>NC_069457.1:13137455-13160668 GCF_026875155.1 Cherax quadricarinatus
GATGGTTATCATCGCTGCGTCATTTATAGGATAGCGTCTTACTAACAAACAATGGTACGGGTGGGGTTAGAACTCGTGGCAAGTGAGTCGTAAAATTCCACAGTTATTACCATTTCTTGAGTTCTGAAGTCTTACTTTCCGTTATGATTTCTTCTGTAACTGACCATGCCACGGGCGGGGTTTGAACCCGCGATCAGAGAGTCTCAAAACTCCAGACCGTCGCGTTAGCCACTGGACCAGCTAGCCACAATAAGATTCGTCCAACTAGGTGTATTTTGAGACTCTCTGATCGCGGGTTCTATCCCTGCCCGTGGTATGGTATGTTTGCAAACGTGTCATTACGATTTCGTGAGTCTTCTGTAACTGATTCTGGTTCATAATAAGAATTCGTTCCATTCGTTCAACCCTCTTCCTACACCTGTGCAATAATCCTTGTACTAACACCTGTTGTAAATACGTGGTTTAAAACAACCGATAAGTTGGTAAATGAGACACTTGTCCAACAGTTAGGTATCTTTATTCTGGAAACGTTTCGTCAGCCAGTGACTTCTTCAGTCCAATGCTAAGGTGGAAGATGAGGAATTGGCTGAGGGACTGATTACCTCAGACTCCTACTAATCTTCCACCCTTCTCTGTATTGGACTGAAGAAGCCAAGGGCTAGCAAAATGATCAAGAATAAAGATACCCAAATGTTGCGTGTTTCATTTATCTACTGACACCTGTTATCATACATCTGCTGTGACCTTGTGTACACGAGAGAGACAGTAGGTTCAAACACCACAAATAGGTAAAATGATGACTATTAATCGAATGAGAAGAGACTGGCAATATTTCTCACGTTGGAACAACACATATTGCAAGGATCTTATTAAGTTAGATTAGGTAGGTAAGTTCGTCAGGAAACAGTGTTTCCTGACGCGGGTCTTATAACCTGCAGCTGGAGCTTTTGGTCTTCTGACCGAGACCTTTCACTGGCTTACCTGTCCACACCCCTTTAAAAATATAGCTATAATTATAACAATTAGGAGTTTCATTCCCTGTCCTATTAAGGTACGATATGAGTCAGATTTAAGTTTCAAAGTTTTATTCACTGGAACACTAACCAATAAAGTGACAACACATCCAGAATATAAAACTGTACAAGTGCCAGTAAGTGTGAAAAGTACTGAGTAAGATAAGATAAGATTTCGTTCGGATTTTTAACCCCGGAGGGTTAGCCACCCAGGATAACCCAAGAAAGTCAGTGCGTCATCGAGGACTGTCTAACTTATTTCCATTGTGGTCCTTAATCTTGTCCCCCAGGATGCCACCCACACCAGTCGACTAACACCCAGGTACCTATTTGCTGCTAGGTGAACAGGACAACAGGTGTAAGGAAACGTGTCGAAATGTTTCCACCCGCCGGGAATCGAACCCGGGCCCTCCGTGTGTGAAGCGGGAGCTTTAGCCACCAGGCCACCGGGCCACACAGCTAATGTGATTAAACCATTAGCAAACAGTACTGTTGTACGGAAGCTAACAACGACTACTCAATACCCACAGAAGAAGCTGTATCAGAGGTAGCGAGAAAATTTATATAAATAGTTTAGAAAACCCGAGTAGTTGATAAATGAGACACTTGCATATGTGTCTCATCAACAAGCACATATGTGTCTCATCAACAAGCACATATGTGTCTCATTCATCAACAAGCACATATGTGTCTCATTCATCAACAAGCACATATGTGTCATTCATCAACAAGCACATATGTGTCTCATTCATCAACAAGCACAGATAATCTGCACTTAGGGGGCAAACTTACGCCTATCTTTCGGTCCAACTTGGACCACTAACTAGTCGCCAGAATATGAGAAGAGGACAGAGACGGGAGTTGTATAACGAGAGGAGGGAAGAGTAGGAGAGTGATATTAAAGACTATTAAATTATTATTATTAGAAGTAGTAGTAATAGTGGTAGTAGTAGTGGTGGCGATAGTGGTAGTAGTAATAGTGGTAGTAGTAATAGTGGTAGTAGTATTAGTAATAGTAGTAGTAGTAGTAGTAATAGTAGTAGGTGGTAGTAGTAGTAGTAGTAATAGTGGTAGTAGTAGTAGTAGTGGTGATAGTAATAGCAGTAGTAATAGTAGTAGTAATAGTGTGGTAGTAGTGGTAGTATTGGTAAGTAGTATTAGTAATAGTAGTAGTAGTAGTATTAGTAGTAGTAGTATTAGTAGTTAGTATTAGTAGTAGTAGTAATAGTGGTGGTAGTAGTAGTATTAGTGGTAGTAGTAGTAGTAATAGTAATAGTAGTAGTAATAATAGTGGAGTAGTAGTAGTAATAGTGGTGATAGTCGTAGTGGTAGTTGTCGTAGTAGTAGTAGTAGTGGTGGCAATAAGAAGGTAGTAATGGAAGTTAAAACAAAGGTGGGGAGGGTGGAGACTTAGCGAAGAAACAGTAGTAGGAGTAATAGTCGAGGTAATCTAAGAACCAGAGAAAAGTGGATCACTGCAGGAGAGTTAATGGCTCACGAGCGTTGACCAAATCCCAGCAGGACAGAACCCCACTGGACAGAACTCACCTAGGCAGAAGACAGGCAAATAAAATATAGGAAAGGAAGGAGTTAAAATGTATAAAATACCGACACGATGGAAATAAACACAGATGCAGTATAATGTGATGCTTTATTGACTACGTTTCGCCCACACAGTGGGCTTTATCAAGTCACAAACAGATCTACCTGGGGTGGAAGGTATAAATACTCGCGTTCCTTCCACCCCAGGTAGATCTGTTTGTGACTTGAAAAAGCCCACTGTGTGGGCGAAACGTTGTCAATAAAGATCACATTATACTGCATATGTGTTTATAATTTCCATTGCTTTTAGGTAAGACACATATGCAACAGTTAGGTATCTTTATTTCGAAACGTTTCGCCTACACAGTAGGCTTCTTCAGTCGAGTACAGAAAAGTTGATAGAAGCAGAAGAGACTTGAAGACGATGTAATCAGTCCATCACCCTTAAAGTTTTGAGGTGGTCAGTCCCTCAGTCTGGAGAAGAGTATTGTTCCATAGTCTGGAACAATATGGAGTAGAAGTGACGTATTTCCAGTGTGTCGGTATTTTATACCATTTATTTCCAATGAGTGTATAGCTTGCTACGTAGAATAACAATGAAAACGTTTCCTGGCAAGGGATTCAACTATGTTGTAAAAGCCATTGTTCTGGGTATAGCTGTTAGATATATACACAAGTGTTGAGTCCTGCGTCTATGTGATTGATTAAATGATTGTAATAAAGTTGGTAGAATTACCGACAATATGTAAAGTAAAAGGACACAAGTGCAACTAATGTGACATTTAGTATTGCACCTCACTCTGAGCCTTTATATACCCTCTGTGTCCATGTATTGTTTGTAATGGATTGATAAAGCTCCTGGAGAGCGAAACGTTGCCACAGTAAATGTCACATAGTTTGCACTTGTGTCCTTTTACTGATTAAATGATTGGGAAGTTTCGGTGTAAAACACAAACGTTTCTTAAATTGTCTATTCTGCTTGTGTCTTAGTGTTCTGAAATACGTGTTTGGCAGTCTCTGGATGTCTCGCCCACGTATAATTGGTTGCAATCGTTGCAAGAGATTATGTATACTCCTGCAGAGGACTGAACTTGGTGTCTCTTACTGGTGATGACGTTGATGGTGGTGGATATGGGGGTAGATACTTTGAGATATTGGAAAAGACGTTGATGGGGAGGGCTATGTATCTCCTCTCGGCGGTGGTTTATCTGTGTAAGTTGATGTTATATGGCCAGTGTCAACACTCTTTAATGAAGTGATGAGGATAGTGGAGTTTAGAAAATACTTGTTCAATTAGAGAGCATTGTTTCTCAAGGAACTCACTGCTGCAGATTCTGAGTGAGATCAGGAAAAAACCTATAATTGTACTACGTTTGGTTTTGGTGTCGTGGTGAGAGCAGAAGTGGAGAAGATCGTGTTGGTAGGTTTTCGTAGACTTAAAACGAAGTTCATGGCCAGCTTAGCAGAGATCAAAGAAAAGTGTTGTCGATTGGATTAAGGGTTTTATTTGGTTGAGCTTGTGCTGGAGAGCAGCATGTTGAAGCGTTTGAGTTATGATGAGAATCTTCAACAAAAACGAGCCAGATGACAGAAGAGGAATAGAAGGGAAAAAAAAAAACCTGTCGGCTTCCAGATGTTCCATGTATAGGTTAGCCAGGACGGCACTAAGTGGGGAACCCATGGGTAGTCCAGAAGCCTGCTGAAAAAGGTGATTTTCCAAAGAATAATCATGTAAAGCCAACACAATTCAGTAAGGTCAATAAAATCGCTGGCTGGAACAGGAAGGTCAAAGGAGTCGTCAATTTTCTGGCCAGATCAGTAGCTTGTATAGTAAACAGGAGTGTTATTATTGTTATTACAATGAAGATGAGGAAATGCCGAGCCCATGACGGTCACACAGGACAACTCCTCATGGGACAGAGGAAATAAAATAAAGCTGTACCAGTTTGACTTGATGGGAAAGAACTGTTATTCGTGACGAATTGTCATTCAGTGGTAAACCCAAGCAGCCACTTCAACAGAACAGCTTCCACTATATACAAAAAAGTCCCACTGAAATAGTCACACAGTGGAGATAAAGTCTATG
The DNA here is from genome assembly GCF_026875155.1 of Cherax quadricarinatus. Taxonomy (NCBI): domain Eukaryota; kingdom Metazoa; phylum Arthropoda; class Malacostraca; order Decapoda; family Parastacidae; genus Cherax; species Cherax quadricarinatus. The sequence goes on from NC_069457.1 coordinate 13,142,097, forward strand.
TGAGGGAAAAGTTCAACAGATAGGAGTAGCGAGCGAGTATATGGTGACGATAGTTTGATTGCCAGTCTGCTTGTTAAGGTAAGGTCAGTCTAGCTGCCGCTATCCTCCCCCCCTTTTTTTCCACCCGGAAAGGTGACGTGTGGGGCTCCAAACCTTATGGCCCCTAAAGGAAGGCCCTTGGTTGGTGAGGGGCTCTTGATTTAGGGAATTGGATCTATGCTCCGTTCCCAAATTAAGCTGAATGCCTTCCAATACCCCCCCCGGGGCGCGTTAACCCCCGGGTTTAGCGCTTCCCTTGATTGTTAATAATAATAATAAAAATCCAAACCATATGGTAATCACTTGACCACAGCTTCCAGCACAACTCTTGGAATGTCACTTGGGGTCATCTGGCAACCACAGAAACAGTGTTAAAGGAACGAACTTCACATGAGTTCTGGGACTCACTTTTATCACTACCAGGGTCCCAAACCCCGGCAAAACCCCACATCTTGCAGTGAGGCCCGGGTTCCTATCACCTGAGGATTTTTAAAGGGGCTAGAGACACTGTGACGAAATAGTCGTTGGGGTTTGTCACCAACAGCTGTGCCCCCCCCAAACATTAAAAACGGCTACAATTTCACAAGGCAGGGTGTAACATCAACCAGACCCCACAGTCTAACTGCAATATTATTTTTGAATTAAAATATTTTTTATATTCATTTTTCATTTCTTTTTCACGTAGGTTAAAAGTTATTTTTTAATGTTTTTTTTTTTAATTTTAACAATAAAGTGTTTTTTTCGTATGTTTTTATTCTTTTTCTATTCTTTAATTTTTCCAAAGAAGGAGCCAGCCTTGGTAAGTTTACTTAAATCTTCGGGTTGAGTAACCCTTTCAGTGTTTTTTTTACTCGTATCATTTTAAGGCTGGGGGCTGGAATCCTGCCCCAGTCGTTAAATCCCCCTTTATCTAAGGTATATGCCACCCCCCGTTAACAAACCGGGCCTATTGCTTTTGGGAAACGGGCAAAACATGCGTAAGGAAACATACCCCAAGTGTCCCCCCTACCAGGGATCAAACCCGGGAAATCAGTTGAGAGCTGGGGCGCTACAAAACCGAGCAAGGAACACTTAATTAACAAATATGTAAAGTTCTGGGAAGACGTGGCCCCCTTCTACTCGCTGAAGGTGCTATGTGAGGGAAAGTGAGCTGCGGGCCCCAACCACAACACCTTGGCCCGGTATAAAAGCTCTGCTTTTACACGAAAAGGGGCCCTTTGGTTCGATTCCCCCGGGAAAGGGGGGAAAATTTGGACGTATTTTTTTAACGATTGTCTATGTTTACCCCTCAGTAAAATAGGTACCCGGGGGTGTTTGTTGACTGGGGGTCGCATCCGGGCAAAACTGACCCAAAAAGCCCCAAATGCCTTTTAAAAAAGGAGTTTTAAAAAGTAAATTTTTATTGATGCAGATAGGCCTGTATCCCTTTTACATGTGTAAATAAAGATAAAATGTTTTTTATTTTAATAAACAACAGAGAAAAAAGTTCCCCCAAACCCGGGGTGCTGGGATATTTTTCTGTTTTTTACAACAGAAAACTCTCTAGGCTCGTCACAGATTTCACGGTAGATGCTCGAAATTTCCCCCTCGACGGTTCCCTGCGTGCTACTTGTCTAATGTGGGAAAAATTTTTTTCCAGGGGGGGGGGGGGCATCCCCCCTTGCTTTACCCCTTTCAGCCAGGGGGGGCCCAGCCCTCTAAAAACGGCAAGCAATGCTTACTGTTACGGGCAAGTAATTGATCCCAGAGCAGTCTGTATGTGACGTGTCACGCGGCCCGGTCCTTGAAAGAGCCAGTGTTGCAAAGTTAGTTTAATGAGAGACGTCCATCTCTTACCTAACAGGCATTTAAGGAAAAATCCTGCTTCCATTTATCCCATGGAAAAGAAAAAGTGAATTGTTTCTATGCTTAAGACAGAAAGAATCAAGCATTTTGTTTTTCTTTATAGTGGAATTTTTGGAAAGGAAGCAAAAAGAATAGGAGCTTGCAGGGGCGTAAGAGGCGTGAGGTTAGTTACTTTTAACCTACGGGGGACTCGCATGCCCTGGAAAAACAACAAAGAGCATGATCCCGCGTTATGTCAAAAAAAGTGTCCACAAAACACTGAACATTTAAAAGGGAAGTGTGATAGTTCTTTAGTAAAAGGGGAAAAAATGAGAAAATTTTGATAATAGTGTAATGAGTGTTGTGATCCAAACAGTGTATCGACATTTTTTAAAAGAACACTATTCTTCAGTAAAGTCAACGGCTATCGGTGCAATTTTTGGGTCATTTTCAAAACCCAAATACGTTTATGATCGTAACATTGATAGGTCGCCATAGCCGATATCATGTATGTTAGGGAAGACACAATGCAACAGTTAGGTATCTTTTTTTTGAAAATTTCGCCTCACAGTAGGGTTTTAGTCAAGTACAGAAAAGTTGTAGAAGCAGAAAGAATTGAAGACGATGTAATCATCCAACCCCCTTAAAGTTTGGGTGGCGTCCCCAGTCCCTAGGATACATGTTATGTTTATTACGCTACCAATACCCGTAAGTTACGGTTTATCGGGCCCCAAAAATAAGTTTTCAGTCAGCATCGTTTAAGAAATTGCTGAATAATACCCCCTAGGGGGGAATTTTTCAAAAAAATTTCCCTTTCAGCCCCTTGAGAAAAGGCTCGACAGTTTTCAAGACCCCCCTGCAGGGGGGGCTGTGTAGCAAAAGCTGTGTATCAAGCTAAGTTCCCCCTAATTTTAAACTTTAACCTTAGTTGACCATTTTTCAACAGTATGTACAAAATTGTCATCTACGTGGTTAACTCTCCATAATCAACGTTTTAAAGAACTCGTTCTTTATGTTGATTTCGGACAGTAACAACATAACGGAAAAATCAATACTTTTCCCAAATTGTTTTTTACCCTCCCCGAGGCTTTAGTGGGGTCATAATGTTCTGGGTGGATGGTAAAAAAGGGTAATTGGCCTTCAGATGTGAATCTTAAGTGGCAAACATTTTTCCCATGATCCACAGGCCTATGGAAAAATATACACCCATGTTGCTGAAGAAATAGGTGGTATATTCGTCTGGAAACCAAGGTGTATATTCGTCTGGAAACAGGTGGTAATTCGTCTGGAAACCAAGGTGGTATATTCGTCTGGAAACCAGGTGGTATATTCGTCTGGAAACCAAGGTGGTATATATCGTCTGGAAACCAAGGTGGTATATTCGTCTGGAAACCAAGGTGGTATATTCGTCTGGAAACCAGAGCTCAACAAGAACCAGTGATGTTGAGGAAGGGCAAAGTATTGCTTAGTACACCTGGAGTTTACCTGGAGAGAGTTCCGGGGGTCAACGCCCCCGCGGCCCTGTCTGTGACCAGGCCTCCTGGTGGATCAGAGCCTGATCAACCAGGCTGTTACTGTTGGCTGCACGGTAATGTTGAATGATAATGCACAATACCGTGACTGAAATACGAGAATAACCTAAAATTAGGAGACTGACGTTTCTGTCCAACTTGGCCATTAACAACTCATACAAATCGGACAGAAACGTCGTCCAAAGTTTCTGTCTCCTAAGTGCGGGTTATTGATGTGCAGCTCAACATTACCCTAATCAAGCTTAAACTACAACATTTGTGTTTCCTTAGCAGCTATTATTTAGTTTGCCAGTATTGCATATTAGCATCTCACCATCGAGCTGTGTCTTCCGGGGACTATGATTATACTGATTACTTTCAGATCCCCTCCTCCCAAACTTTTAAAATTTCACTACACAATCAATATATTTCAGTATGTCTTCCGGGGACTATGATTATATTAATTACTTTCAGATCCCCTCCTCCCAAACTTTTAAAATTTCACTACACAATCAATATATTTCAGTATGTCTTCCGGGGACTATGATTATATTAATTACTTTCAGATCCCTTCCTCTCATACTTTTAAAATTTCACTACACAATCAATATATTTCAGTATGTCTTCCGGGGACTATGATTATATTAATTACTTTCAGATCCCTTCCTCTCATACTTTTAAAATTTCGCTACACAATTAATATATTTCAGTATCCCTTACTCGTTTTCTCCCAGTTCCACTTCATTACACTTATCTAAATTTAATTTAATCTTACATCTATCATTTCATTTGCCCAATGTATCAAATTTAGTTTGTAGGGATGAATAAAATATTTTTTTTCACTGGATTCTGGTTTCTGGAAAAAGGCGACACAAGTTCCCTTAAAGAACTGGGTATCAGACACACCTGAATTACCCGAAAATCAGGGGCTGTTATCGTCCTCTTACAGCACCTTCGAGTCTCAAGCCAGAGAGAAAATGCCAATGGGGAAAGGCATTAGAGAGAGAGAGAGAGAGAGAGAGTGTGTGTGCATGCGCGCTAGCCTATATGTACTTACCTGTATGTGGTTGCAGGGGTTGATTCAGAGCTTCTGGCCCCGCCTCTTCTCTGTGGTCGTTACTAGGTCCACTCTCTCCGTGCTTCAAGAGCCTTATCATACATCTTATAGCTATGTTTGGATCCCGCCTCTACCACTTCATTCTCCAGATTATTCCGTTTCCTGACAACTCGTAGGCTGAAGAAATACTTCCTAACAACCCACTGACTCATCCGAGTTTTCAACTTACAGTTGTCTCTCTCTCTTTCCTATTTCCCATCTATGAATCATTCTGTCCATGTTCGCCTTAAATCCTCTCAGTATTTTGTATGTCGTTATCATATCCCTCTAGCCCTCCTGTCCTTCAGTGTAGTCAGTTTGAGGTCTTTCAATCTATCCTTATAGGACATGCCCGTTACCTCCAGGACTAGACTTGTTTCAGTCTCTAGACGTGCTAGACCAGGTGTGGGTTCCATACTGGTGCTGCATACTCCATTACAGGCTTGACGTTCGCAATGAGCGGTCTCTTCCGTCCTTTCCCACGCTTTCTAATTTTGAACTTGTTGGGATTAGATTCCAGTAGCCATTTGACAGACCAGGCTTGTAGCCTGTCCAGGTCCCTTTGTAGCCTTTCCTGGTCCTCATCCACTTGCATTCTCTTCATTAGCTTCACATCGTCTAGGAAGAGGTACACTTCTGAGTCTATTGCCTCTGTAATGTCATTCACATGTAGCAGAAACAGCACCAGCCCTAGAGTCCCTTATGGAACCCCACTTGTCACATGCACCCTTTCTGACAGCTCGTCACGTCATATACCATCACTGTTGCTTAAGAACATAAAAACATAAGAATGTAGGGAAAACTCAAACTACTGGCCATACGAGGGAGGTTCCTTATCAAAAGACATCTACCTAAAGCTACTCAAGAAACAACTCCCCCACCCCCCAAAACCCCAAACAAACCCCGCCCCCCCCACAATATTTGTCCCTCTTCTTTAAAATACCCAAGGGCCGCCCCCCTATCCCCCCCTGGGGAAAACTTTCCCACGCATCTACAACTCTGTTAGAAAACCAGTACTTACCCATGTCCTTTTTAAATCTAAATTTATCCAACTTAAATCCATTATTCCTGGTTCTTACCTGGTTCGACACCCTCAGTACTTTATTAATGTCTCCCTTGTTTATGCCCGTCATCCACTTATACACTTCAAATGATATCTCCCCTCATTCTACGCCTCTCCAAGAGTGGAGATTTAAGGCTTTAAGTCTATCTTCATACGGGAGGTTCCTTACACAGTAAATCATTTTAGTCATTCTTCTCTGTATGTTCTCTAATGAGTCTATGTCCATCCTGTAGTAAGGGGACCAAAACTGAGCAGCATAATCTAAATGAGGCCTCACTAGTGATATGTATATAGAGCTGTAAAATAACTTTTGGACTTCTGTTACTTATACTTCTTGAGATAAATCCAAGTAATCTGTTGGCCTTGTTGCACACACTGAGGCACTGCTGTCTTGGCTTTAGATTTTTTGCTTACCATGACTTCCCAAGTCCTTTTCACATTCTGTATGACCAAGCTCTACTTCACCTAGATTATAGCTTCGAGGGTTATTTTCATTACCAAGGGCAAGTACCTTACACTTATCCACATTAAACTTCATCTGCCATTTCTCAGACCAAGACATTAATTTGTTCAAATCGTCCTGGAGTTCATTGATATCCTCCTCAGAGTGAATTATACGGCCTATCTTTGTATCATCAGCAAACTTACTCATGTCACTAGTAATCCCTTCATCAAGGTCATTAATGTAATTATGAACAAGAGAGGGCCTAAAACTGATCCTTGTGGAACGCCACTAGTGACAATCCCCATTCAGATTTCACTCCATTAAGGGTAACTCTCTGCTTTCTATTGGAAAGCCATGCCTCAATCCATGCTAGAACTTTACCTCCTATACCATGAGCTGCCACTTTTCTTAAGAGTCTCTTGTGAGGTACTCTGTCGAAGGCTTTACTAAAATCCAAATAAACAATATCATTTTCCCTTTATCACTGTCAACTGCCTCAAATGTTCTATTGAAGAACGTCAGTAAGTTTGTCAGGCAGGAACGACCTCTCGTGAATCCATGCTGGGATTCATTTATCAAGTTATGCTCTTCAAGGTGACTTCTGATAATTTTTTTATTTTATTATCACACCGGCCGATTCCCACCAAGGCAGGGTGGCCCGAAAAAGAAAAACTTTCACCATCATTCACTCCATCACTGTCTTGCCAGAAGGGTGCTTTACACTACAGTTTTTAAACTGCAACATTAACACCCCTCCTTCAGAGTGCAGGCACTGTACTTCCCATCTCCAGGACTCTAAAAGATGTCAGGCTTATTGGACGGTAATTTTGAAGGAGTGGACTTATCCCCTGATTTGAATATAGGAACCACTTTAGCCATCTTCCACATCTCTGGCACAACACTGGTAAGGATGGACGCATTGAATACACTCGTAATGGCTGACTAAGCTCCATCTTGCATTCCTTAAGTACCTTGAAAACAACTCATCGGTCCCGGGGACTTATTTTGTTTCAGTTTGTCTATCTGTTTAATAACCATGTCCCGTGACAGTAATATTAGTTAACTTAAATTCATCGGGAACTAAATAATTGTTAATTACTGGAATCTCATTTACATCTTCCTGTGTAAAAACTGACAAAAAATAGTCATTAAATAAGGAACACATTTCCAGTTCATTATCCGTCAGCTGTCCTTTCCCAGATTCAGGGGTCCTACTTTTTCCTTCACCTTCGTCCTATACACTTGAAAGAACCCCTTTGGATTAGTCTTTGATTCATTAGCGACTCTAATTTCATAGTCACGTTTAGCCTTTCTAATTCGCCTTTTTTACTTCCTTTTAAGCTGAACATATTGGTCATAAGGTAAACCCTCTCCTCTTCTGATGCGCCTATAAATTCCCCTTTTCTCCCCTAATAGATGCTTTAACCTCCTGTTAACCCATTTGGGATCGTTTATTATTAGACCTAATTTCTCTCTGGGGAATGTATATACTCTGGGCACTGTGTACATTATTAAGAAAACAATCATAAAAGCAGATCCCTTCATATTCATAAGTATGATTATCGTCAATAAAATCATTAGCTAGATAACCCCAATCAAGAATAGACAATGTTCCCTAAGTCCATTATAATCGGCAAACAAAAAATCGGGGATTTTTACTGTATTATCTTGTTCTTGCATTCCCAATTAATGCTAAAGGTGATGGATTTGTGATCACTTGCGCCAAGCTCTTCAGTGATCTCCAGATTATTCACTAGTGTTTCCTTATTTGACAAGACTAGGCTAGCAAATTATACCCCTGTGGGTTTAAAGTTACACTCTGTTTTCAAAAAACAGTCCTGAACTGTTTCCATGAAGTCACTGGACTCTAGATTACCTGTCAAAGAATTCCAGTCAATTTGGCTAAATTTTAAAGTCCCCTACTATGACTCGTTACTGTGTCCAGAAGCCCTAACAATTTCGTCCCAAAGAAGTCTCCCTCTATCGTGATCCAAGCCTGGAGGTCGGTATATTACACCTAGAATTAGTTTTTCTTGACCCTCCACGAACTCTACCCAAAAAGACTGTGTTACTGCTCCATCTTTTTTTTATACCTTTTTTTATGCACAATTAATATTTTCTCGAACATACAATGCAACTCCCCCCCCTTCCCATTACATCTATCCACATTGAATAACTTAAATCCTGAATATTACACTCAGCAGTCATACCCGACTTTTTTTAAATCATACCACGTTTCAGTTAATGCAATGATATCAAAGTTCCCAGCACATGCTACCAAACGTAGTTCATTAATTTTATTTCTTGCACTTCTACTGTTAGCATAAAATACCATCATATGTTTTTTCTTCTGCACATTTTCCTATTCATCTTTGTTTTTACACAATTTCTGAAATTATCATTACCCAGAGTTACTCCATGACAGTTACTATTAAGATTCTTATATCAGAGCATAAGTCAATATATCCATACTCATTATTAATCATTTCTAAACCCATACCTCTAACTAATCCTAGTTAAAAGTCCAAAAAACCCCCTCAACTGAGTTAGCAAGAAAACCCACACCTGCCCTGGATAAGTGAACCCCATCCCTGGCATACAGTCATTTCGGCCATAGAAGTTGTCCCATTGTCAATGAATGGTACTGCATTACCTTACAGTATTTATCCAGCCAACAATTAATACCAATTCTCTGGACAACCTTTCATTACCAACACCTCTTCTTGGCAAAATGCCACATATAACAGGCGCCCCCCTTCTTCCTAATCATGTCTAAGCTGTCCTGAATTTTTCTAACTAAACCCTCACTTCTACGCTTGCCTACATCATTGCCTCCAGCACTGAGGCAAATAATAGGATTGATCCCATTACCGTTCATGATGTTGTCAAGCCGGCTAACAATGTCCTCCATCCCAGCCCCAGGAAAGCATACCCTTTGTCTCCTACTCCTGTCCTTCAAGCAGAATGCCCTATCCATGTATCTAACCTGGCTATCCCCAACAACAACAATATTCTTACCTTCCTTGTCGTTCGTCGTGACGATCCCAGTAGTAGACTCACATTCATCGGGCAGCACCGAGAATGCGTTGGAGGTTTCCACGGGAGTTTCCACAGCAGTCTCTTTCTTCTTCATCGTTTCTGGCATGTCCCGACTTTTTGAGTTAAACCACGTCTCAGTAATGGCAAATACATCTATGTTACCTGCACTAGCAACTAGTCTCAACTCGTCCATCTTATTCCTAGCACGCGACATTTGTGTAATATATACTTAAGGACCCTCCACTCTCTTTACCCTTCCTGCTCCTTTCTGTTATTCCACTAAACTTATTACTGTCCTTGTCAATTAGTGCCACTGGCTTTCCAATATCCTCCTCATTTTGCCTATTACTAGTTCTCCTAGTACTCATGTTACTACCCGCGACTTCACAGTTTTCCCCGCCAAAACCCATACCACTAATTATCCTAGTTTAAAGACCTAACAGTTTCCCCCACTGCGTTGGCCAGTGCTCCCACCCCACACCTAGATAAGTGAACCCCATCCCTGGCTACATGTCATTTCTCCCATAGAAGAGGTCCCAGTTGTCAATGAATGTTACCGCATTTTCCTTACAGTACTTGTCCAGCCAGCAATTGACACCATTGCTCTGACAACCATTCTTTTCCAACTCCTCTCCTTGGAAAAAATGCCACATATGACAGGTTTCCCACCCTTCCTCCTAATTCTCTATTGCTGACCTATACCTGCTAATCGGTCCTAAATCCTACTCTGCCAACATCGTTGCCTCCAGCACTGAGACAGATAATAGGATTGCTCCCATTACCTCTCATGATGTCATCCCGACGGCTAACAATAACCTTCATCCCAGCCCCAGGAAAACAAACTCTCTGCCTCCTACTCCTAACCTTCAAACGAAAGCCCATCCATGACTAATTTGGCTATCCCCAACAGCAACAATGTTTTACCTTCCTTGGCGTCGTCCGTCGTGATGCTCCCAGAGTTTGACTCACATTCGCCAGGTAGCATTACACCACTTGTAGAATTCAAGACGTTTCTCGATGGTCTTCGTTGGGGTTTCTAGGGATGTCTTTAAATCACGTCTGCCAATGCTTCTTTGGTGCTCGTTGTGGCATTCCAGCAGAACACTCACATTCGTCAGGTAGCACCGAGAATGAGTTGGAAGTTTCCACGGTAGTCTTTTGGTTTTTTCGTGTTTCCGCCTCTCCAACCGTTTTCTTGATCTTCAGCTTGGTTCCATGTTGCCCGGCCACTGACCAAGCTCCCCTCTTAACCTGGGGACTCACAACAGGAGGATTACTACGAATCCTCTTGTTCTCCTCCGTTAATCGCCGTATCTCCAGTTTAGCAACTCTGAGTTCTTCTCTCAGCTGCTGGTAAAGCTGCTCAAGAGAGGGCATCCTGGTTCAGATTCACAGAGAGCACACAAACAGGTCTTCACAGAGCTAAGTACACGTCACCACTCGAGCTAAGTACACGTCACCACTCCTAGCTAAGTACACGTCACCACTCCCTAAGTACACGTCACCTTCCTATCAGGTATTCCTTGGTCCATTGCGTGCTTTTCTGTTATTCCCGCCTGCTTCTCTAGCTTTTGTACCAGTCTTTTGTACTATACTGTGTCAAAAGCCTTCTTACATTCCAAGAAAATGTGATCTGCCCATCCCTCTCTCTCCTGTCTTACTACTGTCACCTTGTCGTAGAACTCCAGTAGGTTTCAGACACAGGATTTCCCGTCCCTGAAGCCGTGCTGGTTGTCATGTGTGAACCCATTTCTATCTAGGTGCTATGTCACTCTTCTCGTGATAATATTCTCCATAACTTTGCATACTATTCGTGTCAGTGACACTGGTCTGTACCCTAATGCTTCCTGTGTGACACCACCTACGACTGCTGCACCTCTCCTGCCATACGGTTTATAAGCTGCTTCTCCGCTCATATGCCGTATTCTATTCAAGATTGATGGACTGACAACATCGACTCAAGGTTGAGGGACTGATTACCTCATTCTCCTCCTGTTCTTCAAGTTTATCCTTTGTATGGACTGATGAAGCCACTGTGTGGCGAAACGTTTCCTCAATAAAGATACCCAAGAGTTGCACATGTGTCTAATTTAACAACGTGTCGGTTCTTTGAACCATTCATCTACAACTAATCACACAACACAACTAACCACACAACACAACCACACAACACAACTAATCACACAACACAACTAATCACACAACACAACTAATCACATAACACAACTAATCACACAACACAACTAGTCACACAACACAACTAGTCCCCACAACACAACTAGTCACACAACACAACCACACAACACCCAAATAACCACACAACACAACTAATCACACAACACAACTAGTCACACAACACAACTAACCACACAACTAACCACACAACACAACTAACCAACAACACAACTAACCACACAACACAACTTATCACACAACACAACTAATCAAACAACATTAAGTAATCACACACAGCTAATCACACAACTAACCACACAACACAACCACAAAACACGACTAATCACACAAACACAGCTAATCACACAACACAACCACAAAAAAACGACTAATCACACAACACAGCAATCACACAAAACAACTAATCACACAACACAGGTAATCACACAACACAACTAATAACACAACACAACTAACACCCAACTAATCACACAACACAACTAACCGCACAACACAACTAACCGCACAACACAACTAACCACAAAACACGACTAATCACACAACACAACTAATCACACAGAACAACTAATCACACAACCACAAACCACACAACATAAACCATAACACAAACCACAACACAAACCACACAACACAAACCACACAACACAACCCTAAAAAAACAACTAACCCACGTCACAGCAAATCACATTACTAACGTCACAACACAACAAACCACACAACACAACTAACACAACACAACAAACCACACAACACAACAAACCACACAAATCCACAACACAGCCACACAACACAGCCCCACAACACAGCCACACAACACAGCCACACAACACAGCCACACAACACAACCACACAACACAGCCACACAACACAGCCACACAACACAGCCACACAACACAGCCACACAACACAACCACACAACACAGCCACACAACACAACCACACAATAAATCACCAGCCTTGCGGTTGTTCGCTGGCAACATATCCCACTCTCCTTTTTGTATACCTCACCTGTCAACACTTCGGTCGTCTACACCGACTTCAAGGTTGAGGGACTGATTACCTCATATTCTGTATAAAATTCTTCATGGTGTGTTCTTGTACAGTACTGATGAAACCACTGAAAGGCGAAAAGTTCACAATTAAAGACACCCAGATGTTGCACATGTGCGTAATTCCTCACGACTCAAGAAATCGTAATGGGGTATGGTTTAATTCCTCACCTTGGTTTTCAGCATCTTCTTTTGAGTCCTGTTTATTTTTCACTGGGTTGAACTCTGTCTACCTAGAGTGTATTCCGGGGGTCAACGCCCCCGTGCCCCAATCCTTCACCAGGCCTCCAGGTGGATGAGGTCCTCATCAACCTGGTAGTTACAGCTTGCCTCACGTAGTTCAACGTACGAACTACAGCCTGGGGGGTTCGGGTACGGGACTTTAGCTATCTGACCAGCCCCTTTTAAATCATAGTGGGAGACTGTTCAATAGCCCTTATGCCCGGAAAACTTGAACATTAAATGCAACGTTAGGTATCTTTATTTCGAACGTTTCGCCTACACAGTAGGCTTCTTCAGTCGAGTAACAGAAAAAGTTGATAGAAGCAGAAGAGATTTGAAGACGATGTAATCAGCCCCTCACCCTTAAAGTTTTGAGGTGGTCAGTCCTCAGTCTGGAGGAGAGTATTGTTCCATAGTCTGGAACAATATGGACACTTACTGTGTTTACATGACTTAAGAAATCGTAATGACACGATTGCAAATAAACCATACCCCCGGCCGGGATTGAACCCGCGGTCGTAAGAGTCTCAAAACTCCGCCCGTCGCTTTAGCCACTAGACCAGCTAGCCACAATAAGATTCATCCAACTAGGTATTTTTTCTACACCATAGGAAGGTTAGCACAGGCACCTCTGTGACCACAAATGCAAGTTTTTACAGACGAATCTCCAGCTAGCGTGGCCGTGACGAACTCTAGCTCAAGTCCCTTCACTGGTGTAGAAATATACCTAGTTGGATGAATCTTATTGTGGCTAGCTGGTCTAGTGGCTAACGCGACGGGCTGGAGTTTTGAGACTCTCTGACCGCGGGTTCAATCCCGGCCGGGGTATGGTTTGTTTGCAATCGTGTCATTACGATTTCGTGAGTCATGTTTACACTTAGTGTTTTTATGGCGCCACTGTGTTTCTGTTGCTTCCACTTTTCAGACATTATTTTTTACTGTAGGTTGTGTTAGTAATTTAGAAAGGAACAGAGGTGTATGTGGATGAATGGTTCACAGAACCGAAAGTTGATAAATTAGACACATGTGCAACACTTGGGTATCTTTATTGAGGAAACGTTTCGCCACACAGTGGCTTCATCAGTCCATACAAAGGAGAATGGTGAAGAACAGAAGGATTTTTGAGGGGGGCTGAGGGACTGATTACCTCAAACTCCTCCCGTTCATCATTCTCCTTTGTATGGACTGATGAAGCCACTGTGTGGCGAAACGTTCCTCTTTAAAAGATCCCCAAGTGTTGCACATGTGTCTAATTTATCGACAGAGGTGTAGGTTAAGGGGAAAATTTTTCCAGTTGAGTTACAGAAGAGAGACCTTGAACAGTTTTTAGTAATGACTGGGCCAGATTTGTTTTCCCCTGGTGAGCACTAAATCCTCCGATCATACAACGCCTGTTAAATGAGACTTAATTTAACCTGACTTGTAACAGAGTAGTGAAACAAGAAGATAACATTTTTTTCGGATTTTTAACTCCGGAGGGTTAGCCACCCAGGATAACTCAAGGGAGGGTTAGCCACCCAGGATAACTCGGGGAAGGGTTAGCCACTCAGGAAACCCAGGGGGATTAGCCACCCAGGATAACCCAGGGGAAGGGTTAGCCACCCAGGGAGGGTTAACCACCCAGGATAAGACAGGGAAGGGTTAGCCGCCCAGGATAAGACAGGGAGGGTTAGCCATCCTGGTAAGCCCAGGGGAGAGTTAGCCACCCTGGTAAGACAGGGAGAGTTAGCCACCAGATAACCTAGGGGGGGGTTGGGCCACCCAGGATAACCCAGGGGAAAGAGTTAACCACCCAGGATAACCCAGGGGAGGGTTAACTACCCAGGATAACCCAGGGAGAGTTAACCACCCAGGAAAACCCAGGGGAGAGTTTAACCACCCAGGATAACCCAGGGGAGAGTTAACCACCCGGGATTAACCCAGGGGTTACACGTGGTGACGTGTACTTAGCTCTGTGAAGACCGGTTTGTGTGCTCTCTGTGAATCTGAACCAGGATGCCCTCTCTTGAGCAACTTTACCAGCAGCTGAGAGAAAGAGCTCAGAGTTGCTAAGATGGAGATAGGGCGATTAACGGAGGAGAACAAGAGGATGGGTAGTAATCCTCCTGTTGTGAGTCCCCAGTTAAAGGGGGGAGCTTGGTCAGTGGCCGGGCAACATGGAACCAAGCTGAAGATCAAGAAAACGGTTGGAGAGGCAGAAACAACGAGAAACCAGAAGACTACCGGGGAAACTTCCAACCCATTCTCGGTGCTACCTGACGAATGTGAGTGTTCTACTGGGAATGCCACAACGAGCACCAAAGAACCCATTGGCAGACGTGAGTGAGACATCCCTAGAAACCCCAACGAAGACCATCGAGAACGTCTTGACGAATTCTAAAAAGTGGTGTAATGCTACCCGGCGAATGTGAGTCGACTACTCGGAGCATCACGACGGACGACGCCAAGGAAGGTAAAAACATTGTTTTTTTGTTGGGGATAGCAGATTAGGTACATGGATAGGCATTCTGCTTAAAGGATAGAAGTAGGAGGCAGAGAGTGTGTTTTCCGGGCTGGGATGAAGGATATTGTTAGCCGTCTGGATGACATCATGAGAGGTAATGGGAGCAATCCTATTATCTGTCTCAGTGCTGGGGGCAACGATGTTGGCAGACGTAGAGTGAGGACCTGATTAGCAGGGAAGGTCAGCAACAGAGATAATTAGGAGGAAGGTGGGAAACCTGTCATATGTGGCATTTTGCCAAGGAGGGAGTTGGGAAAAAGAATGGTTGTCCAGAGCAATTGGTGTCAATTGCTGGCTGGACAAATACTGTAAGGAAAATGCGGTAACATTCATTGACAACTGGGACCTCTTCATGGCAGAAATGACATGTATGCCAGGGATGGGGTTTTACTTATCTAGGTGGGGGGGTGGGAGCACTGGGCCCAAAGCAGTGGAGGGAGCTGTTAGGTCTTTAAACTAGGAATAGTTAGTGGTATGGGTTTTTGCGGGAAAACTTTTGAAGTCTCAGGGTAGTAATATGAGTACTAGGAGAACTAGTAATAGGCAAAATAAGGTGGATATTGGAAAGCCAGTGGCACTAATTGACAAGGACAGTAATAGGTTTAGTGGAATAACAGAAAGGAGCAGGAAGGGGAAAGAGAGAGGGGGGGTCTTTAGGGATTTATTACACAAATAGTCGCAGTGCTAGGAATAAGATGGACGAGTTGAGACTAGTTGCTAGGCAGGTAACAAAAGATGTATTTGCCATTACTGAGACGTGGTTTAATTCAAAAAGTCGGGACATGCCTGCAGAATGTCACATTCAAAGGGTTTTAAATTGTTCCAAGTAGATAGAAGTATCGGGAAGGGGGATGGGGTGGGCACTGTATGTCCGAGATCGCTTGAAAATTGCTAAAAAAACGGGTATTAAGTCTGAAGTAACACATACAGAGTCTGTTTGGATAGAATTTTCAGAAGGGGCATGAAAAGTTAATTTTAGGTGTGATATACCGTCCCCCAAATTTAGATAGGGACCAGGGAGACTACTATGGGAGGAAATTGTTAAAGGGGCACAAGGCACGATAATGTAAGTAATTCTAGGAGACTTTAATTTTAGTCATATTGATTGGAATTTCTTGACTGGGAATTTAGAATCATACGAATTCTTAGAAGTAGTTCAGGATTGTTTTTTGAAGCAGTTTGTGACAGAACCTACAAGGGTAATAACCTGCTTTACTTAGTTCTGGCAAACAATTGAATCCCTTGTTAATAATTTAGAAGTTTCAGAAGAACTGGGTGCTTAGCGAACACAAATCAAATTTCATTTAGAATTGAATGGAAGTTTTGATAGTAGGGATAACTCAGTAACAGTCCAGATTTTCGCTTAGCAGATTACGATGGGGTTAGAGAACACTTATCATCTGTTGACTGGGGGGTAACGAAGAGAGCTAAACAAAATGACATTTTCTGAACACAATACATGCTGCTCAAAGAACGTTTATCCCTTATAAAGAAATTAGATCAAATAGAAATGACCCAAAATGGATGAATAATAGGCTGAAATATCTACTAGGGCATAAGAAAGGAATTTATAGGCGTATCAAAAGAGGCGAGGGTCATCTTAAGAATCAGTATATTGACATTAAGAGGGACATTAAAAAAGGGGGTAAGAAAAGCTAAAAGCGCTATGAAATTAAAGTTGCTAGGGATTCTAAAACTAACCCAAAAAGTTTTTTTTCCCGTAGATAGAACAAAAGTCAGAGATAAGATAGGTCCCCTTAAAAATAACTATGGGCATCTTACTGACAAAGAGAATGAAAAGTGCTCGATTTTTTAAAAAATTATTTTCTCTCGGTTTTTAACGGAAAGACACTAATAATATTCCGGTAATTAATTTTTATAGGGGCCAGAAGAAAGATAAATTATGTAACATCCAGTCACTAGTGAATTTGGGGTTGTAAGCAGATGACAGACTGAAGCAAAAAAAAGTCGCCGGGTCCGATGAGGTTTTTTAAAGGGTTTTCTAAGGAATCCCAAAAAGGAAGTTTTTTGAACCATTAACTAATTTTTTTAATTTATCTCTTCAAACAGGGTGTGTCTGATATGGGAAGATGGCTAATGTAATTCCTATTTTGAAACGGGGGACAAGTCGTTACCGTAAAATTACCGCCCAAAAAGCCTGCCTCAATTGTAGGCAAATTTACTAGATCAATATAGCTGAGATTATAAGAACCCACCGATAACATAGCTTGTTTAATGATACTCAGCATGGATTCCAGGGGCCGGGGTTTTTGTCTAACTAATTTATTAACTTTCTTAGAAAACTTTTGAGGCTGTTGACCACGATAAAGAATTTATATTTTTTACTTTTTTTTTTGAAAAGGCATTTGATAGAGTTCCCCCCAAAAGACTTTTGAAGAAATTTAAGCTCATGGCTTTGGGGAAGGGGTTTGCTCCGGGGACGAATCAGGCCAAAACAGGAAGGAGAGTGTCCATAAAGGGGTTTAAAATCCGAGGGGGGCAGTAACAAGGGGCTTTTCCCAGGGATCATTTTGGCCTTTGTTTTTATAAGGATAAGATAAGAGAAAAGTTTTCTTCGGATTTTTAACCCGGAGGGGTTAGCCACCCAGGATAACCCAAGAAAGTCATGCGTCACGGGACTGTCTAACTTTTTTCCATTGGGGTCCTTTTAAACTGTCCCCCGGATGCACCCAAACCCCCTCGACTAACACCCGGGACCATTTTCTGCTAGGTGAACGGACAAAAGGTGTAAGGAAACGTGTCGAAATGTTTCCACCCCCGGGGAATCGAAACCCCGGGCCCTCCGTTTTTTGAAGGGGGGGCTTTAGGGCCCCAGGGCCCCCGGGCCCCCCATTATCAAAGATCTTGATGAAGGAATTACTAGTGTTATGGCAAATTTTGCCGATGACACAAAATAGGTAGGATAATTGATTCAAACGTAGTGTTGGGAACTTTAGGAGGATTTTTGGACAAACTCTACTCTTTGGGCAAAAAGTGGCGATGCAGTCAAAGAAAATAATCAAGGTTCTGAAGCCCCGGGGGTGTCCATAACCCTAGCACTTTACGTTAAATAAAAGAAATAGCCAAAAGATGCGAAAAGGGCTTGGGGGGTTTATGGAAGCACAACTTAAACCAAGCAGCAAGCCTAAACGTACGAAAAAGCAAAAAGATTACGGATTTTTATCAAGAAGTGTAAGCAAAAGAAGTCCAGAGGTCATACTGCGCTTTTTTACATCATTAGAAGGCCTCACCTAGATTTTCAGCTCAATTTTGGGGTCCATATTAAGAATGGACATAAATTCGTTTAAAAAAATTCAGCTAGGATGACTAAATAAAACATAGCATTAGAAAAACTTCCTTTTTGAAAAAAATTGATGACTCTTAAATTACATTCACTTTTTAGACAAGAATGAGGGGGGGAACTGTCGAAGTGTAATAAGTGGAAATAGGTAATTTTAAAGGGGGTATTAATAAGGTCTTGAGGGTGTCTCTCCAAGAAGAAACCCGCAAAATAATGGATTTAAATTAATAAAGCCACTGGATGGCGAAACGTTTACAAAAAAGATACCCTGTTTCACATGTGCT
>NC_069457.1:13161168-13191294 GCF_026875155.1 Cherax quadricarinatus
AAATTTCTATATCCTAATACGTAACTATTCACAGATCTGCCCCTTAACATCATTGCAAGAGATTTCTCGGCCGAGATCTTGGGGCCCCTATTTCCCTTTGCAAGACTGCGAATTAGGTCCAAAGCTCTCTAAGCCTGCCCGTTCGAAATTGCCTTTCCCTTTTCACTACGATGCAAGATCATCACATAGCCCGGGGAGCTGTGTACCACTATGAAAGGGAAAGGGCTTACAAGTTCCTGCAAAAGGGAATGTTAAACGGGGTAGGACTGAGCATACCTCCTTGTGCGTACCGTTTTCCAGGGTTTTAAAGGGAATAGTAGTGTCCCCTGATAGCTGACACAGGCCTGCCTGCCCCTAAGGTAGACTCTATCCTGGCCAGGGGGCGTCTTTTGATTCCCTTCCGAGCTAGTATTGCCAGAATGCTGTGGGGCTGCTAGCTCAAATGCCTTCTCAAGGTCGAGGTAGACGACGATACAGGTTTTTTGTTACTATCAGTAATCTGGCATAGTAGAGTGGTTATGCACTCTGCTGTACCCACTCTTTTGGTGAAGCCAAATATGTGATGATGGGAGGTCCAAGTTTCCATAGGGGGGCGGTTTAACACCATCCTCTCAGCAGTCTTGGCTAAGCAGCTGGTCAGCGATATTGGGTCTAAATACGGGCCTGGGTCCTTGGCTTTGGAATTGGTACATAGTAGCTTTTCTTCCAACGCTGGAGGTCCTGGCCCTCCACGACTTGTTAATGACGTCTAGTATGGCTTCCCATTCACTCTGCCCCCGTGCAATCAGGAGTACGTAACACCACGATGCCCGGGGCAGTGTCCCTGGGGGTTCTTAATGGCACGTCGGAGTTCCAAGTCCGTGAGGTCTTCATTTTTCACATCTTCCGACTCGCATGCAGCTTGTATCGTTAGCTGGCGCTGTGGCAAAAAGATCCGCTGTATATTCCGGATGTCCTGTGGGAGCTGAGTGGGGGCTCCCCTGGAAGTGAAAAGCTCCACTAGTTTCTCAGCTTCCTGGGAGGGGTTGGGGTGTGCTGGTGGCCTCGGCTTGCTCTTGCCAGTTGCTATGTTGAGCTTGGCCCATATCTCAGATAAGGTGGTGTGATGCCCGAATGTTGA
The DNA here is from genome assembly GCF_026875155.1 of Cherax quadricarinatus. Taxonomy (NCBI): domain Eukaryota; kingdom Metazoa; phylum Arthropoda; class Malacostraca; order Decapoda; family Parastacidae; genus Cherax; species Cherax quadricarinatus. Next base: position 13,162,289 of record NC_069457.1, read on the forward strand.
GCACCACTCCAGCCATTCTCAGTTTTTTACTCTGAGAGAGACTCTGCGGGCATGCTGCAAAAATGGCTCTCAGAGTATTCCTGTTCTCTGCCGTAGGGTTACGCCTGTAAAAGCTTCCTAAAAGAGTTGATGCGGTGGTTTCTGCTCCCGCACCTCGTCGTTGTAGAACCACCAGTCCTCTTTTGTGAGTGCGTCCGCGGGCTTCTTTGGAATTGCGCACTCTGCTGCCTGGATAGAACAGTGATTAGCTCCTGTTCAGCCGTAAACACAGTCTTCAGATAGAGAGCATGTGGACCACCATCATGAAGATAAATCCTGGAACACCTTCCAGTTGGCCCTCTTTACGTCCCCCTCTAGAGACAGCACAACTGTGGGAGGCCTGTTGATGTTGAAGGTGGTGATCACTGCAAAGTGGTCACTGACAAGGTGAGGATGAGTTTTCCCATGTGGCTCCTGCTGCGAGTTGTCTTGACCCAAAGGTAAGGTCGAGGCAGCCACCCAACAGGTGTGTGGGGGCTCCATTGTTTAGGGAACTTTACCTCTGGAATATCGTGTAGGGGCATTTATGTTCTGCCAGCAGCATTGGTTGCTGAGTGGGGAAATGCAGCATTGGGTGATGTGCGTTGAAATCTCCACCCACAATAATACACTCAGTGCGTGCTAGTGCGAGGGTCCTGCCATGTCGAGGGTGTGGTCCCTTGGGTTTTTTGTAGATGGTATTCTATTCAAGATTGATGGGCTGACCACAAACGACTCAAGGCTGAGGGGGCTGATTACCTCATTCTCCTCCTTTCTTCAAGTTTTTCCAATCTTCAACTTGTCGGTTTTCAAACCATTCATCACAATTTCTCCTTTGTATGGACTGATGAAGCCACTGTGTGGCGAAACGTTCCTCAATAAAGATACCCAAGAGTTGCACATGTGTCTAATTCAACAACAAGTCGGTTCTGTGAACCATTCATCTATCTTCTTTCTAAATCTAAATTTATCTAAAATCCGTTTTTACTTGATTATTGATATCCTCTGTATTTTACTATAAAAGGACCCAATGGAAATAAAGGACCCAAAAGGAAATAAAGGACCCAGGTAAACACGAGGGAAAATTTAAAACGTCATCAGGGTACAAAGCCAATTCCTTCCCCAAAAAAGAGCGAAAAACGAACGTCAAAGACCTGGGAGTGATTTATGTCGGAGGGTCTCACCTTCAAGGACCATAACATTGTATCAATCGCACTGCTAGAAAAAGACAGGATGGATAATGAGAACCTTCAAAACTAGGGATCCAAGCCCATGATGACACTCTTCAGGGCGCTTGCTCTATCTAGGCTGGAATATTGCCGCAACTAAACACACCTTTCAAGGCAGGTGAAATTGCTGACCTAGAAAATGTACAGAGAACCTTCACGGCGCGAATAACGGAGATAAAACACCTCATTTACTGGGAGCGCTTGAAGTTTCCCGAACCTGTACTCCCTGAACGCAGGGGGGAGAGATACATTAATTATATTCACCTGGAAAATCCTAGAGGACTAGTACCGAACTTGCACACGAAAAACACTCACTACGAAAGCAAAAGACTCGGCAGACATGCAACATCCCCCCAATGAAAAGCAGGGGTGTCACTACACGTTAAGAGACCATACAATAATGTCAGGGGCCCGAGACTGTTCAACTGCCTCCCACACACATAAGGGGGATTACCAACAGACCCCTGGCAGTCTTCAATGGCACTGGACAACACTAAAGGTCGTTCCTGACCAGCCGGGCTGTGGCCGTACTTGGTTTGCGTGCAGCCGGGCAGTAAACAGCCGGTTGATCGGGCTCTGATCCACCGGGAGCCTGGTCACAACCGGGCCCGGGGGGCGTTGACCCCGGAACTCTCCCCGGGTAAACTCCAGGTAAACACATATGCTGCAGTATGCTAATCTATGTAACTGTGTTTGTTAAATTCTGAATAAACTTACTTAATATCGCCTTTGTTTATGCCCATCCTGCCCTTATACACTCAGTCCAGCATCTGAACTACTGCGAACACTTTCAATCTATTCGCTTGATTCTTTCCAACGCAGGCAAGAAAGATGTATAATAATATTCACCTAGTAAATCCGGAAGGAATGTTCTCAAACATGAACCTTGAAATTACTCCTTGTGAGTTGGACCTGACTACTTGTGCTGCTGGGTCTGGTGCCGTGCCCTTTCCTTGAGTGGAGGTAACCAACTGAGTGGGTCTTGGGCTAATCCGGGGGGGGGACTGACCTCCCCGCATAGGTCGTAGGCTTGTTGCGTGTTCCTTCTTTCTTATTTTCTTATAACACAAAGGACTTGAATATAAAATGGTATAAATTACCGACAGGTTTAGGAAGACAAAAATTGAATAATAAAATGGTATAAAATACCGACAGGTTGTTAGGTAAACACATATGCAACAGTTAGGAAATCTTTATTCGAAACTTTTTCGCCTACACAGTAGGCTTTTTCAGTCGAGTACAAAAAATTTTGATAGAAGCAGAAGATCTTGAAGACGATGTAATCAGTCCATCACCCTTAAAGTTTTGAGTGGTCATCCCTCAGCTGGAGAAGAGCATTGTTCCAGGAATGAAAAAATATGAGATGAAGTGACAGGATGGAGCCTTTTATAGCGCCAGGAGGTGAGACGTAGGTCACTAGGAGAGGTAAGATCCAGATGTTGGGAGGACAGGTCCCTCTCAAATCCCAAAATCTGAGATCTTACCACTCCTAGTGACCTACGTCTCACCTCCTGGCGCTATAAAAGGCTCCATCCTGTCACTCATCTCATGTGTTTCATCCAAGGAACAATGCTCTTCTCCAGACTGAGGGACTGACCACCCAAAACTTTAAGGTGTGGACTGAAAATCGTCTTCAATATCTTCTGCTTCTATCAACTTTTGTAACTCGACTGAAGAAGCCTTACTGTGTAGGCGAAACGTTTCGAAATAAAGATACCTAACTGTTGCATATGTGTCTTACCTAACAACAAAGGACTTAGCGCAAAATACATACATTAAAATGCAGGAGGGCAACGTGTACACAAGGACGTAAGCAAACCCCTAAGACATATTAGAAAACGTTTTTTGGGCCCCGGACCTTGAAACACTTCTAACATAAAAAGGTTAAAAGACGGGAATGTATAAGGGGGAGAGTGAGGTGTGAGTGATGCAAAGGTGACCTGAAGAATACCATAATGGGTAGGGCGGCAGACGATGAGATCATGTGATCCCTTGTTGTTGGGTTTTGGGGGTGCTTTGCCTGCTAGTTCATGTACGCTAATATTTTAGAAATTTTGTGGCTTCCAGTGTCACGCTCTTGGTGTCGGTGATGACGATTAGCGACCCTTCCAGACATCGTCGTCGTCTAAGGGCTTGTTCGGGGGAGAACGAGTTGTGACTCATCCAAATTTATCAAATGCTCATGGAGTTCCTTTGGAGGACACAGACATACCTTAGGTTGTTCTGTTACTGGAATTTCGATGCTCGTTCAGGAGTATCGAAAGATCTCTCCCTGTTTCGCCTACATATATCTTGGGCAGTCTCCACATGGATGGTGGGGAGGCCCTCTTTTAGGGGCGGGTGTCTTGGTTGAATAAAAGTTTATAAGTCGTCAGTGTTTTTAAACGTTTCTATACACTTTGAAGAGAAGTTTGTCACGTCGGAAGAAGTGACGAAAGAAGGACGCGAGAAAGAAAGTTTGCCAGCTTTTTTGAGTAGGATATACAAACAAAAATAAGACAAAATTTAAGACGAAAACATCTACTTACGAAGGGAAATGTGTATATGATAAATAGAAAATTCCAAAATAATGGTAAGAAGGCCCAGGCCTAAGATATTGATGATTTAAACCCAAAATGCCAATGAAATAGGGATGGTGATAATTTTTAAAAGGAAAGGGAAGCAAACTACTGGATGTGTAATAATGTTGTAGAATTTCCGAAAATTTTATTTAGAAGGACATACAAACCTTAATTAGGGTTTGTCCCGTAACTCGGTAGGTAAGCACCGGTTTCACACACTGAAAATCCGTCAACGTACGTGGATTTCTACCTAAGGGTATTCCGGGAATCAACGCCCTGTGCCCGGTCCATGACCAGGCCTCCCGGGGGATCAGGGCTTGATCACTAGCCTGTACTGGCCTTAACGATCCACTGTACAACCACGCCTGGCTGATCCTGCAAAAATCTTTCCTTGATCCCTGGTCCAGCTAAGTCTGTAAATTGTATCAAGTATTTCAAAGAAATAACGATTATGATTATTATTAATGTGAGAGCATATATGCAGCAAGGTATATTGTTTTAAATATTCCCGTCGACATCCTCACGCATAACAACTTCAACCATTGTTTAGAGACGGATCTAATTATCTTTATTGATAAAATATGCCAAAAAATATGTCGTTAGCATTATTGTTACCACGTAGACAATTAGTGTGCCAGAACAGCTACACCTGGTGAGGATAATTACAGGAAAAGATCTCTGATCAAACAGGCTGTTGATCCCTGGTCTTATATGTTATGTTTCAGTTGGGTTGACCACCCCTAAGGGAGGTTCCTTGACGCTGGTGAGGGGCTCTTAAATCTGGGGAAATTTGGATCTGTGCTCCAATTCCCTGAATTAAGTTTGAGTGCCTTCCATTCCTCCCCCCTCCAAGGTGCTGTATAATTCCTACGGGTTTAACGCTCCCCGTGATAATATTAATAGGGTTGACGAGAATGGGAAGGACATAGGAAAGAGAGAGCAGAGAATAATGTGAGTAAAATAGGAGAGGTGATAAAACACGGGAAAAGGTGGGGGTTTGAACCCATGGCAAGTGAATCGATAAACTCAGGCCAGTGCGTAAACCACTTGGCCAGCTTGCTACAATAAGATTCATCCAACTGATGCATAAATATACCTAGTGGATGAATCTTATAGCCAGCTGGCCCAGTGGTTAACGCACTGGCCTGGAATTTTACGACTCACTTGCCATGGGTTCTAACACCACCAGTAACCCTGGTTTGATTTCAATCGTGCTATTATGAATTCTTGGCAGATGAAAAAGATTGTGGCAAAGAGGAAAAAAGTGGAGAAGGCTTGAAAGAGAGAGAAATATTTAGGTAGACAGGAAAAAAAATGGGAAAGGCTTGGAAAAGAGTGAGAAATATTTAAGGTAGACAGGAAAAAAAGTGGAAAGGCTTTGGAAAAGAGTGAGAAATATTTAAGGTAGACAGGAAAAAAGTGGGAAAGGTTAAAAGAGTGAGAAATATTTAAGGAGACAGGAAAAAATGGAAAAGGCTTTGGGTAGATTAGGAAAGAGGAAATGTTTAGGTAGCCAGGAAAAGAGTGGGAAAGGTTTTGAATGACAAATAGAGAGAGGTAAGAAAATTTGGGGGTGGGTAGTATAAGGTAAGGGTTTTTGAGGGTAGACTAGAAGGGTTAAGAAAGGTAATAGGGATGAAAAAAGCTTAGTGGTCTGGGCATTTTGGGTTTGGGTTTTAGGGAGTATTTTTTGCTTATAGTGCCGAGTATTACCACTGTACTTTATTAGGTGATCCTCCCTTTTTTTCCATGTAGTTGAAAATGCACTCTTCAAGACTTCCAGCCATACTAAACAACTATTCTAAAAACATGTATGAACTTTGTGTTTTGTTCATTGTGTGTTTTGTATTTTGTAATTTTGTCTGTGCTTTTCGTTGCTGTGTGTGTTTATGAATGTCTTGTTTTGTTTTCTTGTTTTGCATGTGTTATGGCTTAGTTCTAACTCGGGGCTCGCATCTAGTTTGTTTCTTGCCAGACTTACTCTTAAAATTATATTTAAACCTGTCCAACGTTTATTCGTTCACGTTATTTTATTTCTTGACCTCCTTATGGCGGGAAAATCCTTCCTGACATCCCTATTGGTCAAATGTCTCTTTACCTTCCAATTGTGCTATCGTCTACCTATTTACTACCTCTCGGTCTATCCCTGCCTTTCCTATCCATTTCTCTGAGTATTTTGCATGTTATCATGTCATCCAATGTTAAGTTCTCTATCATTATCCTTTTTTCATAGCACGTTTCCCTTAGCTCTGCAACTGTCCTAGTTGCAACACTGCACTTTCTCTAGTTTATAAACATACTTTAACCAAGTGTGAGTTACATGCTTGTGTTACATACTTCAAGGTGACCTTGACATTTGTTTTGTAAAGGAGCGTAAATGACTCTGTAATATTTGGAGAATTACCGACAATATGTAAATAAAAGGACAACAATGCAACTAAAGTGACATTTTTGTAGCAACGTTTCGCTCTCCAGGAGTTATCAAAAACCCTTCAAAAACATGGACATAGAGGTATAAAAGGCTCAGAGTGAGGGGAATACTGTGTGTTGTGTGAATGGGGTTTTAAAAACCGACAAGTTGGGAAGGGTTGAGACACTTATGCACATATGGAATCTTTATTCAGGAAACGTTTCGCCACACAGTGGCTTCATCAGTCCAATACAAAGAGGAAGGCGTAAGGAGAGGAGGAGTATGGGGTTAATCACCCCCTCAGCCTGGAGTCGATGTTTTCAGTCCATCAATCTGTAGAATGTTCAGCATAGGGCCGTAGACGTGGCTTATATACTGTAGTGAGGTGACGTGAAGCAGGTGGAGGCGGGGTCATAGGGGTACCATCCACTAGTCGAAGTAGGTCTTTGTCCAAAGGTTGAACAAGTGTTGAAGAATTTTTTTGTAAGAAAAATCCCATGATGCTGCAGTGTCTGACAGTTGTGATAATGGTTTGAAAAACCGACAATTCATCACAACTGTCAGACACTGCAGCATCATGGGATCTTCTTACAAAGAATTCTTCAATGCTTTCAACCTTTGGACAAAGACCTACTTCGACTAGTGGATGGTACCACTATGATCCCGCCTCCGTCCTGCTTCAAGTCCCCTCACTACAGTTATAAGCCACGTCTACGGCCCTATGCTGTACTTCTACAAGATTGATGGACTGAAAACATCGACTCCAGGCTGAGGGACTGATTACCTCATACTCCTCCTCTCCTACGCCTTCCTCTTTGTATTGGACTGATGAAGCCACTGTGTGGCGAAACGTTTCCTGAAAAAGATTCCCATATGCTTCATCGAGGTGGAATACTAGTGAGGTACCATTTCGATGTTCACTAGTGGGAGTGTAGTAGTATAGTAGTAGTGGTAGTGACAAAAGTAATACAATATGGTAGAGCAATTAATTCGTACATGAGTAAAAGGATATAAAAGCTATTATTTGGGTAACATAAAAATAGGTTTGACAAATATAAACTGGAATGAGGCAGTTTGTTTCAGTGTTCACTCTCTGTGCTTTGTGTAGTATAACAGGAGAGACTATGTGAGGGCAGGGTTTACTGTTTTCTGGAGGATTCTTGCTAAGACTTCGGAGATGGTTGAAGCGCCGTTATACCCCTGTGTCCATGTATTGTTTTGTAATGGCTTGATAAAGCTCCTGGAGAGCGAAACGTTGCCACAATAAATGTCACATTAGTTGCACTTGTGTCCTTTTACTTTACAAAATGACTCTGTTGAAATACTTGAAGACTATTTATATAAAATATATATAATATATATATATATATATATATATATATATAATATATATATATATATATTAAAATATATAAAATATAATCTCAGAATTCAGCTAAAAAAATGCGTTAATTTAAATAAAGTGAAGTTACATGAGGTTTCTAAGTTAATTTTTCGTAAAAAATTATTTTTTATATCATTATCAAAAAAAGAAATGATCAACTTTCTGTAAAATTTTTTTTTAAAAAGTTTAATATTTAAACCACCAGGCCCCGGGGTTGTGTCCAGTTCGATTCCCGGTGGGGGTAGAAACAGGCATTTTTCTTTACACCTCTTTCCATGTTCCCATCAGTAATATGGGTACCTGGGTGGTAGTGGACTGGGGTGGGTCGCATCCTGGGTGTTATGGACTGGTGTGGGTCACATCCTGGGTGTTAGTGGACTGGTGTGGGTCACATCCTGGGTGTTAGTGGACTGGTGTGGGTCACATCCTGGGTCTTAGTGGACTGGTGTGGGTCACATCCTGGGTGTTAGTGGACTGGTGTGGGTCACATCCTGGGTGTTAGTGGATTGGTGTGGGTCACTTTCCCGGGGTTAGTGGACTGGTGTGGGTCGCATCCTGGGTGTTATTGGACTGGTGTAGGTTTGCATCCTGGGTGTTAGTGGGCTGGCGTAGGTCACATCCTGGTGTTAGTGGACTGGTTTTGGGTCACATCCTGGGTGTTAGTTGACTGGGGTGGGTCACATCTTTTGGGTGTTAGTGGACTGGTGTGGGTCACATCCTGGGGGTTAGTGGGCTGGTGTGGTCGCATTTCCCGGGTGTTAGTGGACTGGTGTGGTCACATCCTGGGTGTTAGTGGACTGGTGTGGGTCACATCTTGGGTGTTAGTGGACTGGTGTGGGTCACATCCTGGGTGTTAAATGGACTGGTGTGGGTCACATCTTGGTTTTGTGGACTGGTGTGGGTCCCCATCCTGGGTGTTAGTGGACTGGGTGGGTCACATCCTGGGGGTTAGTGGACTAGTGTGGGTTACATCCTGGGGGTTAGTGGACTGGTGTGGGGCACATCCTGGGTGTTAGTGACTGGTGTGGGTACATCCTGGGGGTTTTGTGGGGCTGGTGTGGGGGCACATCCTGGGGGTTAGTGGACTGGTGTGGGTCACATCCTGGGTGTTAGTGGACTGGGGTGGGGTCCATCTTGGGTGTTAGTGGACTGGTGTGGGGCACATCCTGGGTGTTAAATGGACTGGTGTGGGTCACATCTTGGGTGTTTGGACTGGTGTGGGTCACATCCTGGGTGTTAGTGGACTGGTGTGGGTCACATCCTGGGTGTTAGTGGACTGGTGTGGGTCACATCCTGGGTGTTAGTGGACTGGTGTGGGTCACATCCTGGGTGTTTTGGGACTGGTGTGGGTTACATCCTGGGTGTTAGTGGACTGGTTTTGGGTCACATCCTGGGTGTTAGTGGACTGGTGTGGTCACATCCGGGTGTTAGTGGACTGGGGTGGGTCACTCCTGGGAAACAAAACTGACCTAATTTGCGGGAAATGCTCAGCATAACAAGAGGCTTTCTATATAGTAGTATGTCACTGATGTCAGCTATGGTGTGTATACCTTGTACATGTACTTGTATACGTTGTACATGTACTTGTATACCTTGTACATGTACTTGTATACCTTGTACATGTACTTGTATACCTTGTACATATACTTGTATACCTTGCACATATACTTGTATACGTTGTACATGTACTTGTATACCTTGTACATGTACTTGTATACCTTGTACATGTACTTGTATACCTTGTACATGTACTTGTATACCTTGTACATGTACTTGTATACCTTGTACATATACTTGTATACCTTGTACATGTACTTGTATACCTTGTACATGTACTGTATACCTTGTACATGTACTTGTATACCTTGTACATGTACTTGTATACCTTGTACATGTACTTGTATACCTTGTACATGTACTTGTATACCTTGTACATATACTTGTATACCTTGTACATGTACTTGTATACCTTGTACATGTACTTGTATACCTTGTACATGTACTTGTATACCTTGTACATGTACTTGTATACCTTGTACATGTACTTGTATATCTTGTACATGTACTTGTATTCCTTGTACTTATACTTGTATACCTTGTACATGTACTTGTATACCTTGTACATGTACTTGTATACCTTGTACATGTACTTTTATACCTTGTACATGTACTTGTATACCTTGTACATGTACTGGTATACCTTGTACATGTACTTGTATACCTTGTACTTGTACTTGTATACCTTGTACATGTACTTGTATACCTTGTACATGTACTGGTATACCTTGTACATGTAGTGGAAGAAGTAAACATATTTTTCTGGAATAAACTCATTTATTCCCGTTAAAACGATGAATTTGTTTGCAAGAAAGCTTACTGCTACATATGGGAGGAAAATACTGTCACCTGCCTTATTTATCCTCTTTCTACATTATATGGAAGGGGATGTGCCATCATCTCTCTCCCACTCATCTTGTTCTGTATTTAAATGCACGTATACTAATCTTTCCCACACCTTTTTCCTGAAGTTTATCTGAAGACGGTAGTCCATCATATTTGGAAGGACAAGCACCATCATCCATCCCTCTGCCACCTGGAAAAAAGACACGCTGTTCCAGCATCGTCAAGGCATATCCGAACCCTTCCTGGAAAAAAGACACGCTGTTCCAGCATCGTCAAGGCTGATCCGAACCCATCCTGGAAAAAAAAGACACGCTGTTCCGCATCGTCAAGGCTGATCCGAACCCATCCTGGAAAAAAAGACACGCTGTTCCAGCATCGTCAAGGCTGATCCGAACCCATCCTGTAAAAAAAAAACACGCTGTTCCAGCATCGTCAAGGCTGATCCGAACCCTTCCTGGAAAAAAGACACGCTGTTCCAGCATCGTCAAGGCTGATCCGAACCCATCCTGTAAAAAAAAAACACGCTGTTCCAGCATCGTCAAGGCTGATCCGAACCCTTCCTGGAAAAAAGACACGCTGTTCCAGCATCGTCAAGGCTGATCCGAACCCATCCTGTAAAAAAAAAACACGCTGTTCCAGCATCGTCAAGGCTGATCCGAACCCATCCTGGAAAAAAGACACGCTGGTCCAGCATCGTCAAGGCTTATCCGAACCCATCCTGGAAAAAAGACACGCTGTTCCAGCATCGTCAAGGCTGATCCGAACCCATCCTGGAGAAAAGACACACTGTTCCAGCATCGTCAAGGCTGATCCGAACCCAGCCACTATCATTGTACAAAATGGTGAGCATTAATCGTTGTTTGTTGAAAAAGAAACCTTCGTTCTCTGAATTTGGATTCTTAAATTAGGGATGTTTGAATAAGTAAGACAAACGCTAACTGCTTTTACTGAAGTATGTGGAAATTTTGTGAAGGTGTTCCAAATTTTGTGTCCCTGCTCAGCAAGGAGGAAGCCAAACACTTGGCTCTCTGGCCTGAGTTTGCATAAGAACGGGAGAGGAAAAGAGGCGGAGAGGTGCGAAAGGACGGTTAAGAAAGACCGGGAGAGAGAACGATGAGTGAACGGGAAGAGGAGAGGACATTAAAGAGGAGAGAATACATGAACGGAAGAAGCTGAGCGGCCTTGGGCTGGGAAAAGAGATGTAAAACACCCATAACAGAGGAGAATACGATGTACTTCCAGGCTCTGTACTACGGATTTATTACCTATTACCTACATCTATTTAGTCTGCAGTGATGAGACGTTTACCTCTCCCTTGACTAATTAGAAAATTAAATATACTAATGGCTCTTAATTTTCAAACTAGCATCAACACTGATGTCACTGTCACTCTCTCCTAATTATCTATCTTAGTTGATAATCTTCATTGCTAATCCTTCTCCCCTTACCCCACTAAAAACAAAGTTTGCCAGGTTTGCCAGGCGCCCATATGCTGCAGCATATGGGCGCCTGGCAAACCTGAGAGTAGCGTTCCGATACCTCAGTAAGGATTCGTTTAAGACTCTGTACACCGTGTACGTCAAGCCCATACTGGAGTATGGAGCACTAGTTTGGAACCCACACCTGGTCATGGACGTCAGGAAATTAGAGAAAGTGCAAAGGTTTGCAACAAGGCTAGTTCCAGAGCTAAGGGAAATGTACTACGGAGAATGGTTAAAGGAAATCGGCTAAACGACACTGGAGGACAGGAGGGTTAGGGGAGACTTGATAACGACATACAAAATACTGCGAGGAATAGATAAGGTGGACAAATACAGGATGTTTCAGAGATGGGACACAGAAACAAGGGGTCACAATTGGAAGGTGAAGACTCAGATGAGGCAAAGGGATGTTAGGAAGTATTTCTTCAGTAATAGAGTTGTCAGGCAGTGGAATAGTCTGGTAAGTGATGTAGTGGAGGCAGGAACCATACATAGCTTTAAGACGAGGTATGATAAAACACATGGAGCAGGGAGAGAGAGGACCTAATAGCGACCAGTGAAAAGGCGGGGCCAGGAGCTGTGGCTCGACCCCTGCAACCACAAATAGGTGAGTACACACACACTTTATATGCAAAACAACCACTGTGAAAGAGTAGTGAAATTCCAAGCGCTTTCGTGACTACTCACATTGTCAAGGAACTATATTGGCATAATTCCTTGACAATGTGAGTAGTCAGGAAAGCGCTTGGAATTTCACTACTCTTTCACAGTTGTTGTTTTGCATATTTAAAATCACCTGTTTACTGTGATCTTATTGCATATATATATATACTCATATGTGGCTGCCTCCTGCCAACTAGTGGTTAGATTGTTAGCCTGCCGGCCTGCAGTACCACGGGTACGTCATCAAACCCAATGTGGGGACTGTTGAGCCGGCCTTAGAAGCAGTATTTTACCAGACCACTTACGGTGTATATCTACTGGCCTTAGAAGCAGTATTCACCTGACCACCTTACGGTATACATCTACTGGCAGTAGAGAGTATTAACCAGACCACCTTACGGTATACATCTACTGGGCTTATAAGAACATAAGAAACATAAGAAAGGAGGAACACTGCAGCAGGCCTGTTGGCCATACTAGGCAGGTCCTTTACAATTCATCCCACTAACAACATTTGACCAACCCAATTTTCAATGCCACCCAAGAAACAAGCTCCGATGTGCAAGTCCCTCTCAAATCCAACCCCTCCCACTCATGTACTTATCCAACCTAAATTTGAAACTACCCAAAGTCCCAGCCTCAATAACCCAACTAGATAGACTGTTCCACTCATCAACCCCTCAAGGAAGGTTCCTTGATGTTGGTGAGGGGCTCTTGATTTAGGAAATTGGATCTGTGCTCCAGTTCCCCGAATTAAGCCTGAATGCCTTCCACCCCCCACCCCCCAGGCGCTGTATAATCCTCCAGGTTTAGCGCTTCCCCTTGATTATAATAATAATTAATCCACTCATCAAGTACCCTATTTCCAAACCAATACTTTCCTATGTCCTTTCTAAATCTAAACTTATCTAATTTAAATCCATTACTGCGGTTCTCTCTTGGAGAGATATCCTCAAGACTTGTTAATATCCCCTTTATTAATACCTATCTTCCACTTGTACACTTCGATCAGGTCTCCCCTCATTCTTCGTCTAACAAGTGAATGTAACTTAAGAGTCTTCAATCTTTCTTCATAAGAAGATTTCTAATGCTATGTATTAATTTAGTCATCCTACGCTGAATTTTTCTAACGAATTTATGTCCATTCTGTAATATGCAGACCAGAATTGAGCTGCATAATCTAGGTGAGGCCTTACTAATGATGTATAAAGCTGCAGTATGACCTCTGGACTTCTGTTGCTTACACTTCTTGATATAAATCCCAGTAATCTATTTGCCTTATTACGTACGCTTAGGCATTGCTGTCTTGGTTTAAGGTTGCTGCTTACCATAACCCCCAAGTCCTTTTCGCAATCTGTATGGCTAAGTTCTACATTATTTAACTTATAAGTGCTAGGGTTATGGACACTCCCGAGCTTCAGAACCTTGCATTTATCTACATTGAACTGCATCTGCCACTTTTCTGACCAAGAGTAGAGTTTGTCTAAATCTTCCTGAAGTTCCCTAACACTACGTTGAATCAATTATCCTACCTGTCTTCGTGTCATCGGCGAATTTGCTCATATCACTAGTAATTCCTTCATCAAGATCATTGATATATATTATAAACAACAACGGGCCCAAGACTGATCCCTGTGGAACCCCACTTGTTACTGATCCCCACTCGGATTTAACCCACTTCCATTTTGCATTCCTTAAGAACCCTTGAAAAAACCTCATCAGGACCCGGTGACTTATTTTGCTTCAGTCGGTCTATCTGCTTCACAACCATTTCACTAGTGACTGTGATGTTACATAATTTATCTTCTTCTGATCCACTATAAAAATTAATTACCGGAATATTATTAGTGTCTTCCTGTGTAAAAACCGAGAGAAAATAATTATTTAAAATCGAGCACATTTCATTCTCTTTGTCAGTAAGATGCCCATAGTTATTTTTAAGGGGACCTATCTTATCTCTGACTTTTGTTCTATAGACCTGGAAAAAACTTTTTGGGTTAGTTTTTAGAATCCCTAGCAACTTAATTTCATAGTCCCTTTAGCTTTTCTTATCCCCTTTTTAATGTCCCTCTTAATGTCAATATACTGATTCATAAGATGACCTCGCCTCTTTTGATACGTCTATAAATTCCTTTCTTATGCCCTAGTAGATATTTCAGCCTATTATTCATCCATTTTGGGTCATTTCTATTTGATCTAATTTCCTTATAAAGGATAAACGTTCTTTGAGCAGCATGTATTGTGTTCAGAAAACTGTCATATTGATAGCTCTCTTCGTTACCCCAGTCAACAGATGATAAGTGTTCTCTAAGCCCATCGTAATCTGCTAAGTAACGAAAATCTGGGACTGTTACTGAGTTATCCCAACTATCATACTTCCATTCAATTCTAAATGTAATTGATTTGTGGTCGCTAACACCCAGTTCCTCTGAAACTTCTAAATTATTAACAAGGGATTCATTGTTTGCCAGAACTAAGTCAAGCAGGTTATTACCCCTTGTAGGTTCTGTCACAAACTGCTTCAAAAAACAATCCTGAACTACTTCTAAGAAATCGTATGATTCTAAATTCCCAGTCAAGAAATTCCAATCAATATGACTAAAGTTAAAGTCTCCTAGAATTACTACATTATCGTGCCTTGTGGCCCTAACAATTTCCTCCCATAGTAGTCTCCCCTGGTCCCTATCTAAATTTGGGGGACGGTATATCACACCTAAAATTAATTTTTCATGCCCCTCTGAAAATTCTATCCAAACAGACTCTGTATGTGTTACTTCAGACTTAATACCCGTTTTTATGCAACAGTTCAAGCGATCTCGGACATACAATGCCACCCCCCCCCTTCCCGATACTTCTATCTGCTTGGAACAATTTGAAACCCTGAATGTGACATTCTGCAGGCATGTCCCGACTTTTTGAATTAAACCACGTCTCAGTAATGGCAAATACATCTATGTTACCTGCACTAGCAACTAGTCTCAACTCGTCCATCTTATTCCTAGCACTGCGACTATTTGTGTAATAAATATTTAATGACCCTCCTCTCTCTTTACCCTTCCTGCTCCTTTCTGTTATTCCACTAAACCTATTACTGTCCTTGTCAATTAGTGCCACTGGCTTCCAATATCCACCTCATTTTGCCTATTACTAGTTCTCCTAGTACTCATGTTACTACCCTGCGACTTCACAGTTTTTTCCCGCCAAAACCCATACCACTAACTATTCCTAGTTTAAAGACCTAACAGCTCCCTCCACTGTGTTGGCCAGTGCTCCCACCCCACACCTAGATAAGTAACCCCATCCCTGGCATACATGTCATTTCTGCCATAGAAGAGTCCCAGTTGTCAATGAATGTTACCGCATTTTCCTTACAGTATTTGTCCAGCCAGCAATTGACACCAATTGCTCTGGACAACCATTCATTTCCAACTCCTCTCCTTGGCAAAATGCCACATATGACAGGTTTCCCACCCTTCCTCCTAATTATCTCTATTGCTGACCTATACCTGCTAATCAGGTCCTCACTCCTACGTCTGCCACATCGTTGCCTCCAGCACTGAGACAGATAATAGGATTGCTCCCATTACCTCTCATGATGTCATCCAGACGGCTAACAATATCCTTCATCCCAGCCCCAGGAAAACACACTCTCTGCCTCCTACTCCTATCCTTCAAGCAGAATGCCCTATCCAGGTACCTAATCTGGCTATCCCCAACAACAACAATGTTTTTACCTTCCTTGGCGTCGTCCGTCGTGATGCTCCGAGTAGTCGACTCACATTCGCCAGGTAGCATTACACCACTTGTAGAATTCGTCAAGACGTTCTCGAGGGTCTTCGTTGGGGTTTCTAGGGATGTCTTACTCACGTCTGCCAATGCTTCTTTGGTGCTCGTTGTGGCATTCCCAGTAGAACACTCACATTCGTCAGGTAGCACCGAGAATGAGTTGGAAGTTTCCACGGTAGTCTTCTGGTTTCTCGTTGTTTCTGCCTCCCAACCGTTTCTTGATCTTCAGCTTGGTTCCATGTTGCCCGGCCACTGACCAAGCTCCCCTCTTAACCTGGGGACTCACAACAGAAGGATTTCTACGAATCCTCTTGTTCTCCTCCGTTAATCGCCGTATCTCCATCTTAGCAACTCTGAGCTCTTCTGTCAGCTGCTGGTAAAGTTGCTCAAGAGAGGGCATCCTGGTACAGATTCACAGAGAGAGCACACAAACAGGTCTTCACAGAGCTAAGTACACGTCACCACTGAGCTAAGTACTACCTCACGGAGTACATTTGAAGGTGATGTCTACTGGCTCACTGCTGACTTCAGTCAACTGCGGGCCTCCTGGCTGTAGTTACTAGTCTCTCAGATCCCTGCATACATCAGCTACCTGAAGGCTTTGCTTAGTCTGCTGGCTTCAGTTATTGTGGGCCTCAGGACTTGGTTACCTGTGGGCCTCTGGTTGTAGCTTTACTGGCCAGTTTTGCGGACTTCGATCTGCGGGCCTTGGTGAACTTTGCTGACCTCCTGCTGATCTAAGGGAGTGTAGTGTTTGGCTGTCCTCTGAAGAGAAAGACGCTATGCGGGTGACACAGCCGAGAAAGAGTGTTATAACAGAGACAAGGGTGTCGTGTGGACACAATAGAGATGGTGTGTGTGACGCAGAGATAAGGGTGTCAAGTGGACACGGTAGAGGTGTCGTGTGACACGGTAGTGTTATAATACTAAGACAGGAGTGCAGTATAACTCCGTGTAACCAGTGTTGTACGACTGAGTGTGACACAAGTGTCAGGAACGTTGTACCCTGTGTGGTAGGGTCATGAGTGGGAGGGGCTGGGTTTGATTGGTGTCATGGGGTACGGGAGTTATTTCTTGGGTAGCTTTAGGTAGATGTCGTTTTGATAAGGACCTGCCTCGTATGGGCCAGTAGGCCTTCTGCAGTGTTCCTACATTCTTATGTTCTTATGAGTTGATTATAATTTATTATTTTACGATTTATATATATATTTGTTCAAAGATGTTAATTATAATTTATTGAAGGAGGGGTGTTAATGTTGCAGTTTAAAAACTGTAGTGTAAAGCACCCTTCTGGCAAGACAGTGATGGAGTGAATGATGGTGAAAGTTTTTCTTTTTCGGGCCACCCTGCCTTGGTGGCCACCCTGCCTTGGTGGCCACCCTGCCTTGGTGGCCACCCTGCCTTGGTGGGAATCGGCCAGTGTGATAGTAAAAAAAAATATATATGTACCAAAGATAACAGGTTTTTGTCAGATGTTGTTACATTATAAATTATTATAGAATACCTCTAGACCATAAACTGTTTTTATATATGATAAAGATACTGAATGAACACAATAATTTAGCATCTCGAACTCTCGTATTACTGCACTAGCATAAGGCCAACTAGTGGTTTTTGTAATATATATATATATATATGCAAAACAACCACTCTGAAAAAATAGAGAAATTCCAAGCGCTTTCGTGACTACTCACATTATCAAGGAACTATATCAATATAGTTCCTTGATAATGTGAGTAGTCACGAAAGCGCTTGGAATTTCTCTATTTTTTCAGAGTGGTTGTTTTGCATATTCCGAAATCACCTGTTTACTGTGATCTTATTGCATTATATATATATATATATATATATATATATATATATATATATATATATATATTTATATATATACACACACACACATTGTATAAGGAATATTGTAGACATGGCAATCAGTATTTGTGGGGAAGTTTTTTACTAATTTTTTTATTGTATGAAGATTTTTAACTACAACTTTGATATACCTTCTCTACTTGAGAATTTTAATATCAACAAAGTTTTCCTGGTAAGGGAGAACAGAAATATTTTTAGTTCAATAGGGTTCGTTGTCCCTTTTTGGATTGTAAAAGTATTTCTGTGTACGAATGGTAATATATACCGACAAGATGAGAGTAAGACACATGTGCAACATCTGGGTATCTTTATTGTAGACGTTTCGCCATCCAGTGGCTTTATCAATACAAATTCTAGGACATAACTTGAAGACAGTAGAACTATGTACAGAAGATGAGGTAATCAGTCCCTCAACCTAGGAGTAGTGCGAACAGCACCATAGTCGTGGAGGGACTGATTACCTCATCTTTTGTATATAGTTCTACTGTCTTCCTATTATGTCCTAGAATCTGTATTGATAAAGCCACTGGATGGCGAAACGTCTACAATAAAGATATCCAGATGTTGCACATGTGTCTTACTCTCAAAAAGTATTTCTAGCAGTTTTAAAAGATTTTTATCCATTAAGGGTTTTGGGTATTTTTGATCATTAGGACCCCCTCAAGGAAGGTTCCTTGATGTTGCTGAGGGGCTCTTGATTTAGGGAATTGGATCTGTGCTCCAGTTCCCCGAATTAAGCCTGAATGCCTTCCACATCCCCCCAGGCGCTGTATAATCCTCCGGGTTTAGCGCTTCCCCCTTGATTATAATAATAATAATCATTAGGATATTAGCACAGAGTTCATAGAAGAAGATTTATGAAGCAGTCAGTGATCCAAAACACTTAATTGATAAATCTTTAAAAATTACTTTAAATATTTTTAAAATTCATGAAAGGACAACAAACTTAAACTTTCTTGATAAACCTATAGAATTTTAATATCTAAGTCGTATTTAAAAATCTCGATACAATAAAAAAAATATTTTTAAAAAATTCCCTATTATATTTATACATGATTGAGTGTGCGTATGTATTATTAGATAATAGTGAGTTTGAGATTTGTATGATGAAGAATCTCACTATCACACGAGTCTTTAGTTACACCATCAAAGCTTCCCAGAGTTGGATTTTTTAAACTCCGTTGTCAGGTTAGAGAAATTTGTGGCCACGTATAGTTGCCTCCTCTCTGGGTGGGTAGCTGCCTCCTCTCTGGGTGGGTAGCTGCCTCCTCTCTGGGTGGGTAGCTGCCTCCTCTCTGGGTGGGTAGTTGCCTCCTCTCTGGGTGGGTAGCTGTCTCCTCCCTGGGTGGGTAGTTGCCTCCTCTCTGGGTGGGTAGTTGTCTCCTCCCTGGGTGGGTAGTTGCCTCCTCTCTGGGTGGGTAGCTGTCTCCTCTCTGGGTGGGTAGTTGCCTCCTCTCTGGGTGGGTAGTTGCCTCCTCTCTGGGTGGGTAGTTGCCTCCTCTCTGGGTGGGTAGTTTCCTCCTCTCTGGGTGGGTAGCTGCTTCCTCTCTGGGTGGGTAGTTGCCTCCTCTCTGGGTGGGTAGCTGCCTCCTCTCTGGGTGGGTAGCTGCCTCTGGGTGGGTAGTTGCCTCCTCTCTGGGTGGGTAGTTGCCTCCTCTCTGGGTGGGTAGCTGCCTCCTCTCTAGGTGGGTAGCTGCCTCCTTTCTGGGTGGGTAGCTGCCTCCTCACTGGGTGGGTAGCTGCCTCCTCTCTGGGTGGGTAGTTGCCTCCTCTCTGGGAGGGTAGCTGCCTCCTCTATGGGTGGGTAGCTGCCTTCTCTCTGGGTGGGTAGCTGCCTCCTCTATGGGTGGGTAGCTGCCTCCTCTCTGGGTGGGTAGTTGCCTCCTCTCTGGGTGGGTAGCTGCCTCCTCTCTGGGTGGGTAGCTGCCTCCTCTCTGGGTGGGTAGCTGTCTCCTCTCTGGGTGGGTAGCTGCCTCCTCTCTGGGTGGGTAGTTGCCTCCTCTCTGGGTGGGTAGCTGCCTCCTCTCTGGGTGGGTAGCTGCCTCCTCTCTGGGTGGGTAGCTGCCTCCTCTCTGGGTGGGTAGCTGCCTCCTCTCTGGGTGGGTAGCTGCCTCCTCTCTGGGTGGGTAGTTGCCTCCTCTCTGGGTGGGTAGCTGTCTCCTCTCTGGGTGGGTAGTTGCCTCCTCTCTGGGTGGGTAGTTGCCTCCTCTCTGGGTGGGTAGTTGCCTCCTCTCTGGGTGGGTAGTTGCCTCCTCTCTGGGTGGGTAGCTGTCTCCTCTCTGGGTGGGTAGCTGCCTCCTCTCTGGGTGGGTAGCTGCCTCCTCTCTGGGTGGGTAGCTGCCTCCTCTCTGGGTGGGTAGCTGTCTCCTCTCTGGGTGGGTAGCTGCCTCCTCTCTGGGTGGGTCGTTGCCTCCTCTCTGGGTAGGTAGCTGTCTCCTCTCTGGGTGGGTAGCTGTCTCCTCTCTGGGTGGGTAGCTGCCTTCTCTCTGGGTGGGTAGTTGCCTCCTCTGGGTGGGTAGCTGCCTCCTCTCTGGGTAGGTAGCTGCCTCCTCTCTGGGTGGGTAGCTGTCTCCTCTCTGGGTGGGAAGCTTCCTCCTCTCTAGGTGGGTAGCTGCCTCCTCTCTGGGTGGGTAGTTGCCTCCTCTCTGGGTGGGTAGTTGCCTCCTCTCTGGGTGGGTAGCTGCCTCCTCTCTAGGTGGGTAGCTGCCTCCTCTCTGGGTGGGTAGCTGCCTCCTCTCTGGGTGGGTAGCTGCCTCCTCTCTGGGTGGGTAGTTGCCTCCTCTCTGGGAGGGTAGCTGCCTCCTCTCTGGGTGAGTAGCTGCCTCCTCTCTGGGTGGGTAGCTGCCTCCTCTCTGGGTGGGTTGCCATTCTCCTCACTGGGTGCTTTCCAGACTTCGAACTAAGTGTCTCTTTCCGCCTAAATGGAGATATTTTCTTTCGTCTACATGTGTTGACACGGTCAGTGACACAGAATTATGACTATAGATCTTAGAATTCGAAAAAAAAAAATAGTATTTTTACTGATTAAGATTCACGCAGAATCAAAATGAATTGTTAACACGAGTATCAGGTTGACATAATTGTGTATACATGATACTGTTGGTAACATAATTTGTGGGTGCTAAATATCCAAACTTTTCAAGTAGGTCTTTTTAAGTGGGTGCCCCGTGAGCTGGTGTCAAAAGCTCTCGCTTCACACGGTGAGGGTCCAGGTTAGATTCCCGGCGGAGGGTTGGAAACATTGGACGTGTTTCCTAATACCGGTTGTCTATGGTCACCCATCAGTAAAATGGGTACCTGGGTGTTAGTGGACTGGTGTGGGTCACATCCTGGGTGTTAGTGGACTGGTGTGGGTCACATCTTGGGTGTTAGTGGACTAGTCTGGGTCACATCTTGGGTGTTAGTGGACTGGTGTGGGTCACATCCTGGGACAAAACTGACCTAATTTGCGGGAAATGTTCAGCATAACAAGCGGCTTTCTATATAGTAGTATGTCACTGATGTCACCTATGGTCTGTATCCTTGTACATGTACTTGTATACCTTGTACATGTACTTGTATACCTTGTACATGTACTGGTATACCTTGTACATGTACTGGTATACCTTGTAATGTACTTGTATACCTTGTACATGTACTGGTATACCTTGTACATGTACTGGTATACCTTGTACATGTACTTGTATACCTTGTACATGTACTTGTATACCTTGTACATGTACTTGTATACCTTGTACATGTACTTGTATACCTTGTACATGTACTGGTATACCTTGTACATGTACTTGTATACCTTGTACATGTACTTGTATACCTTTACATGTACTGGTATACCTTGTACATGTACTGGTATACCTTGTACATGTACTTGTATACCTTGTACATGTACTGGTATACCTTGTACATGTACTTGTATACCTTGTACATGTACTTGTATACCTAGTACATGTACTTGTATACCTTGTACATGTACTTGTATACCTTGTACATGTACTTGTATACCTTGTACATGTACTGGTATACCTTGTACATGTAAATTGTATACCTTGTACATGTACTGGTATACCTTGTACATGTACTGGTATACCTTGTACATGTACTGGTATACCTTGTACATGTACTGGTATACCTTGTACATGTACTTGTATACCTTGTACATGTACTTGTATACCTTGTACATGTACTTGTATACCTTGTACATGTACTGGTAAAACCTTGTACATGTACTTGTATACCTTGTACATGTACTTGTATACCTTGTACATGTACTGGTATACCTTGTACATGTATTGTATACCTTGTACATGTACTTGTATACCTTGTACATGTACTTGTATACCTTGTACATGTACTTGTATACCTTGTACATGTACTGGTATACCTTGTACATGTACTTGTATACCTTGTACATGTACTTGTATACCTTGTACATGTACTTGTATACCTTGTACATGTACTTGTATACCTTGTACATGTACTTGTATACCTTGTACATGTACTTGTATACCTTGTACATGTACTTGTATACCTTGTACATGTACTGGTATACCTTGTACATGTACTTGTATACCTTGTACATGTACTGGTATACCTTGTACATGTACTTGTATACCTTGTACATGTACTTGTATACCTTGTACATGTACTTGTATACCTTGTACATGTACTGGTATACCTTGTACATGTACTTGTATACCTTGTACATGTACTGGTATACCTTGTACATGTACTGGTAGTAAATAAATATCTGCTGACACACACAACACTATCTTTAACTATATTGCGGAGACGACACCCTCTATGGACGCCGACGCTCTTCCTACCTCTTATTTTTCACGATTCTCGAAACAATCTTTTCCTCCACAGTATTCTGATCCCTCCTTGCTAACACGCTTATCGTTGCCTCCACACATTGACTTCATTGACCCTAATATCCCAGAAATTTTACCGCTTCTTATTGTTGGAATACCTGTCTTTGTAAATAATGACTTATTTACAGTGGAATATTCGTGGCTTCATGGGTAATCGAGGGGAGAGCTTCAGGTGTTGCTCTGTTATCCCCAGTATGTGTTGGGTAACATGAGCCCAAAATTCGTTATTCGTCCCGTTTCGGGTTATGTGGTGTTGCATTCTTCTGATCCCTTTCCTGATGAATCATTTAACGAGAACGCGATTCTTGTGCACGTTAGTATACCATATCAACAGGTCTTTGTTCGTTCTCTGCTATATTATACTGCAGCCAATATTTATTTGAATAGATGGTATACAGTTTGCTCTCTCTCCTCTTCCCATGCATTCTATATCTCGGATCTTGAACTCTTCTCTGCTGCCGCCAATCTTGTTAAGTGATTGTAACACTCACCATCATCTGTGGTGAGGGTCCCACTGTGACTCTCGTGGTGATCAGTTGGAGGTTCTTCTCACTTCTTATCCTTTTCTTGTTTTAAATACGGGTCTTCTCATGTCTTTTGACTCTCGCACTCGGTATGTATCTTCCATCAGTCTTTCTATCTATTACGCCAATTGCACTTGATTACGTTTTGTCTCTTCTCCCAGATTTGCACAACAGTGATTACTTTCCTATTCTTCTTACTTCTGCTACGTATTCACGACCGCCTCGTAGCCCCCGTTGGCAATTTGGACGAGAGAACTGGGACTTATACTCTCATCTTACTACCTTTTGTGGGGTCCCTCCTTTGTCCTCTGTTGATGAGCTGGTTCACCAGTTTTCGACCTTAGTTTTGACTACAGAGTCACGTTCTATTCCTCTAACTTCAGGCAGACATTCTCAAATATGCGTGCCTTGGTGGTCTCCTGTGTGTGCCCCGTGCAGTGTGTTTGAAAACGTTGCTGGTGGGGCCGTTATTTTTGATATAATCGGACCTCAGATCGTCTTTTGGATTTTAATCAGGCAAGGGTAGTTGCTCGCTGCGTCATACACGACGCTAAACGCACTTGGTGGCAAGACTACGTGTCTATCATTACCTTGACTTTCCCTATGTGTACGATTTAATTAAAAGAAGGTACGAAGTTGTGTGACAAGTACGCTCTGGACCCAGCTCCTCTCTTGTGGGTTTTTTGGTGTTAGTGTTGCGGAACCTGGGAAGTTGCCACGGAAATCGGGGAAACCCTCTTGTCGGTGTCTCCCAAGGGCTTCACCTTTGTCTCTTATTTCTTGCGTCTAAGTCTACAAGGAACCAATTGCCCTTGAATTTCTCTCTAATGGAATGTAGTCGTATAATTTACCTTTCACTCTCTAGAGCTTGACGTTCCATCGGCAGTGGACCTGATGATATTCATATATGTTATGTACAGCATCTGCATTCTACAGGCCCTTACCGTCTATGCGTCTTTTCTGTCTTATTGGGACCGGGGGTTCCCCTCAATAATGAAAATCTGCCATTTGCACTACCATTTTCGCAAACAGGCATTCAGGGCTTGATATCTTCCACTATCGTCCATTGCTCTGACCAGGGTAGTCTGCATTGGTGATGGAACGGTTGAGTGAACAGACTGTCTGATTATGGTATTTGGGAGTCACATAGTCTTTTTCCTCTCCATATGGCTTTCGTAAGGGCGCTCTAAGTAGTATAAGTTGGTCGATCTAGGAACACTGCGGCTAAATGACCATGGAAAATGAGATACTGGGGGTTAGCTGACAGAGGTATTTGTTTAATATGATTAATCATGGACCAGGGGATAGAGAGGACTTATTCCTATGCTTTTAATAAGTAGGTACATAAAAGTTAGAACAAGATTCGGTGTGTGCAGTTGGCAGATTCCGGGATAATGAGTGTGGAAAAAGATGTGAAAATGGGTGGTCTGCATAAGCACAGGGCTGTCAGGGGGGTACAAGTTTAATATGGTTAATCATCCCCAGGGGATAGAGAGATTTATTTCCTGTGTTGTAATTTACTAATTATAGGCGGTAGGTACTGATTCACTTTGACACCCAACTCAATCACTCTGGATAGGATGGGGAAGAAGGCAGTACAAAAAAAAGGATTTTCAGGTGTGCAGGTGGGCAGATTCCAGGATAATGAGTGTGGAAAAAGAATGTGATATGGGTTGGTCTTCATAAGCTCAGGTGCTGTCAGGGGTTACAAGATTTATATGTTTAAACATCCCCAAGGGGATAGAGAGAGAGAGGCTTATTCAGTGTAATTACTATTTTAAGAAGGTAGGTAATGATCACGTTCTGCTCCCCAAACTTCAATCACTCTGCTAGATGGGAGAGCGGCAGTACCAAAGGATTCAGGTGACTTGTACAAGCTGCCATCTCGAGGGTGGTCCCCCCCCCCTTTTCCAGGGCCTGTGACTCACTGGACGCGTCTGTTGCTACTTCTCAACAACAACCACTGCTGGGTTTAAAAGTAACCGCGGTAAAGGATGGGTTAGCTGGTCCCCGAGGAACCAGATTCCGGGATAATGACCATGGAAAAATAATGAGATAATGGGGGGTCTGTATGACCTTAGGGCTGAACAGGGTAGGAGTTTAATATGTTTATCATCCCCAAGGGATAGAGAGACTTATTATAAGTAGGAACAGTAGTAGAGTAATGATCACTTCTGACTCCCCAACACTCTATTACTCTGAAAGATGGGACGAGTGGCAGTACAAGGATTCAGGTGGACTGGGGTTCTTGATGGAGTGTGGCGGCCGGCCACTTCTTTGGAGGTCATCGGGTGTGATTATCAGCCCTGGCGCCGTCTCGGCTACATGGGGGCATCTGAGTGAAAAAAAGGATAATAACTAATTTTTTCAAAGGGTGAAAACAAAAAATGTCTCTCTTAGGCAAATATATTGATTAGTTAACATTACATTGTTTTTTTCCTCCTCCCTCAGAACAGCTAGCTTCTAGACATGAAACTACGAGCAGTGGCGGGAAGGATCTACCTCTCTCGCGTCGATGCTTGACCTGGGGATAAAAATCTCTTACGTTTTTCTCTTCCCCGCCAAAAATGATTGCAAACTGTCTTCATCTCTAGTTCCTTTTTTTCTGTACTCCCTTCTTCAGTACTGCTATTAGCTTCTTCGTCTCCTCCACTTTGTCATCTGTTTTATCTTTAATTAATTTAAACTTTGTTTCTCTGGCATCTGGATGACCATAGGATACAGAGTGATAGGCATCTAAGTAAAAGCGCTTATCATCAAATGAGCTAAGACCTCGTTTCCTAGTTTGGGGATAGTGGTCATCTGACCTTTTAAATTTCTAATTTGACTATATTGGAAGGTATGTTTAGAACCGTCTTCCAGCACACTTCTAAAGTTATTATGAGTTAATAATTGTTGTTCAGACTGAGGAACTCCTTTCGCAGCGATAGTGTTGTTATTATCTGCTAGCAGGATGCTATACATTTTGGGTTTAATGCAGGGCTATTTCTGAAATAAGGCGGTCCCCCACCTCACTTTTAAGTAAGCCTAGAGATCCCTTCCTTGAGTCATTGTAGAGAGGATGATCTGTGGGGAAATTAGATGTGTCTATCCATTTCCTCAATGGTTCCTTACGATTCATCAGTAAGGTTTTTGATGCCCTCTAAACAGGCGATGACACTATCGGTATCTGAATAGATTAGTTTTATTTTGTCTTGGTATGTTTTCTTAAGAATCATATACCAAAAATGGTACAGCTTAAATTTGGCAAGTTCTAGTATCTGGTAACCTATGTAATTAGGGTAAGTGAGTTTTATGGCTGGCGTCCCCGTCGTAACCAATACTTTGTTTTCTGAAAGCTTTATGGCTTTCTTAAATAGTGGCTTACTCACCGCTCGCAAAAATGCTCCCGCTGATGTTATGAGCTTCGTTTTGTTGGCATATTTTGATGGATTAAACAATGTCTTGCCGAATACAGAATTGGTCAACAATTTAAATAATCGCTGACAGTCTTTACTAGTGCTACTATTGCGTTGCCTCACGTTCGTTTCAACAAAGCCCGCCAGATATTTTCCTTGTGAGAATTCATATATGCTATGAATTTTCTCAATTTGTAGACCTATCTCCAAGAACAACTGCAATAAAGGCAATGATATTAGGTAGTTTTCGTTTGGGGAGATGGTCCCCCCACTATTTAGTATTTTTACGGGGTAGTTTTTGATTACTGATAGCCAATAGCTGTTTGCTGTACTCAGATAGATCATCTAATGTTATCTGTTTGTGATAGAGACATAGTGGTAAGTCATCCGTGTAGCGAGCTAATTCTGGGGCTATTCCTAGAGTGTCTATAAGAAGCCAGTAACCTTTTATAGAGTCTTGAGGATTCTTCTGGAGAAGACGCCATTTGCGAGAAAACTCGCCATTTCTGCGGGTGAGAGTTTTCGAATGTTTGCGTAGGGCAGCGCCTCAGTCATGCAAGAAACCATAAAGAGAATTAAAATCCCAGTATAGCAAAAATTTACTTACTAAGTTTTTCCTCCAAAATTGGGATTAATGAACTGGTTATTGGCCTGAGCAAACGTCTAACAGCAGTAGTGAAGCCGCCTCTTATATTAGACTGTATGATGTTATAAAGCTCCTGATCAGTAATTAATTCTAATTCCACTCCATGGTTTTTAAGAAGGCATCATAGGCAAAGCCGGGGAGAGAAACATAGTGAACAACATCTAGATTATAGATGTTGTATAATAATCTCCTATGCAAGGAGAATATGTCAGCCAGAAGTCCTACATCACAGCTGAGATATACTAGGAGATAGTCTCCTAGAGTTTGACAAGCTGTTTTCTCCCAAACCAGATGAGCATGATCGAATTCTTCTTGGCTAATATGCTTCTTAGACAGAGAACTGTAGAAAGCTCTTTTTGGGGGTAAGTCTTCTCTTCGAGCCTTTCTGGGAGCTGCAATATTCATAAGGAAACACTTGTTTGCCGGTTAATAAGCATCCCCAACTTTCGGGGGGTAGATGACTTATCATCGCCTCTGTGAATTTCAAGGGTGATTTTGAAGCTATGTGCGCCTGAGCCAAACTAGCCAAACAGCGGACAAGAAGGCTAGACTATCCAGGAAACGTAGTGCTCCTATTTCTACCTTTAGGAATTTATATCCCTGTTTCATTAAAACATTGATTGGGGCTTTAACACTTAGTTCTTTAATTATCAAAGCCATATCATATGATAGGTTATGAATAATAACAGGCAAATATTTACCTGAATTTTTCTGCCTTAAATTGCAATTATTGCAGAGTGCTCCTAAATAATTAGCCTTAGGCATTAGATGGTCATGATGCCTCACCTTTGGTTTGGTAAGAGTAAAGTCCTGATGACAGAAGTTGCACTTCTTCTGTATGGCAAAATGTATATTTCTGCTCCCTGGTCATATGAAGGGATAACAGGGAGTGTTCATCTTTATCCAATCCCATAAAGACGAAAGTCTATCATACATATGATCAATACACTGTACCCCCCGATGGACATATCTATCTATTATAGTGCTATTTCTGTCTATCACTATATAGCCATAAGCTATTGCTACGTGTCTAGCTGTTATTACCCCCTCTGGCTTACGATTATCGAGATAAGGGTTCTAAATCCACAAAGGCAGTATGAGAGGGCAAGTAGCCCTTGTGAGTATTTTTGAATTTACAAACGCTTCCAGCTGGGGGAAAAATCAACTTTTGTTGGTTGTCGCATGAATTGAATGAGTTTTTAAGTTGCAAATGTCACTATATTCACTTAAACAATTCAAGCAAAAGTGCTTATTGCGTGAATGTTTTCTGGAGAAAATTCTCATATATTTCTGGAAGTGTTTGATTAAAGCTACATGAGTCTTTCCCAACAATAACAGGGGCCCCTACCAGTGAATATTTATTACTACCCCACGACATAAAGTAGCATGATAGGTCCCTTCATGAGAAGTTAAGCAATAAATAAATATTGATATTTTGTTGTCAGACTCGAGTTTGTGGATGTCACTCCACTGGACAGGGAGAGTCACTCGCGAGTAATTGACAAATTTCTGAAGGCTATCACATCTAGATAAATATCGTCTGATTTTATACCAGCCCCAGCCAAGTCTACGACAGAAAAAGGCCGCCAGACATTGAATAAAACAGCTATTTTTTACTCCTCTCGGGTTAAATTCGATTTTTCCCCGTAAAGATGGGGATATTCTATATAGTTCCTAAGGGATCCACGCACTCCATTCTTCATTTACAAAATGAAACCCTTTATATTCTGTAGAAGCTGATCCCCCGCCGGAAATTTGAA
>NC_069457.1:13191794-13258490 GCF_026875155.1 Cherax quadricarinatus
CAGTGAGATAGGGAGGGGGATCAAAAAAAACCTCATCCTAACCAAAGTGTCAGGATGGAAAAGGGTTTGACGGGTAGCATGTGCCCCAATCTCAGGGAAGACAAAAAATTTTTTCTTGCCCCCCCAGTTTGGGGAAACCCAAAGGGCCACCCTGAAAACAAAAAAATTCAGGATAAAAAACCCCAAAGACACCACGACAAAAACCGGGTTTCCCTGAAAATAACCATTTCGAGAAGTAATAGGCCCTGAAGAAATCAGTGGCCCCCCAAATCAGAAAGGGGAGTTTTATTCAAAACTCCCCAAACACGGGTCCTGCGAAGAAACGCAGAAGGTGAACGCCCTCGAATCACCATTTAAAACCCCTAACAAAACTAAAATCCATAAAGAGGGTAAAAAAGGGTGAAACAAATTTGCCTTTTCCTTTAGACACCCCTCGAATGAAAATCCAAAGAAAAAAAAAACATCCGGGAAATTTTGAAGGGCCCTAGCAACGAAAAAGGGCATGTACCTAAAGGCAATTTTTTGGCCTCCACAAAAAGAGGACCCTCCCCCCAGCTAAATTGGATCCCATTTGGGCGGGGAACATACAAGTTTAAACGACTACCACCCTAACTTTTGGGGTGTTTCAGGTGTTCAGCTAAAACCAATCAGCGCCCGATGTAAATTTAAAGAAGTATGGGGCATCTGTACGAGTCTCCCCCAAAACCCAAAGGACCTTGAAAAAAATTAAAAAAAGGGTGAGCACTGACCCAAAGGTTTCCCCAAGGAGCAAGAAAAAACCATGTTAGTTTCCTGCCTGCCCGAAGAGGCCCCGCCTTTTTCAAGCAGGGGGGAAAAAACTCCTGTTTTCTACCCTCCACAAAAAAATAAAACCCCTTTCATCACTGAGCAGAAACCTTTCGTTCCAGGGGACGCCCCAAACAACACGGAATCCGGGCCACTTCCCAGACCACAGCGGCAAAAGGAACCCGAGGAAGCATCAGCGCGGGGTCCGAAAATCCTTGCCCCCAAGTTTCCCACCCGAAAAACCGGGCCAACCTTCATTCGCGGGGGAGACCGCAGGGGCAGACCCCCAGAAACCAAAAAAAATTAGGTGACAGGGACGTCCATTTTTCCCCACTGACCCCATAAACTAAATGTCAACATCACCGCTTCACCCGATACCAAAATGGGGACCTGAGAAAACCAAAAAGGGGAAAAAAAAGGGAAAATTAAATTTAAAAAAAAAAAAACACCCCCCAAACACGGACTCAGGACGTTGTTTGGGGAAAGGCCCTAAAGGGCCCCTCCCCCCCCCTGTAGTTCAAAAAAATTGTTTAGCAGTGGAACTTACAAGGAAAAACACCCAAAAAACGATCGCAGAAAAAGGGAAGAATTAAATTTAAAACGACATCCCTTACAGTTTCCTCCGGGGAAAATCCTCTTAGGTTTAAAGACCCGTTTTCGGGACACATTTTTCCCCTGACAAATTAATCATTCAGACTCTGTATTAGAACCGAAGAAGCTACACGTTGCAAATAAAATTTACCTAAAAAAAATTGAAAACGGTAAAATTAAGTGTCTTTTTCCAAAATTTTTATCGTTATCACCAGACCATTTTAAATACACAGCCAAAAAAAAAACCCTCCCCTTTAAAAACTTTTTTACCTTTTTTAAAATAAAATTTAAATATGAAGAAGGAACTACCAAAAAAACCCAGAAAAACATTGAAGCATAAAAAAAAATTTAAAACAACCCCACGAGATTTGGAAACAGTGAAATAAAAACATGGAATAATGACGCAGATTTGATGAGAAAAAGAAAATAAAGTTTGGAGTAACTTTTTATTGGTTTTTGCAGAGGGGGGAGAATATAGTACTGGATAACTGGTGTGTGTGTGTTGGGGTGTGTTTTGTTTTGTGTGTTGTGTTTTGTGTGTTGGTTTTTTGTACCCCACCTAGTTTGGGGTTGAAAGGGTCGAGTCCAGCTCCGGGCCCCCCGCCTTTTCCCCGGGTCGCATTATTTTCACTTTCCTAAACCCTGAGCTTTATAAAACCCGGTTTAAAAAGCTATTTATGGACCCTGCCTCCACTACATCGTTTCCCCCAAACTTTTCCACTTCCTGACTACTCTGTGGCTGAAGAAATACCTTTAACATCTCTGTTTTAAACCCTGGGGGCTTCAATTTTCCAACTGTGCCCCCCTTTTTTCCTTTTTCCCCATCTTGGAAAATCCTTTTCCTTGTCCACCTTGTAAAACTCCTCCAGTTTTTTGTATGTCGTTATAAATGTCCCCCCAATCCCCCTTTTTCCCCTCCAGGGCCGTCGGGTTTTGTTTTCCCTTTAAAACCTTTCCTCGTAGGACATACCCTTGGGTTCGGGACTAGTTTTTTTTAAAAACCCTTTGCATTTTTCTCAAATTCCCCTTTCCCGGTGCTTGGCTATGTGGGGTTCCAAAAAAGGTCCCATACTCCAATAGGGCCAAACGTACACGGTGTACAGGTCCTGAACTTTTTCCCTATTAAGATGTGGGAAATTTCTTTTTCTGGGGTTTGCTGGGCCGCCCAAAAAAATGTGCACAGTTATGTGGTTGAGTCCCTTCAGGAGATTTTCCCAGGGGTTATACTCCCCCAAATCTTTTTCCTTGAGTGAGGTTTGTAGTCTCTGGCCCCCCTAGACGGAAATTTTCCCCGTCTGCGGTCTTCTTGGGCCCCTTCCCCCCAATCTTCTTGATTTTGGGCAGGGGGGGGGTTTGAACCCCAGGGGGCCAAATTTTCCCCTGGCCCCAGGTCTGCACCCTGTCCAGATCCCTATTTTTAGTTCTGCCCGGGTCTTCAATCGAATAAATTTTTTTTAAATCAACTTCCGTAAATTCTGCAAACGGGGACCCCCGGAGTCTTTTCCCTTTCCCGTTTTGTCGTTCACAAATACCAGAAACAGCCTGGTCCTAGGACTGCCCCCGGGAAACCCCGCTGGTCACAGGGGCGCCCACCCCTTGACACCTCACCACGAACCTTTGACCGTTTCCTGTCTTCCTGACAATTTTCCCTCTGACCCTTTGTAGTCCCTTTCCCGTTACCCTTTCTTGGTCCTTCATTTTTTTGCACTAACCCTCTTGTGGGGGAACTGTGTGAAGCGCCTTCTTGCAGCCCCAAGAAAATGCAATCCACCCCCCCCTTCTCTCTCTTGTTTTAACGGCTGCCCAACCCTGCATAGAACTCCAGTAGGTTTGTGACACAGGTTTTCCCCCCGTCCCTGAAACCATGCTGGCTGCGTTGATGAGATCTTTTCCTTTTTTAAAGGTTTTCCCCCAAATCACTTTTCTCCTGATAATCTTCCCCCCAGGGAATTTTTACTACTATAAAGTCAGTGCCCACGGGGTCTATGGGTTTTAGTGCTTCTTTGCCCCTGCCTTTTTTTTTAAAAAATTTGGGAAAACTACATTTGCGTTTTCCCCATCCCTCAGGAAAAATTTTCCCCTGTTTCGATAGATGTATTGAATATTTTTGTTAGGGGAACACATAGTGCCTCTTTTCCCTCTCTCAGGCCCCCTGAGAGATGTTTCCGGGCCCCTTTTCCTTTGAGGTATCTACCCATCAAAAGGGCCTCTTCATTTTCTTCCCCTCTTTGGTGTACGTGTCCAGCATTGGTGGGGTACACCACCTCCCGCCCCTTTCTGGACCCCTTCTGTCCCCAAATGTGAACACTTTTTTGAATCCCCTTTTTTGATTTCCTCACATATTTCAGGGGTCTTTCCCTTGTCTCTCCCCCCTTTTCCTTCCTTGGGCCTTTATTACCGGCCCTTTAACCCTTTTTGTTTTTCCCCCCAAATTGGCTGATAACCTTCGGCCCATTTTTGGGCTTTCGCTGCTATTCGTTTTCATTCTGCGCGGCCTCCTTTTTTATCTTGCATTTTCCCAAATTTCGGCTTTTTTGACTCCCTCTCCTTTTTCCTTTTGGGCCCTTTTGCCTTCTATATTTTTTTCCATTCCCCCAGCACCCCTTGGGTTTTTGCCTCCCTGCCCCTTTTGGGGTGCACCAGGGGCTTATCCGGGTTTTTTTCTTATTCCTTTTACCCGGGGGGTACAAACCTCTCCCCCCAGTTTCCCTTGCACTTTGGGTTGGGCTACATATTCCCATCATTCATTAACTGGCTTCCCGGGCCGGTTTCTCGTCCCACTGAACCCCCCGTTCGGGAAGTTCTCCCTTTCCCCCGCGTGTCCACTTTCTTGTATTTTGGGGCTTCATTTTCCCCGGGCCCTTTCCCCTGCTTCCCCCCCCCCTTGTAGCTCTGTGTTTTCGAAAGTTTAAAACCACATATCGCTGGCCCCAAGGGGTCTTTCTTTAAGGGGTTTCCCCCAATATCGCACAACTAAAAGTGAATATTTGTCCCAGTCTTGCCCGGTGGTTCATCCTCCCCTCTCTCTCTTGTAGGGGCCCCTTTAAATGTTGGTACTTTAATTTTTTCCATTTACCACCTCCACCCCTTTTAAACCCTCCACTTTACTTGTCCCTAAAGGGGGCCCCAAAAGTTCTCCCAATCGATTTCTTGGGGTTAAAGTCACCCATAAATCAGGAGTTTTGGGCCCTCAGGCATACTTTTTCTGGCCACTGAAAGCCAGGTGTCAACCATCGTTTCTATTGCTCTCATTATACTCCCCCTTTGGGCCCCCCTGCGTTCTGTGGGGGGTTTTATACATCACCGCAATTACCATTTTTGGGACCTCCCAGAGTAAAAGCGTTCCCAAAAGTAATCGTTTGCTTCTTTTCTGCCCCCTTTCCCTCCACCCCTAAAAATTTCTATCATTTTTTTGATAAAGCAGGGGCCATTTCCCCTCCTCCCCCCCCCCGGGTTTCCTCTGTTTTTCCCTCAGGACCCGGGTATCTAAATTGTAAAGATGGCACTGTTATCATACCTGTAAGCGTTTCTGTGAGGGGTATGATGTCCCGGTGATCCCTCTTTGCTTTTTTCTTGCCATTTCCCCCCCTCACGGTTTTTTTTCCCGTCAGCATTTGGGGCCCATCCCTTTCTTTCCTCCCCAAACAATAGGGTTTGGGGGCCTTTGAAGGTGGGAGAACCGGGTACGAAACTGGGGGGATTCAGGGCGGGGGGTTTTGGGGTGGAAGTGGGGAGAAAGGATTGTAGTTTGTGTTGGGGGGGTATGATGGGTTTTGTGGGTTCTAAAGAGGGTTCTTTTGTGTGTTTTGAAAAGCTGTGGTGTTGTGTGAAAATCACCTATTTGTACTCACCTTTTTGGGGTTTGCGGGGGTCGAGCCCAACAGCCCCTTTGCCCCGCCTTTTTCCCCTGATTGCTACTAGGCCCCTCTCTCTCCCTCCCCCCCAATGACCCTATCATACCTCGCCTTAAAACAATGAAGGTTCCTGCCTCCCCCAAAACATTTTTCTAGGCTTTTTCCAATGCCCTGACTACCCCTATGACTGAAGAAATATTTCCCTAACACCCCTTTTTGTTCATCTGAGTCTTAAATTTCCCCAATTTGTGACCTCTTGTTCTGTGCCCCCTTTCTCTGGACACCCTTTCTTTGTCCACCTCCCCTTTTCCCGCGCAGTATTTTATAGGGTCGTTATCATGTCCCCCCCCCCTGCCCCCTCCTGGCCTCCCCCCGGGGGCCCATTTCCCCCCCTTTTTTAAAAACCCCCCCCTTGGGGTTTTTTTTTCCCCCTTTTTTCCCCCTTTTTTTTCTGGTTTTAAGGGGGGTTTTCCCCCTTTTTTTTAAAAAAAGGGGGGGTTTTTTTAAAAAAACTGAGGTTTTTTGGGTTTTTTTGGGGCCCCCCCCCCTTTTTTTTTTTTTTGGTTGGGTTTTTTTAAAAAAAAATTTTTTTTTTTTTTCCCCCCAAAAAAAAAATTTTTTTTTTTTTTTGTGGGGGGGGTTTTTTTTTTTGGGGGGTGTGTGTGTGTGGGGGGGTTTTTTTTTTTTTAAAAAAATTTTTTTAAAAAAATA
Organism: Cherax quadricarinatus; assembly: GCF_026875155.1. Classification (NCBI taxonomy): domain Eukaryota; kingdom Metazoa; phylum Arthropoda; class Malacostraca; order Decapoda; family Parastacidae; genus Cherax; species Cherax quadricarinatus. The sequence continues at coordinate 13,197,737 of NC_069457.1, forward strand.
TTTTTGGGGTTTTTTTGGGGGGGTTTTTTAAAAAAACCCCCCAAAACAAGGAAATTTAAAAAAGGCCAAAAAAAAAAAGAAGGGGGGTTTTTTGGGGGGGGATATCCGGGGGGGGGGGGTTTTTGGGGGATCCGGGGGGGGGGTTTTTGGGGTTTTGGGGGGGGGGGTGTTGGGGGTTTGGGGGGGCAGGGGGGGTGTTTTTGGGGAAAAGGGATTGGGGGGGGGGTTTGGGGAAAAATTTTTTTTTGGGGGGGTTTTGGGGGGGGAAAAAATTTTTTTGGGGGGGGGAAAATTTTTTTTTTGGGGGGGGGGGGGGGGTTTTTAACCGGGGTTTTTTGGGGGGGGGTTTTTTTTTGGGGGGGTTTGGGGGGGGGGTTTTTTTTTAAAAGGGGGGGGGGTTTTTTTTTAACCGGGGGGGTTTTTGGGGGGGGGGGTTTTTTTTTGGTTGGGGGGGGGGTTTTTTTTTAAAGGGGGTTTTTGGGGGGGGGGTTTTTTGGGATCAGCGGTGATGTTGACGGGGGGGGAAATTTTTTTTTGGGGGGGGGGGGGGGGGGTTTTTTTTTTTTTGGGGGGGGGGGGGGGTTTTTAAAAACGGGTTTTTGGGGGGGGGGGGTTTTTTGGGGTTTTTAGGGGGGGGAATTTTTAAAAAGGGTGGGGGGGGTTTTTTTAAAAAAAGGGGGGGGGGGGTTTTTTGGGGGGGGGGGGGTTTTTTTTTTGGGGGGGAAAAATTTTTTTTTGGGGGGTTTTGGGGGGGGGGGGTTTTTGGGGGGGGGTTTTGGGAAAGGGGGGGGGGGGGGGGTATTTGGGGGGGGGTGGAGGGTTTTGGGGGATTTGGGGGGTTTTTTTGGGGGGGGGGGAAATTTGGGATCGGGGGGGGGTTTTGGGGGGGGGGGAAAAAAATTTTTCCCGGGGGGGGTTTTTAAATTTGGTTTGGGGGGGGAAATTTTGGGGGGTTTTTTTACGGGGGGGGTTTTTTTTTATCGGGAAAGGGGGGGGGGGGTTTTTGGGGGATCTTTTTTTGGGGGGGGGGGGGGGGGGGGTTAAGGGGGGGGGGGTTTTTTTTGGGGGGGGGGGGGGGGGAAATTTTTTAAAGGGGGTTTTTTGGGGGGGGGAAATTTTTTTTGGGGGGGGGGGGGGGTTTTTTGGGGTTAAATTTTTGGGGGGGGGGGGGTTTTTCCGGGGAAAGGGGGGGGGGGGGGGGTTTTTTTCGGGGGGGGGGGGGGTTTTTTTTTGGGGGGGTTTTTTTAAAAAAATTTTTTTTTTTTGGGGGGGTTTTGGGGTTTTTTTTTTGGGGGGGGGGGGGGTTTTTCCCCGGGGGGGGGGGGGTTTTTTTTGGAACCGGGGGTTTTAATGGGAAAATTTTTTTCCTTTTTTACCCAAAATTTTTCCCGGGTTTTTGGGGGGGGAAATTTTTCCCCGGGGTTTTTTAAATTTTGGGGGGGTTTAAAATTTTTAAAAAGGGGGGGAAATTAAAAATTTTCCCCCCCCCGGGGGTTTTAATTTTTTTTTTGAAAAATTTTTGGGTTTTAAAGGGGGGGGGTTTTTTTTTAATTTTCCAAAATTTTTTTTTAAAAATTTTTTCCCTTTTTTTTGGTTTTCCTTTAAAATTTTTTTTTGGAACCCCTTTTTTTTGGGGGGTTTTTTTAAAGTTTTTTGGGTTTTCCCAAAAGGGGGGGTTTTTAAAATTTTTTTTTTGGAAAAAAAATTTTTTTTTTTGGGGGGTTTTTTTTTTTGGGGGATTTTAAACCCCAAAAAAGGGGGGTTTTTGGGCCCGGGGTTGAAATTTTTAAAAATTTTTTTTTTTTTTGGGGGGTTTTTTGGGGTTTTTTTTGGGGAAAAAAAAAAGGGGGTTTTTTTTTTTACCCAAAAAAAAAATTAAAAAAAAAGGGGGTTTTTTTTGGGGGGGGAAAAAAAAAAAAATTTTTTTTTTTTTTGGGGTTTTTTTAAAAAAATTTTTGGGGGGGAAAAAAAATTTTTTTTGGGGGGGGGCCCCCGGGTTTTTTTGGGGGGGGGAAATTAAAAAGGGGTTTTTTTGGGGGGGAAAAAACCCCTTTTTTAAAAGGGGGGGTTTTTTTTGGGGGGGGGGGGGAAAAAAATTTTTTTAAAAGTTTGGGGGGGAAAAAAAATTTTTTTGTTAAAAGGGGGGAAAAACCAACAAAATTTTTTTGGGGTTTAAAAAAAGGGGGGGGGGGGGGGAATTTTTTTTTGGGGTAATTTAAAGGGGAAAATTTTTTTTTGGGGGGGGTTTAAAGGGGGAAAAAACAAGGGTTTTTTAGGGGGGGGAAATTAAACTGGAAAAAAAGGGTTTTTAATTTTTTTTTGATGGGGGGGAAAAAAAATTTTTAAAGGGGGGAAAAAAAACAAAAAAATTTTTTTAAGGGGGGGATTTTGGAAAGGGGGGGGTTTTTTTGGAAAAAATTTAAAAAGGGGGGGGAATTTTTTAAGGGGGTTTTAAGGGGGGGAAAAATGGTTTTTGGTTTGGGTTTTTAAAAAGGGCCCGGGGTTTTTCCGGGGGGGAAAAAAAAAGGGGGAAAAGGGGGGGAAAAAAGGGGGAAAGGGGGTTTTTTGGGAAAAAATTTTTGGGGGAAATTTACCGGGGAAAATTAAAAAAACTTTGGTTAAAATTTTTAAAAAAAAAAGGGGGTTTTGGGGAAAAATTTTTTTTTTTTTTTTTCCCTTTTTTTCCCCTTTTTTTTTTGGTTTTTCCCCCCTTTTTTTTTTTTAAATTTTTAAAAAATTTTTAAAATGGTTTTAAAAAATTTTTTAAAAAAAATTGGGGTTTTTTTCCGGGGGTTTTTTATTTTTTTAAAATTTTAAAAAATTTTTCCCCTTTTTAAATTTTTCCCCGAATTTTTTTTAAAAATTTTTTTAAAAATTACTTTTTTAAAATTTTTTTTTAAAAATTACCTTTTTTAAAAATTTTAAAAGGTTTCCCCTTTTTTTTATTACTTTTTTAAAATTTTTTTTGGGGGTTTTTTTTTTAAAATTTTTTTTTAAAATTTTTTTAAGGGTTTTTCTTTTTTCCCCCTTTTTTTTTAAAAAAAAGGTTTTTTTTAAAAGGGAATTTTTTTATTTTTTTTTTTTTCAAATTTTTTTAAGGGGAAAAAAATTTCCCTTTTTTTTAAAAAAAAATTAATTTTTTTCCCCAAAAATTTTAATTTTAAAAGAACCCCTTTTTTAAAATTTTGGGTCCAAAAAAAATTTTTCCCCCCAAAAAATTTTTTTTTTCCCCCAAAAAAATTTTAATTTAAAAAAAAAAATTTTTTTTTTTTCCCAAAAAAAAAAAAAAAATTTTGGGGGGGGTTTTTTTAAAAAATTTTAAAAAAATTTTTTTTTTTAAAAAATTTTTTTAAAAAAAAATTTTTCCCAAATTTTCATTTTTTTTTGCCCCAAAAAAAGGGGGTTTTGGGAAAAGAACGATAAATTAAAACCTTTTTATTTTTTGGGGGGGTTTTTAAAAAAAAAAATTTTTTTTTTGGGGAAAACCCAAAAAAAAAAAAAAAAATTTTTTTAAAAAACCCAAGGGAAAAAATTGGGGGGTTTTTTTTTTAAAAAATTTTTTAAAAAAACCAAATTAATTTTTTTTAAAAAAAAAATTTTTTTCCCAAAATTTCCCTTTTAAAAAACCCAAAAACCCCCCCAAAAAAAGGAAAAGTTAAAACCCCGAAAAAAAAAATTTTTTTTTTTTTTTTAAAAAAAAACAAACCCCAATTTTTTGGGAAACCCTCCAAAAAAAAACCCCCCCAATTTTAAACCCCCCCAAAAACCCCCAAAAGGGATGTTTTAATTTTTTCCCCCCTTAAAAGGGGAAAAAAAAAAAATTTTTAAAAAAAAAAAAAAAAAAAAAAAGGGGAAAACCCAACCCCAAAAAAAAACCCCCCCATTTTGGTTAAAAAACCAAAAAAAAAATTTTCAAGGGGAAAATTTTTTTTTAAAAACAAGACCTTTTGGGGGGTTTTTTTAAACCCCCCCCAAAAAAAGGTTTAAAAGGAAAACCCCCCCAAAAAAAATTTTTAAAAAAAACCAAAAAAAAATTTTTTTTTAAAAACCCCTGGAAAAAAAACCCCCCAAACCAAAAATTTAAAATTTTAAAAAAAAAAATTTTTTAAAAAACCCCAAAAAAAAAAATTTTTAAAAAATTTTAAAAAAAAAAAGGCCAAATTTTTAAAAAACCCCCTAAAAAAAAAAAAAAACCCCCGGCCCCCCCCCAAAAAATTTTTTTTAAAAAAAAAAAACCCAAAAAAAAAAACCCCAAGAAAATTTTTAAATTCATCCAAAAAACCCCCCAAATTTAAATTTTTGGGGGAAAAAAAAAATTTTTTTTTTTAAATGGAAAAACCCCCGGGGTTTTTTTTTTAAAAAAAAACCCCCCCAAAAAACCCCCAAAAAAAAAAAGAAAACCCCCCCTTTTTTTTTAAAAAAAATAAAAAAAAACCTTTGGGGGTTTTTTCCCCCGGAAAAAAAAAAGGCCCAATTTTTTTAAAAAGGGGTTAAAAAAAAGGTTTAAAAGGTTGGGGGGAAAATTTTAAAAAAAAAAAAATTTAAAAACCAAAACCTTTCCCCCCCCCTTTTTGGGGGAAAACCCCCTTTTAAAAAAAAAAATTTTATTTTTAAATACGAGATGACTGTTACTCAACTCTACATCCCCTACCAAAAGTAAACATAGCGAAGCCCCCCTTTTGGCCAACTTTATCGATTCAAAGCAGTCCTCCCCACATCAACTACACCTGTACAGATATGATCAGACTCTGCTGGAATACCCCTGCATACCATGTCGCTCACAACCAAAACCAAAATGCTAAACCCAAAGTCCAAACAAAGCCCTCCGCTTCATCACTGGCCCAGACTCAGAGACAGAATCAGGACCGAGGACCTACACATACAACAGAGAAACCCCTCAATCAATGTCCGGTTAGACAAACTCACGAAGAGACAACTATATGACATGCAGGAACTCTATGTGCCTGACAGAAGAAACCCCCCCCCCCAACCAGTGAACATGACCGGCTATACCATTACCACCCCTCCTCACAGAGCCCAAAGAATGACCCTCCAGCAAAGAGTTCGACGCTTCATCCACAAGAACTTCCCTCGACCGAAAATCTTAAGCGACCTCCCTGCAGTCCAGTAACATGGACTAACGCTCCCCATCTCCGGGTGACCCACTTCTATCAACCAACACCTCACAACTATTGTAATAAAGAGCTTGATAAAGCTCCTGGAGAGCGAAACGTTGCCACAATAAATGTCACATTAGTTGCACTTGTGTCCTTTTACTTTACCTCACAACTAACATTGTTGCACCTACAACTACCCTCCAGCAGGACACCACCTCAGTCACTGCTTAGCCAGCCAACCTCAGGTGAGCAACCAACCTCCTTCAAATGACCGGCAACTTCCGCCTGCAGCTGCGGCCTTCTGACCAACCTCTGGCGACAAAAAAGTAATTGCACACAGTATGCATCCTTCCAATTCAATGACGCACTGGTATAACAACAATATAGCAGTGCGCAACTGATGGGCAGGAGGTATACCCCACACATAAAACCAACCTCTTTACAAATTACCCAATATGCACACAAGCGTATTCAAACTACACCTAAGTGGATAGGCCACTACCCTTTTATAATCCCACCTACCCCTCCTCCCTTCCCAACCTTTCCTACATTCCATCCTTACCCATCCTTCTTCTCCCCTCCCATCTTACCAATGCTCTGGTCAGAACCTCGAACCCCTTTGATCTATGTTGCTCGTGTGAGCTTGAAATGTAAATAGAAACAATTACTTTGATTTCACTGGTGTTTAGCAAGATATTGGATCATTAATAGACCTGTTATATGATAAACAACAACTACGGTTATTACCACACACAAATAACCGTCACATAGAAGAAAGAATTATCTGACGACCTCTACCACTACTTCTCCACTTCCTTTTTTCTTATCTGTGTCGCGTCCCTCTCCTCCTCGCTATGTGTATATATATACACACACACACACATTACATATATAAAAATATATATATATATATATATATATATATATATATATATATATATATATATATTGTGACCTCGAACGAGTGGTATTGATCAAAAGCAAAATTGCACTAGCCAAGGACTCGAACCCATGCTGCTTTGTGTCTGCCTCATGGTGGGCGACAACACTTACTCTTAAGGATCGTATGGTCCAGTGGATAAGGGCGTCATGTGTTTTCGCCCACCATGAGGCAGGCCAAAGCAGCATGGGTTCGAGTCATTGGCTAGTGCAGTGTTATTGATTATATATATATATATATATATATATATATATATATATATATATATATATATATATATATATATATATATATATAATGTCGTGCCGAATATGTAAAACTGGCCAGTTAGCAAGAACTCATTTAAAATTAAGTCCTTTCTAAAATTTTCTCTTGTACGTTTAAAGATATATATTTGTCATTAATGTTAATGTAAAAATTTATAATTTTGCACCAAAAGGAACTTAGAAAACTTACCTAACCTTATTATAACAAGAAAAAATTTATTTTAGCCTAACCCAACTAAATATATTTTAGATTTGTTTACAATAATTTAATACTAAACAAACAGAGTGAAATATATTTTTTTTCGTTAGGTTCAGAATGATTTTGGCGAAATTATTGCATACACAAATTTTCACTTGTCCTATATGGCAAGATGAACGTTGCTATTTAAGCCAAGATCGCAAGTTCTGCCTATTCGGCACGACATATATATATTATATATATATATATATATATATATATATATATATATATATATATATATATATATATATTAGGTAGAAGGTTGGTAGACAGCAACCGCCCAGGGACGTACTACCGTCCTGTGGTAGTAGGTTGGTAGACAGCAACCACCCAGGGAGGTACTACCGTCCTGTGGTAGTAGGTTGGTAGACAGCAACCACCCAGGGAGGTACTACCGTCCTGTGGTAGTAGGTTGGTAGACAGCAACCACCCAGGGAGGTACTACCGTCCTGTGGTAGTAGGTTGGTAGACAGCAACCACCCAGAGAGGTACTACCGTCCTGTGGTAGTAGGTTGGTAGACAGCAACCGCCCAGGGAGGTACTACCGTCCTGTGGTAGTAGGTTGGAAGACAGCAACCACCCAGGGAGGTACTACCGTCCTGTGGTAGTAGGTTGATAGACAATCACCCAGGGAGGTACTACCGTCCTGTGATAGCAGGTTGGTAGACAGCAACCACCCAGAGAGGTACTACCGTCCTGTGGTAGTAGGTTGGTAGACAGCAACCACCCTGGGAGGTACTACCGTCCTGTGATAGTAGGTTGGTAGACAGCAACCACTCAGGGAGGTACTACCGTCCTGTGGTAGTAGGTTGGTAGACAGCAACCGCCCAGGGAGGTACTACCGTCCTATGGTAGTAGGTTGGTAGACAACCACCCAGGGAGGTACTACCGTCCTGTGGTAGTAGGTTGGTAGACAACAACCGCCCAGGGAGGTACTACCGTCCTGTGGTAGTAGGTTGGTAGACAACAACCGCCCAGGGAGGTACTACCGTCCTGTGGTAGTAGGTTGGTAGACAACAACCACCCAGGGAGGTACTACCGTCCTGTGGTAGTAGGTTGGTAGACAGCAACCACCCAGAGAGGTACTACCGTCCTGTGGTAGTAGGTTGGTAGACAGCAACCACCCTGGGAGGTACTACCGTCCTGTGATAGTAGGTTGGTAGACAGCAACCACTCAGGGAGGTACTACCGTCCTGTGGTAGTAGGTTGGTAGACAGCAACCGCCCAGGGAGGTACTACCGTCCTGTGGTAGTAGGTTGGTAGACAACCACCCAGGGAGGTACTACCGTCCTGTGGTAGTAGGTTGGTAGACAACAACCACCCAGGGAGGTACTACCGTCCTGTGGTAGTAGGTTGGTAGACAGCAACCACCCAGAGAGGTACTACCGTCCTGTGGTAGTAGGTTGGTAGACAGCAACCACCCTGGGAGGTACTACCGTCCTGTGATAGTAGGTTGGTAGACAGCAACCACTCAGGGAGGTACTACCGTCCTGTGGTAGTAGGTTGGTAGACAGCAACCGCCCAGGGAGGTACTACCGTCCTGTGGTAGTAGGTTGGTAGACAACCACCCAGGGAGGTACTACCGTCCTGTGGTAGTAGGTTGGTAGACAACAACCGCCCAGGGAGGTACTACCGTCCTGTGGTAGTAGGTTGGTAGACAACAACCGCCCAGGGAGGTACTACCGTCCTGTGGTAGTAGGTTGGTAGACAACAACCACCCAGGGAGGTACTACCGTCCTGTGGTAGTAGGTTGGTAGACAGCAACCACCCAGAGAGGTACTACCGTCCTGTGGTAGTAGGTTGGTAGACAGCAACCACCCTGGGAGGTACTACCGTCCTGTGATAGTAGGTTGGTAGACAGCAACCACTCAGGGAGGTACTACCGTCCTGTGGTAGTAGGTTGGTAGACAGCAACCGCCCAGGGAGGTACTACCGTCCTGTGGTAGTAGGTTGGTAGACAACCACCCAGGGAGGTACTACCGTCCTGTGGTAGTAGGTTGGTAGACAACAACCGCCCAGGGAGGTACTACCGTCCTGTGGTAGTAGGTTGGTAGACAACAACCGCCCAGGGAGGTACTACCGTCCTGTGGTAGTAGGTTGGTAGACAACCACCCAGGGAGGTACTACCGTCCTGTGGTAGTAGGTTGGTAGACAACAACCACCCAGGGAGGTACTACCGTCCTGTGGTAGTAGGTTGGTAGACAACAACCACCCAGGGAGGTACTACCGTCCTGCCAAGTGAGTGTAAAACGAAAGCCTGTAAATGTTTTACATGATGGTAGGATTGCTGGTGTCTTTTGTCTGTCTCATAAACATGCAAGATTTCAGGTACGTCTTGCTACTTCTACTTACACTTAGGTCACACTACACATACATATACAAGCATATATATACACACCCATCTGGGTTTTCTTCTATTTACTTACTAGTTCTTGTTCTTGTTTATTTCCTCTTATCTCCATGGGGAAGTGGAACAGAATTCTTCCTCCGTAAGTCATGCGTGTTGTAAGAGGTGACTAAAATGCCGGGAGCAAGAGTGTAGTAACCCTTCTCCTATACATTACTAAACATGAAAGATGAACTGTTTTTAAAACCGACAAGTTGAAGAATTGAGACACTTATGCAATATATGGGAATCTTTATTTAGGAAACGTTTCGCCACACAGTGACTTCATCAGTCCAATACAAACTTTGTATTGGACTGATGAAGCCACTATGTGGCGAAACGTTTCCTAAATAATGATTTCCATATGCTGCATAAGTGTCTCAATTCCATATATATTATATTGGTTCCCTCACTCTCGTGTGTTAGGGTGACTTGTAAATAGTCCAAGCAGGACCGAAACGCCGTCATAAGCTTCTCTCTTCTATGTACGGATTTTTGAATATTGTTTCAGTCACAGTATAGTGCCTTTTAGCTCATTATTATACCAGTTGTTATAAATAATATATACAAATATAGATTAAAAATCTGACTACAAATTAATTGATGATATTCCGCCTAAAAATTTCCTCCCTTAGTAAGATCTTCCTTCACTGGAAACAGGTAAAGAAGTTGTGGTATATTCAATATAGTGTCTTAATAAAAGCCCTTATGATAGTTGTTTCAGGAGCCTCAGTTTTAGAATATCCACAAGTTGCTGACCATTCCTCTTCTCGAGGTACTTGCACACGCTGAATTTAATTATTAGTGAGGAAAGTTCTATCAGAACATTTAAACCAAGTCAATGACTTGACCTGAAACAGGAATCATCTTACTACAGGATGGGTAATGAGAACCTTCAGAATTAGGGATGCCAAGCCCATGTTGACACTCTTCAGGTCACTTGTTTTATCTAGGCTGGAATATTGCTGCACACTAACAGCACATTTCAAGGCAGATGAAATTGCTGGCCTAGAAAATGTACAGAGAACCTTCACGGCGCGCATAACGGACATAAAACACCTCAATTACTGGGAGCGCTTGAGGTTCCTAAACCTGTATTCCCTGGAACGCAGGCGGGAGAGATACATGATTATATACACCTGGAAAATCCTTGAGGGACTAGTACCGAACTTGCACACGAAAATCACTCACTACGAAAGCAAGAGACTCGGCAGACGATGCAACATTCCCCCAATGAAAAGCAGAGGTGTCACTAGCACGTTAAGAGACCATACAATAAGTGTCAGGGGCCCGAGACTGTTCAACTGCCTCCCAGCATACATAAGGGGGATTACCAATAGACCCCTGGCTGTCTTCAAGAAGGCACTGGAAAGGCACCTTAAGTCAGTACCTGACCAGCCGGGCTGTGGTTCGTACGTCGGGTTGCGTGCGAGCAACAGTAACAGCCTGGTTGATCAGGCCTTGATCCACCATGAGGCCTCGTCACAGACCGGGCCGCGGGGGCGTTGACCCCTGAAACCCTCTCCAGGTATACCCCAGGTTTACACATCAGTAAATCATCCAGCACTTTATCAATCTTACGTAAGCAGCACAAGCAGTAGAGTCAGAAGGTCATTATCCTACACTGTATTAAGCTCTATGGATAGAGGAAGCTGTGAGCTGCTTTGAATTAGAATAGAGCAGGACCTATTGGTATGATCACGTTATATCAATCTCTGAAAAGTAAGAAGAATGGCAGAATTTATGGAGAACATCATCTGTGACGGGCATAGACACAGCATCCCGGAAGTCTTAAGCAAGTACATTGGAACCATCAGCTTTCTTTATCATAACAGAAGGTGATCACAAAAATGAAACTGATGATTCAATGCTTAATTTCAATAGTTTTCAAAAGTTTCTCAGCCTTAGGGTCGAATTCTCTTCAGAGGTAGACTGGTACTGGACAGAATTTCCGCCTTACTAGATTGTTAGTGAGGAACTATTTCCTGGATAACTGCAGAGGTTAATTAAGGGGGGGGGGGGTTCGCTCAAATACATTCGACGTCTTTATTTATGAACCGATTACATTCATTTTTGGTGTACTATTAGAAGCTTATATCGAGTATCCTGTGCTGAAGTTTCAATCATATCGGCCAAAAAGGAAATGAAATATGCAAAATTTACGAAAAATTACATTTGGCAGGGCAATGTTTCTCAGTGGTACTTGAAAAAGTGGTTTTGACACTTGCTGCTGATAGAACACTTCTAATTCCATAATTTTTCAGGTACCAGTTATATAATAAATCTTGAAAAGACACATAGGAGAGCTTTACTGAACCTTGGTCACTCCAAATGATACAAGACAGTGAGAACACAGTGTATATCAATGAGAAAGCATGTCATTGTAGAAGATCAGGTGAAAGCCTCGGATCAACAACAAGCCGAGTCTTAGAGGTTAAGCCTGACGTGTCTGTAAATACCTCAGTAAAACGAGTAATGTATTTTTGAAAATTCTGTTGACGCTTTTTTGTCTAGTGACTGAATTACATTTTCCTCTTCCTGTCTGTGCTCCAAAGTCTCCAAGACTACTCTGCTCATCACACACTCCAAGGCTGAGAGACTGATTACCTCGTTTCCCGTATATATATTTTACAGTCTTCACATAACATCCTTGTATTAACAAAGTCACTGGATGGCGAAACTCTACAAATAAAAATACCCTGACGTTGCACATGTGTCTAATTCTTCATCTGTCTCAGCATCCGCCGGTTCTCCATCATACGGAAAAACATTAAGACAACATACCGTGTTTCTCCTCAAATATATCTTTAGAAAATTAATATGACTTACGAAATTTTACAGCCAGAAGTTGACAGAAGGGGTCCAGCAGGTATACTGGAATATCCACTCTAGAGAAATAGGAGAACTTCGGCGACCTCAACAGCAATAATGGTCCTGAAAGAGTAATTTGTCAGAATCAGAATGACTGAGGTCACAAAGGACTCGAAATAAAGAATGATAAATCTGGAAAATGTAAGTCTTTATGTAAAAGAAAATATGTAACATTTGAGAAATTAAATATTAGCTAAATTTCAATAAAATGGTTAAAAATATATAAAAAATAATTAAAAACATTCTAATTTTAAGGTAATTACTGCAGCAAGATGCAGAGAACAAATGGAACCAGAAATTACGTCCAGGAAATTATTTACAGAATAAACCATATGTGCAGCATCTGGGAATATCTCATTTTTGTTTTGCCCACCACCAATTTTTATTTTAGACTGATTCAGCTTCCGGTGTGGGAAACGTCTCTTAGCAGCAACAGCAACAAAAGCAGGAACAACAGTTCCCGCTTTTGTTCCTATATATCAATGTTCTTTGCATTATTAACTATGAAATATGAGTGTGGAGCAAGGTAATCCACTGGATATCTCCATCACTCAGTCGTACAGTTCTCCAATCTCAGTCAGTGAGGCAGTAAGTACTGTTGGTGATGCCTCAACAATCAGTCAGGCAGGCAATAAGTACTGCTGGTGTTGCCTCAACAATCAGTCAGGCAGGCAATAAGTACTGCTGGTGTTGCCTCAACAATCAGTCAGGCAGGCAATAAGTACTGCTGGTGTTGCCTCAACAATCTGTCAGTCAGGAAGGCAGTAAGTACTGCTGGTGTTGCCTCAACAATCAGTCAGGCAGGCAATAAGTACTGCTGGTGTTGCCTCAACAATCAGTCAGGCAGGCAATAAGTACTGCTGGTGTTGCCTCAACAATCAGTCAGGCAGGCAATAAGTACTGCTGGTGTTGCCTCAACAGTCAGGCAGGCAATAAGTACTGCTGGTGTTGCCTCAACAATCAGTCAGGCAGGCAGTAAGTACTGCTGGTGTTGCCTCAACAATCAGTCAGGCAGGCAATAAGTACTGCTGGTGTTGCCTCAACAATCATCAGGCAGGCAATAAGTTACTGCTGGTGTTGCCTCAACAATCTGTCAGTCAGGAAGGCAGTAAGTACTGCTGGTGTTGCCTCAACAATCAGTCAGGCAGGCAATAAGTACTGCTGGTGTTGCCTCAACAATCAGTCAGGCAGGCAATAAGTACTGCTGGTGTTGCCTCAACAATCAGTCAGGCAGGCAGTAAGTACTGCTGGTGTTGCCTCAACAATCAGTCAGGCAGGCAATAAGTACTGCTGGTGTTGCCTCAACAATCAGTCAGGCAGGCAATAAGTACTGCTGGTGTTGCCTCAACAATCAGTCAGGCAGGCAGTAAGTACTGCTGGTGTTGCCTCAACAATCAGTCAGGCAGGCAATAAGTACTGCTGGGGTTGCCTCAACAATCAGTCAGGCAGGCAGTAAGTACTGCTGGTGTTGCCTCAACAATTTAGTCAGGCAGGCAGTAAGTTACTGCTGGTGTTGCCTCAACAATCAGTCAGGCAGGCAATAAGTACTGCTGGTGTTGCCTCAACAATCAGTCAGGCAGGCAATAAGTACTTTCTGGAGTTGCCTCAACAATCAGTCAGCAGGCGGTAAGTACTGCTGGTGTTGCCTCAACAATCAGTCAGGCAGGCAATAAGTACTGCTGGTGTTGCCTCAACAATCAGTCAGGCAGGCGGTAAGTATTGCTGGTGTTGCCTCAACAATCAGTCAGGCAGGCAATAAGTACTGCTGGGCGTGCCTCAACAATCTGTCAGTCATAAATACTGCTGGTTTTTGCATCAACAATCATCAGGCAGGCGGTAAGTATTGCTGGTGTTGCCTCAACAATCAGTCAGGCAGGCAATAAGTACTGCTGGCGTTGCCTCAACAATCTGTCAGGCAATAAGTACTGCTGGTGTTGCCTCAACAATCTGTCAGTCAGGCAGTAAGCACTACTGGTGTTGCCTCAACAATCAGTCAGTCAGTCAATAAGTACTGCTGGTGTTGCCTCAACAATCAGTCAGTCAGGCAGTAAGCACTACTGGTGTTGCCTCAACAATCAGTTAGGCAGGAAGTACTGCTGGTGTTGCCTCAACAATCTGTCGATCAGTGAGGCAGCAAATACTACTGGTGTTGCGTCAATAATATGTCAGTCAAGCAGGCAGTAAGCACTGCTGGTGTTGCCTCAACAATCAGTCAGGCAGTAAGTAAACCATACCACGGACGGGGATAGAACCCGCGGTCAGAGAGTCTCAAAACTCCAGACCGTCGCGTTAGCCACTGGACCAGCTAGCCACAATAAGATTCATCCAACTAAGTATATTTCTACACCATAGGAAGGTTAGCATAGGCCACCACTGTGACCACAAATGCAGGTTCTATCCCCGCCCTTGGTATGGTTTGTTTGCAATCGTGTCATTACGATTTCGTGAGTCATTTAGTCAGGCAGTAAGTACTGCTGGTGTTGCCTCAACACAAACTTGGAACCATCAATATTTCTTTAATTCTAGATCGAAATGGCATTCTGCCGATAGTGAAAAAAAGAAGGAATATCAGTCGAAGCAGCAGGGACAGCAGCAGGAGTAACACCAGGAGTAACAGCAGCAGCAGGAGCAGAAACAATAAAAGTAGCAAGAACAGCAGTAGAAGCAAAGCAGCAATAGCAGCAGTAATAACAACAGAAACAGCAACACCAGGAGAAGGAGGAGGAGCAGCAGTAATAGCAGAACCAGCAACACCAGGAAGAGGAGAAAGAAAGGGAGTAGCAACAACAACAACAACAGACGCAACAACAGGTGCGTGAGGAGTCCACTAATGAACACCGTTGTTTCCATTTGATGTTGTCCAGGCCAGGTAGACTCACACCTGAGACTCAGAGCTTTAATAACTAATTGTGTGTATTGTTGTCAGGTGGCGTCAGTGAGTCTTAGATCATAAAACACAAACCCTTCACCATTTCTATTTCCATAAAAATATATTTTGAATTTACAAATGGTATCATTAACTACATTTGCAATCTTTGATCTTAACTCAGATGAAACACGATACTGACGTTAAAAATCACAATTCAGACCTGTGTCTCATAATTTTTGTAGCCAGTTTATCATTGAGGACAGAAGGCACAGAAGACACACAAGGCACAGAAGGCACAGAAGACACAGAAGACACAGAAGACACAGAAGACACAGAAGACACAGAAGACACAGAAGACACAGAAGAGACAGAAGAGACAGAAGGCACAGAAGACACAGAAGACACAGAAGACACAGAAGACACAGAAGACACAGAAGGCTCAGAAGACACAGAAGACACAGAAGCACAGAAGACACAGAAGACACAGAAGGCTCAGAAGACACAGAAGACACAGAAGACACAGAAGACACAGAAGGCACAGAACACAAAGAAGGCACAGAAGACACAGAAGACACAGAAGACACAGAAACACAGAAGACACAGAAGGCACAGAAGGCACAGAAGACACAGAAGGCACAGAAGACACAGAAGACACAGAAGACACAGAAGACACAGAAGACACAGAAGAGACAGAAGACACAGAAGACACAGAAGACACAGAAGACACAGAAGACACAGAAGGCTCAGAAGACACAGAAAACACAGAAGGCACAGAAGACACAGAAGGCTCAGAAGACACAGAAGACACAGAAGACACAGAAGACACAGAAGGCACAGAACACAAAGAAGACACAGAAAGACACAGAAGACACAGAAGACACAGAAGGCACAGAAGACACAGAAGACACAGAAGACACAGAGACACAGAAGACACAGAAGACACAGAAGACACAGAAGACACAGAACACAAAGAAGACACAGAACACAAAGAAGACACAGAAGACACAGAAGGCACAGAAGACACAGAAGGCACAGAAGACACAGAAGACACAGAAGACACAGAAGACACAGAAGGCACAGAAGGCACAGAAGACACAGAAGACACAGAAGGCAGAGAAGACACAGAAGACACAGAAGACACAGAAGACACAGAAGGCACATAAGGCACAGAAGACACAGAAGACACAGAAGACACAGAAGACACAGAAGGCAGAGAAGACACAGAAGACACAGAAGACACAGAAGACACAGAAGGCACAGAAGACACGAAGACACAGAAGGCACAGAAGGCACCGAAGGCACAGAAGATACAGAAGGCACAGAAGGCTCAGAAGACACAGAAGACACAGATGGCACAGAAGACACAGAAGGCACAGAAGAACAACAGAAGGCACAGAAGGCTCAGAAGACACAGAAGGCACAGAAGGCACAGAAGGCACAGAAGGCACAGAATGCTCAGAAGACACAGAAGCACAGAATACACAGAAGACACAGAAGGCACAGAAGACACAGAAGGCACAGAAGACACAGAAGCACAGAAGGCACAGAAGACACAGAAGACACAGAAGACACAGAAGGCACAGAAGACACAGAAGACACAGAAGACACAGGAGACACAAAAGACACAGAAGACACAGGAGACACAAAAGACACAGGAGACACAGAAGACACAGAAGACACAGAAGACACAGAAGACACAGAAGACACAGAAGGCACAGAAGACACAGAAGACACAGAAGACACAGAAGGCACATAAGACACAGTAGGCACAGAAGGCACTGAAGGCACAGAAGACACAGAAGACACAGAAGACACTGAAGACACAGAAGGCTGAGAAGACATAGAAGACACAGAAGGCACAAAAGACACAGAAAACACAGAAGGCACAGAAGACACAGAAGGCACAGAAGGCTCAGAAAGCACAGAAGGCACAGAAGGCACAGAAGGCACAAAAGGCTCAGAAGACACAGAAGGCACAGAAGACACAGAAGGCACAGAAGACACAGAAGGCACATAAGGCACAGAAGGCACAGAATGCTCAAAGACACAGAAGGCACAGAAGACACAGAAGGCACAGAAGGCACAGAAGGCACAGAAGACACAGAAGGCACAGAAGGCACAGAAGACACAGAAGACACAGAAGACACAGAAGACACAGAAGACACAGAAGACACAGAAGACACGGAAGCACAGAAGACACATAAGACACAGAAGACACAGTAGGCACAGAAGGCACTGAAGGCACAGAAGACACAGAAGACACAGTAGGCACAGAAGGCACAGAAGACACAGAAGGCACAGAAGGCACAGAAGGCACAGAAGGCACAGAAGGCACAGAAGGCTCAGAAGGCACAGAAGACACAGAAGACACAGAAGGCACAGAAGGCACAGAAGGCACAGAAGGCAACAGAATGCTCAGAAGACACAGAAGGCACAGAAGACACAGAAGACACAGAAGGCTCAGAAGACACAGAAGGCACAGAAGGCACAGAAGACACAGAAGGCACAGAAGACACAGAAGGCACAGAAGACACAGAAGGCACAGAAGACACAGAAGGCACAGAAGACACAGAAGGCACAGAAGACACAGAAGGCACAGAAGCACAGAAACACAGAAGACACAGAAGACACAGAAGACACAGAAGACACAGAAGACACAGAAGACACAGAAGGCACAGAAGACACAGAAGGCACAGAAGACACAGAAGACACAGAAGACACAGAAGGCACATAAGACACAGAAGACACATAAGACACAGAAGACACAGAAGACACAGAAGACACAGAAGGCACATAATACACAGAAGACACAGAAGGCACAGAAGACACAGAAGGCACAGAAGACACAGAAGGCACAGAAGACACAGAAGGCACAAGAAGACACAGAAGTCACAGAAGACACAGAAGACACAGAAGACACAGAAGGCACAGAAGGCACAGAAGGCACAGAAGCACAGAAGACACAGAAGGCACAGAGGACACAGAAGACACAGAAGACACAGAAGACACAGAAGACACAGAAGACACAGAAGACACAGTAGGCACAGAAGGCACTGAAGGCACAGAAGACACAGAAGACACAGAAGGCACAGAAGACACATTAGGCACAGAAGGCACAGAAGACACAGTAGGCACAGAAGGCACAGAAGGCACAGAAGACACAGAAGGCACAGAAGACACAGAAGGCACAGAAGACACAGAAGACACAGAAGACACATAAGACACATAAGACACATAAGACAGAAGACACAGAAGGCACAGAAGACACAGAAGGCACAGAAGACACAGAAGGCACAGAAGACACAAAAGGCACAGAAGGCACAGAAGGCATAGAAGACACAGAAGGCACAGAAGGCACAGAAGACACAGAAGGCACAGAAGGCACAGAAGACACAGAAGATATAGAAGGCACAGAAGACACAGAAGACACAGAAGACACAGAAGGCACAGAAGGCACAGAAGACACAGAAGACACAGAAGACACAGAAGGCACAGAAGGCACAGAAGGCACAGAAGACACAGAAGACACAGAAGGCACAGAAGACACATAAGACACAGAAGGCACAGAAGACACAGAAGACACAGAAGACACAGAAGACACAGAAGACACAGAACTTATAAAAGACTCCTGATGTGTACATAATATTCACATGGGATCAATAAACTTGTATGGGTCATACAGCGCCCTGGGAACAAGACGCAATCATGTTTGATACATGAAAGGAGTGGTAAGCTTCAGTTTTTTAGATTAAAAGTCTTTCAAGGTACCCTTGATTGTAGTGCAGCTTTCAAGGTACCCTTGATTGTAGTGCAGCTTTCAAGGTACCCTTGATTGTAGTGCAGCTTTCAAGGTACCCTTGATTGTAGTGCAGCTTTCAAGGTACCCTTGATTCTAGTGCAGCTTTCAAGGTAACCTTGATTCTAGTGCAGCTTTCAAGGTAACCTTGATTCTAGTGCAGCTTTCAAGGTACCCTTGATTCTAGTGCAGCTTTCAAGGTACCATTGATTCTAGTGCAGCTTTCAAGGTACCCTTGATTCTAGTGCAGCTTTCAAGGTACCCTTGATTCTAGTGCAGCTTTCGAAGTACCCTTGATTCTAGTGCAGCTTTCAAGGTACCCTTGATTCTAGTGCAGCTTTCAAGGTACACTTGATTCTAGTGCAGCTTTCAAGGTACCCTTGATTCTAGTGCAGCTTTCAAGGTACCCTTGATTCTAGTGCAGCTTTCAAGGTACCCTTGATTATAGTGCAGCTTTCAAGGTACCCTTGATTATAGTGCAGCTTTCAAGGTACCCTTGATTCTAGTGCAGCTTTCAAGGTACCCTTGATTCTAGTGCAGCTTTCAAGGTACCCTTGATTCTAATGCAGCTTTCAAGGTACCCTTGATTCTGATGCAGCTTTCAAAGTACCCTTGATTCTAGTGCAGCTTTCAAGGTACCCTTGATTCTAGCGCAGCTTTCAAGGTACTCTTGATTCTAATGCAGCTTTCAAGGTACCCTTCATTCTAGTGCAGCTTTCAAGGTACTCTTGATTCTAATGCAGCTTTCAAGGTACCCTCGACTCTGGTGCACCTCTCAAGGTACCCTTGATTCTGGTGCATCTTTTGTGAATCAGATAATCTTCACAGTTTTTATTGAATCAGTGTTCACAGGAACTACTGAATCAGTCTTCACAAGATCTACTGAATCAGCCTTCACAGGTACTACTGAATCAGTCTTCACAAGATCTACTGAATCAGCCTTCACAGGTACTACTGAATCAGACTCACAGTACTACTGAACAGCCTCACAGTACTACTGAATCAGGACATCACAGGTACTACTGAATCAGCCTTCACAGGTACTACTGAATCAGACATCACAGGTACTACTGAATCAGCCTTCACAGGTACTACTGAATCAGCCTTCACAGTACTACTGAATTCAGCCGATCACAGGTACACTGAATCACCCCTCACAGGTACTACTGAATCAGCCTTCACAGGTACTACTGAATCAGCCTTCACAGGTACTACTGAATCAGCCTTCACAGGTACTACTGAATCAGCCTTCACAGGTACTACTGAATCAGCCCTCACAGGTACTATTGAATCAGCCCTCACAGGTACTATTGAATCAGCCTTCACAGGTACTACTGAATCAGCCTTCACAGGTACTATTGAATCAGCCTTCACAGGTACTACTGAATCAGACATCACAGGTACTACTGAATCAGCCTTCACAGGTACTACTGAATCAGCCTTCACAGGTACTACTGAATCAGCCTTCACAGGTACTACTGAATCAGCCTTCACAGTGAGTACTACTGAATCAGCCTTCACAGGTACTACTGAATCAGCCTTCACAGGTACTACTGAATCAGCCTTCACAGGTACTACTGAATCAGCCTTTACAGGTACTATTGAATCAGCCCTCACAGGTACTATTGAATCAGCCTTCACAGGCACTACTGAATCAGCCTTCACAGGTACTACTGAATCAGCCTTCACAGGTACTACTGAATCAGCCTTCACAGGTACTACTGAATCAGTCATCACAGGTACTACTGAATCAGCCTTCACAGGTACTACTGAATCAGCCTTCACAGGTACTACTGAATCAGCCTTCACAGGTACTACTGAATCAGCCTTCACAGGTACTACTGAATCAGCCTTCGAAATGTCACCATATCAAAAACAATATACTCAGATCACAACATAATCGAGGTTCAGACATGTATGCGCGAAGCCCCAGACCGACAAAATAGGATTAGTCACGAGGGAGCATTCACCAATTTCAACTTCAATAACAAGAATATATACAGGGACCAGTAAATCAAGTCCTAAACGATATAAGCTGGGAAGATAGACTAAGCAACACAGACTCCAACTTATGCCTAGAACAGATTAACTCGGTGGCACTCGATGTATGCTCAAGACTTATTCCTTTAAGAAAAAGGGGGAGTAGATGTAAAATAGAAAGAGACAGGCGCTCCCTTTACAGGCGATGGAAAAGAATAACAGAGCGGCTAAAAGAGCCAACATATCTGAAATGCGTAGGGAGTCACTGGTCAGAGAAATAGCAAACATCGAAAGAAACCCAAAGTATTTTTTTTCTTATGCCAAATCAAAGTCGAGAACAACATCCAGTATTGAGCCCCTACTTAAACAAAAGGGTCCTACACAGATGACTGCAAGGAAATGGTGAGCATACTCAAGTCCCAATAGACTCAGTTTTTAGCAAGCCGATAACCAGACGAGAGTCGAAGATCAAAATGAATTATTTTATGGAAGAGCCACAGAATTTGGTTATAACAGCCTATCTGATATTATCCTGACACCAAATGACTTCGAACAGGCGATAAATGACATGCCCATGCACTCTGCCCCAGGGCCAGACTCATGGAACTCCGTGTTCATAAAGAACTGCGGGGAAACCCCTATAAACGAGCTTATACCATCCTTTTGGAGGGGGGAGCATGCCCAGGGGGTCGTCCCCAGTTACTAAACAACAACAGAGATAGCCCCACTCCACAAAGGGGCAGAAAAAGCAACAGCAAAGAACTACAGACCGATACCCACTAAAAATCTCGTATCATAAAAATCTTTGAAAGGGTCCTAAAAAGGGCAAGACCGCCAAACCCATCTAGATACCCATCAATTGCACAACCCAGGGCAACATGGGTTTAGAGCAGGTCGCTCCTGTCTGTCTCAGCTACTGGATCACTACGAGAAGGTCCTAGGTGCACTAGAAACAAAAAGAATGTAATATATACAGACTTTGCAAAAACCTTCGACAAGTGTGACCATGGTGTAACAGCGCACAAAATGCGTGCTAAAGGAATAACAGGAAAAGTTGGTAGATGGATCTATAATTTCCTCACAAACAGAACACAAAGAGTAGTAGTCAACAGAAGTAAAGTCTGAGGCGGCTACGGTGAAAAGCTCTGTTCCACAAGACAAGAGGCCTGGTCACAGACCGGGCCGAGGGGGCATTGACCCCCGGAACTCTCTCCAGGTAAACTCCATGTAAACTCGCTCCCATCTTGTTTCTCATCCTCATATCTGACATAGATAAGGATGTCAGCCACAACACCGTGTCTTCCTTTGCAGATGACACCCGAATCTGCATGACAGTGTCTTCCACTGCAGACACTGCAAGGCTCCAGGTGGACATCAACCAAATCTTTCAGTGGGCTGCAGAAAACATATGAAAAATTTAACGATGAGAAATTTCAATTACACTGAAAATGGTAAACATAGGAAATTAAAACTTCTCAGAGTACAAAAAAAAAAATTCCTTCCACAAAATAGAGCGAAAAACCAACGTCAAAGACCTGGGAGTGATTTATGTCGGAGGATCTCACCTTCAAGGACCATAACATTGTATCAATCGCATTTTGCTAGAAAAATGACAGGATGGATAATGAGAACCTTCAAAACTAGGGATGCCAAGCCCCTGGAAAGACACTCTTCAGGTCGCTTGTTCTATCTAGGCTGGAATATTGCTGCACACTAACAGCAACCTTTCAGGGAAGGTGAAATTACTGACCTAGAAAATGTACAGAGAACCTTCACGGCGCGCATAACGGAGATAAAACACCTCAATTACTGGGAGCCGCTTGAAGTTTTCCCGAACCGTACTCCCTGGAACCGCAGGCGGGAGAGATACATGATTATATACACCTGGAAAATCCTAGAGGGACTAGTACCGAACTTGCACACGAAAATCACTCACAACGAAAGCAAAAGACTCGGCAGACGATTCAACATCCCCCCAATGAAAAGCAGGGGTGTCACTAGCACGTTAAGAGACTATACAATAAGTGTCAGGGGCCCGAGACTGTTCAACTGCCTCCCAGCATACATAAGGGGGATTACCAATAGACCCCTGGGTGTCTTCAAGCAGGCACTGGACAAACACCTAAAGTCGGTACCTGACCGGCCGGGCTGGGCTCGTACGTTGGATTGCGTGCAGCCAGCAGTAACAGTCTGGTTGACCAGGCTCTGATCCACCAGGAGGCCTGGTCACAGACCGGGCAGCTGGGGCGTTGACCCGCGGAACTCTCTCCAGGTAAACTCCAGGTAAACATATACTAGAAACAGCACCGGTCCTAGGACTGACCCCTGTGGAACTCTGCTCGTCACAGGCGCCCACTCTGACACCTCGTCACGTACCATGACTCGCTCTTGCCTTCCCATCAGGTATTCTCCAATACACTGCAGTGCTTTCCGTGCTATACCTGCCTGGTTCTCCAGCTTTCGCACTAATGTCCTATGTGGATCTGTGCTAAAAGCCTTCTTACAGTCCAAGAAAACGCAATCTACCCATCTCTCTTTCTCTCTCTCTCTCTCTCTCTCTCGTCTTACTGTTGTCACCCTGTCACAGAACTCCAGTAGTTTTGTGACACAGGATTTCCCATCCCTGAATCTGTGCTGATTGTCGTGAATAAGCTCATTGTCATCTACATGCTCCACCACTCTTCTGATAATCTTCTCCATGACTTTGCATACTATACAAGTCAGTGACACTGATCTGCAATTTAATGCTGTGTGTCTGTCTCCTTTTTTAAAAAACTGGGACTACATTTGCTGTTTTCCATACCCCTGGCAGCAGCTGTGTTTCGATAGATGTGTTGAAGATTGTTGTTAGTACACAGAGTGTCTCTGCTCCCTCTCTCAGGACCCATGGAGAGATGTTATCCGGCCCCATTGCCTTTGAAGTATGTAGTTTTCTTAGCAGCCTCTTCACCTCCTCCTCGGTTGTATGTATTGTGTCCAGCACTTGATGGTGTACCCCACCACACCGTCTTTCTGGAGTCCTTTCTGTCTCCACTATGATTTCTTCTTTAAATCTTTTGTTGAGCTCCTCACATACTTCTTGGTCGTTTCTTGTGATCTTCCCTCCTTCTTTCCTCATCCTGATTACCTGGTCCCTGGTCCTTGACTGTTGTTTTCTTCCTGATGTGACTGTACAACAGCTGCAGGTCGGACATGGCTTTCTCCGCTATGTCATTTTCGTATTGTCGATGGGCCTCCCTCCTTGTCTGTGCATATTCATTTCTTGCACTTCGACTACTCTCCTGTGTGTGTGTGTGTGTGTGTGGTGTGTGTGTGTGTGTGTGTGTGTGTGTGTGTGTGTGTGTGTGTGACTTGACTAGCTGGGAGAGAAATAGAAGGTGACGATTTAGAGAAGCGAATGAGTTTCACTAATTTGTAAGGATTGATCATCGAGGTAAATTTGGAAGGGTATCCCTTTGCAATGTTGCAGAAGTTCATTAAACGTATCTGGGGAAGAGTACTTCACCGGTACTTAACTACATTGATAAAATGGTTATAACTATGACCATAATTTTTAAAGAGGTGGACCGGTATGCCAGGGGAAGGCCTCGGTCAGATGACCAAAAGCTCAAATTGCGAATCATCTGACCCGAGTCAGGAAACACTTGTCCTGATTGCTGACGAACCTTACCTAACCTAACCAGTACCAAAGTCACTACCTATGATAATCTAGAACTGTGCAATTGATAGTGGAGAACCGTGACGGACAAACACTTTTCCACACCCATAGTATCCCACATCCACACTCTCCTACACCCACACAATCTCCCTACTCCCACTCTCTCCTATACCCACACTCTCTCCATCCCAGCTGTCTCCCACACTCACACACTCTCCCACACACACACTCTCCCACACTCACACTCTCCCTGGCGTCAGCTTCTTAACACTGGCAACCTCCTCTTATGTCACATTTTCTCGCCAAAATTCCGTATTGGCTGAAAAATATTGGAAGCAAAGTGTTTTTTCCTAAAATTTGCTTTCGAATGCACTCAGGGTGTGTTTTTTTTACATGACTGATATTTATTGTGTGTGTGTGTGTGTGTGTGTGTATACTCACCGAGTTGTGTTTGCGGTGGTCGAGACTCAGCTCCTGGCTCCGTCTCCTCGGCCAATTTCATCAGCACCTTTGATATTTTACTTATCATACATTTACTCTTATCATACCATATCAACTATTAAGTTCAACTCCATCACTGCCTCATCCACATCATTCCACTTATCAACCAGCCTCAGACAAAATCAATTATTTCTCACATCCCAGTGGAACAGCTGTGCATTCAGTTTTTACCTGTCTCTCATTGATCCAGGTTTTTGTTGTTAGGTAAGACACATATGCAACAGTTAGACAACTTTATTCCGAAACGTTTCGCCTACACAGTAGGCTTCTTCAGTCGAATACAGAAAATAGGCAGGAACAGTAGAGATGTGAAGACGACGTAATCAGTCCATCACCCTTGTAGTCGTAGAATTTGAGGTTGTCAGTCCCTCGGCCTGGAGAAGTTCAGTTCCATAGTCAGGTTTTCTTAATTCAAACAGCTTTCCTAGTTGCCCTATCACTTCCTATTAAGATCTTGTGTGCAGTAGTAACGTTTTCCCTTGTCTCTCTTGTTTCTAAGGTCGTCAGATTCAATTCCTTCAAGGTCTCCTTGTTGTGGACTCTTCTTAATTCTGATAGTAACTCTTGCAAACATCTGGACCTTTTTCACGCCTCTTCATGTGGTTTTATTGGTGGTATTTATTTACTGGTGTAAAGAATTTATAATTCAAGTGTTGAATGTTTATTTAATGGTTTGTTAATCTTGCATTTACCGCCGCTGTTATACGGTTTGTGTGCAATTGCGACGATATACTAGAGTTCGTCACGGCCACACTAGCTGGAGATTCGTCTGTAAAAAACTTGCATTTGTGGTCACAGAGGTGCCTGTGCTAACTTTCCTATGGTGTAGAAATATACCTAGTTGGATGAATCTTATTGTGGCTAGCTGGTCTAGTGGCTAACGCGACGGTCTGGAGTTTTGAGACTCTATGACCGCGGGTTCAATCCCGGCCGGGGGTATGGTTTACTAGTTATTTTCACCGCCAGTTTTTTTTTTTGCACACTGATATTTACAACTGATCTCACCACATGATGTACTCTGTGTCTGGTTTGCTCTCTTCTCCAAAATGCATAACATTTCATTTAGTTGGATTGAACTCTATAAACCACTTGTATGACGTCTTCAGTCTGTTAAGGTCTCTCTGCAGGTATGTTAGGAACAACAGGGGTCCTAACGGTGATCCTTTAGGAATCCCACTCGCACTCTCCCGTTCTGTCTTATCCTTATGTTACTCCTGCCTTTGTTTTAGGTATCTCGTAAGAACCCCGTAAGAGATTTCCCGTGTTCTCTCTTTTATCCTCTTTTATTTGCCCATTTTTTTCAAATTTTGCTCAATCGAGGAAAACCTTATTCAATCATCTTCCCCAACAGTTTTCATGCTTGTGTACGGTAACGAAAGGACCACATTTGGAACAATTTGTTCACGTGTCTATGGCCAGGTGTAGGCCATTCCAGCATCATGGGATGCCTCAGATAACTTCTAAATTCCTCAGTAGCATAACTTTGAACGTTCAAAAAACTTGCCTCTCAATTCGGCGTCATCGTAAGAGTGTAATTCAAGAGTGTAGATACAGGAGTGATCATTTATGAGCAAAATTATGTGGATTGTTATTGCAGTTAAATTGTGTATTTACTTCTGATCGGCTTCAATATCTGATGCATCTGATATCCAAAATACCACTCATTAAATTTTTGCTGCATTAAAATTTATAAAGTTTGGAATATTTGGAATCCGCTCTATAGACTCATCTGATTGGCTTCAAATTTTCAACACTGGTTTGGCTTCCTGATCGCCGGGTTCACGCTGGTGTGGCTTCCTGATCGCCGGGTTCACGCTGGTGTGGCTTCCTGATCGCCGGGGTTCACGTGGTGTGGCTTCCTGATCGCCGGGTTCACGCTGGTGTGGCTTCCTGATCGCCGGGTTCACGCTGGTGTGGCTTCCTGATCGCCGGGTTCACGCTGGTGTGGCTTCCTGATCGCCGGGTTCACGCTGGTGTGGCTTCCTATTACGAAACTGAATTCCAGGAGGCACTGGAGAGGCAATTTATTATCCAGGAGGCACTGGAGAGGCAGTTTATCTAGGAGGTACTGGAGAGGCAATTTATTATCCAGGAGGCACTGGAGAGGCAATTTATTATCCAGGAGGCACTGGAGAGGCAATTTATTAT
Organism: Cherax quadricarinatus; assembly: GCF_026875155.1. Taxonomy (NCBI): domain Eukaryota; kingdom Metazoa; phylum Arthropoda; class Malacostraca; order Decapoda; family Parastacidae; genus Cherax; species Cherax quadricarinatus. The sequence goes on from NC_069457.1 coordinate 13,224,510, forward strand.
CCAGGAGGCACTGGAGAGGCAGTTTATCTAGGAGGCACTGGAGTGGCAATTATCCAGGAGGCACTGGAGAGGCAATTTATTATCCAGGAGGTACTGTAGTGGCAATTTATTATCCAGGAGGTACTGTAGTGGCAATTTATTATCCAGGAGGTACTGTAGTGGCAATTTATTATCCAGGAGGTACTGTAGTGGCAATTTATTATCCAGGAGGTACTGTAGTGGCAATTTATTATCCAGGAGGTACTGTAGTGGCAATTTATTATCCAGGAAGTACTGTAGTGGCAATTTATTATCCAGGAGGTACTGTAGTGACAATTTATTATCCAGGAGGTTTCTGTAGTGGCAATTTATTATCCAGGAGGTACTGTAGTGGCAATTTATTATCCAGGAGGTATGTAGTGGCAATTTAAATTTTCCAGGAGGTTACTGTAGTGGCAATTTATTATCCGGAGGTACTGTAGTGGCAATTTATTATTTCCCGGAGGTACTGTAGTGGCAATTTATTATCCAGGAGGTACTGTAGTGGCAATTTATTATCCAGGAGGTAACTGTTGTGGCAATTTTTATCCAGGAGGTACTGTAGTGACAATTTATTATCCAGGAGGTACTGTAGTGGAAATTTATTATCCAGGAGGTACTGTAGTGGCAATTTATTATCCAGGAGGTACTGTAGTGGCAATTTATTATCCAGGAGGTACTGTAGTGGCAATTTATTATCCAGGAGGTATGTGGTTCACGCTCGTATTGGGAATAATGAGTCCAATTTGCCATTTTTGTTTAATAGGGGTTCAGGGAAACCGGCAGGCCGGACTTGAGTCCTGGAGATGGGAAGTACAGTGCCTGCACTCTGAAGGAGGGGTGTTAATGTTGCAGTTTAAAAACTGTAGTGTAAAGCACCCTTCTGGCAAGACAGTGATGGAGTGAATGATGGTGAAAGTTTTTCTTTTTCGGGCCACCCTGCCTTGGTGGCCACCCTGCCTTGGTGGCCACCCTGCCTTGGTGGCCACCCTGCCTTGGTGGCCACCCTGTCTTGGTGGCCACCCTGCCTTGGTGGCCACCCTGCCTTGGTGGCCACCCTGCCTTGGTGGCCACCCTGCCTTGGTGGCCACCCTGCCTTAGTGGCCACCCTGCCTTAGTAGCCACCCTGCCTTAGTGGCCACCCTGCCTTAGTGGCCACCCTGCCTTGGTGGCCACCCTGCCTTAGTGGCCACCCTGCCTTAGTGGGAATCGGCCAGTGTGTTAATTATAAAAAAAAACTGTTGATATTCAGTGACTAAAGAATGCTTCTTCAGATCGGCTTCAATTATTAACAGTGATATACTCTGTAAGGAGCATAATGACTCGTTACCTCATCTTTTGAATATAGTTCTACTGTCTTTTAATTATGTCCTAGAATCTGTATTGATAAAGCCACTGGAGGGCGAAACGTCTACAATAAAGATACCCAGATGTTGCACAAGTGTCTCAACTTTCAGGTGTAAATTTGATTTTCTTGTGAAATCAGATCAATTACTGGATAATTTTTGTATTAAGACATCGGCTGTCTCCCACCAAGGTATGATAGTAAAAAAAAAAAAAATCTTTCACCATTGTTCACTCCATCACTGTCTTGCCAGAGGCACGTTTACACTGTAGTTATAAAACTGGAACATTAACACTAATATCTTTTCTTATTACCTTCACGTCTGCACATTTATGATCTACTGGTGTTTATTTTGATCCGAGGAATTTTGATTTCGAAATATTTACTAAATATTTTGTTTCATGTAATAACTGGAGAATGCCTCTTCCGATTGGCTTCAAACCCTTAACGCTGGTGTATTTTAACCGACTTATTTTTTTTTGTGTTAATTTTGGGCTGTGTGGGTTCCATCTTGACATTTTTAAAGTAATTTTATTAAATTGGATATTCTTATAAAACCTAAAAAATAAAGGTTTATTCTCATTGGATACCTGGAGCATACCTGGAGTATACCTGGAGTATACCTGGAGTATACATGGAGTATACCTGGAGCATACCTGGAGTATACCTGGAGTATACCTGGAGTATACCTGGAGTATACCTGGAGCATACCTGGAGTATACCTGGAGTATACCTGGAGTATACCTGGAGCATACCTGGAGCATACCTGGAGTATACCTGGAGTATGACTGGAGTATACCTGGAGTATACCTGGAGTATACCTGGAGTATGACTGGAGTATACCTGGAGCATACCTGGAGCATACCTGGAGTATACCTGGAGTATACCTGGAGTATACCTGGAGCATACCTGGAGTATACCTGGAGCATACCTGGAGCATACCTGGAGTATACCTGGAGTATACCTGGAGCATACCTGGAGTATACCTGGAGCATACCTGGAGCATACCTGGAGTATACCTGGAGTATGCCTGGATCATACCTGGAGCATACCTGGAGTATACCTGGAGCATACCTGGAGCATACCTGGAGTATACCTGGAGTATACCTGGAGTATACCTGGAGCATACCTGGAGCATACCTGGAGCATACCTGGAGTATACCTGGAGTATACCTGGAGCATACCTGGAGTATACCTGGAGCATACCTGGAGCATACCTGGAGTATACCTGGAGTATACCTGGAGCATACCTGGAGTATACCTGGAGCATACCTGGAGCATACCTGGAGTATACCTGGAGCATACCTGGAGCATACCTGGAGTATGCCTGGAGCATACCTAGAGTATACCTGGAGTATGACTGGAGTATACCTGGAGTATACCTGGAGCATACCTGGAGCATACCTGGAGTATACCTGGAGTATACCTGGAGTATACCTGGAGCATACCTGGAGTATGACTGGAGTATACCTGGAGCATACCTGGAGCATACCTGGAGTATACCTGGAGTATGACTGGAGTATACCTGGAGTATACCTGGAGCATACCTGGAGCATACCTGGAGTATACCTGGAGTATACCTGGAGCATACCTGGAGTATACCTGGAGTATACCTGGAGTATGACTGGAGTATACCTGGAGTATACCTGGAGTATACCTGGAGCATACCTGGAGCATACCTGGAGTATACCTGGAGTATTCCTGGAGCATACCTGGAGGGTGTTTCGGGGGTCACCGCCCCCGCGGAACGGTCCATAACCAGGATTTGTGGTAGATGAGAGCCTGATCAACCAGGCTGTTACTGCTGGCTGCAAGCAAACCGACGTACGAACCCGGTTGGTCAGCTAATGACTAGAAATACTGAAAAAATCCCATTTTTTGATCATTTTTATATGTAATAATGATAGACTTTCCCGTTTTCTTTACATTCGATAGATCTTTCTTAAATAACATTAAAATATTTCTTTCATTTATCTTCAAGTAATTCTTAATGGAAGGTTTGAATTTAATATGGTTTAAATACGTTCTAAAATTCCGCATTTTGAGAGATTTGTGATAATAATTTCCTTATGATGATTTGTGAATGCGTTTTCTGATTTGCTCGAGATTTTCAGTACTAATATTTAACTGCATTAAAAACGTATGCCGCACTCTGCACTATTCTATTCGAGTGTTTTGAGATACAAGGGACTGGGGTTAGGCATCACAGGGATAACTTTCTCGAATCTTGCAGTGACCAAAATACGCCCTGACCCAATCCTTTCTTTCAACTCTGCTTATTTTTTCTAATTTATGAACTAATCTCTAGTGAGCAACTGAATCAAATTCTTTTTCTGAAATATTTTTTAATTCCAACAAATATGTAAGACAGAATTTTTTTTATCTCTAAATTCCTGCAAGTTTTGTGTAAATAATTTTTCCTCTCCAAGTGTCCCAATATACTATACCTTACTAGTTTCCCTAGAACGTTTGACAGTATGATTATAATCAAATAAAGCGCTAAACCGGCAAGGGCCATGCAGGTTTGACAGTATGCATACTAGAGATACTGGCCTATAATTCAGGGTCTATTGTCTGGCCCATTATTTTTAGAAAAAAAGAATTTCATTTGCCTTTTTCTATTTTACTGTACGTTATCCTAATGGGAGAGACTGGGGTAATACATTTACCGGGTCATTTTTTTTTACCCCATCTCTCAGAGCCCATATACTGTAGATATTTTGTCTGGTCCTGATCTTTTTATATCCAACTTATACAGTATTCTCATCATTTATTGTTGCCTTGATTCTCTACAGTACCTAGCAATAAAGACAGTGATTTATATATTCAAGCTAATGAACATGTTACCTTACCCCCTCGTCCTATTCCCACTAATGCCTGACCTTCACCAGATTTGATCTCGCAGATCATGACCTCATGTGACCTGTATATCACATAATATCACTGCTCTGACAGTGACATGATGTGAGATATGTTTTTCTCTGAGCCTGACCTTATAGTACTCGTTCACCGTATTAAGCGTCGATGTATTTCCTCATTCCTGTGTACTTGATGGCCACAGTAGTGAGCGGTACTCTGATTACACTGGAACAGCAGGTATTAGTCTGATTGCCACTACCCATTAAACCTAGGAATACAGGCGCGTCGAGTGCACAGTCAGACACTTCACGATACAATCTCTGATCCATTGAGGACCTTTGCCACACTTCTGCCGACTATACTGCAGGTGAAACAGTTCAACCTCTTCAGCACCAGAGCCACTGTCATTGTGGACTGTTTCAGTGACGAAGTAGTTTGTTCTCGAGCCCAGATGGCCAAAAAATCAGTTTGTCAAGAAGTTAGATCGCGAGATTTCCATCTAATCAACGACCAAACTAAAAATTAATTGAAGACCAAAACGACTGGGCTACTGTTGATATGATCACCAAACACCCACCGTTTCCTCAGTGCTCAAGATCAGCTTTACTGAGATCTCCATTGCCTCCGAATTTTGGATTACCACGTCTTCACCAGGAATATCGACCTAGAGCGCTTCCACAATATTACCCAGTGTTGGAACTCTATTCATATGCACACCACTCTAAGAACTGGCCATTAAAGAAGGAACATTGCTTCAACTGTGGCAACGAAGGACACACAGACATCAACTGCACGTCAACCACTCAGCCACTGCACCTCAATCATTGCAAGACTGATCATCGCGCTCTTGCAGCCAAATGCACGCTAGGAATATAAATAAAAAATAAGCAAAAACTTGAGGAGCAAATGAAAAGCTCCACAGATACTGACCTACGCTGTCATTACTCGACTACCGGCAACCAGCCTCAGCAGTCAATACTCTTCCAACCATCCAAGACAACGCTCCTGTCAAGGTTATGTACTGCATCACTGCTTCCACATGCTCAACGCTGCTTTCCCTGGGACCTTCAGCTTTTATAGCAACGAATTCTTTCTCCTCAGCAACCTGCCCAGCTTCAAGCTTCCTGATATTGCACCATCCATAGACATACTAAAACTCCTCCCCTAGCCCAGTGGCTAGCGCGTCGGTCTGGAGTTTGATGACTCTCTGATCGCGGGTTCTATCCCCGCCCATGGTATGGTTTAGTTTATTTTAAGAGGCATCACCTTTCCAACAGATCCTCCAATCACTGCCGCCCAAGCCATCCAGACACACCAGCTGCAACCTCCCAATAAACTCAAGCTTACCTTGCCTTCCTGCCTGCCTGCCTGCCTGCCGCCACCTCCATAACCACAACAACGCTGTCTGAAGACCAAGACTCACATCTAAGTAGAAGAAATTAAAATTGACGACCACATCCCCGGCCTGACCCGGAAAACCGTACGATTCTTCACTTCATCCTTGAACAAGAATATAATGTTCACCAAGGAACTCCACCCTCCACTCCGCAATAAAACTGTCAAATACACCTCTGTTACCCCATTTAACTTCACACAAAGTACAAGATTTTGTAAAACAATACATCGAAGACTTCGACAACTATGCACAACTTACGTACCTAATAAAAGAAGTGATTAAACCCTGGTTTTATTTAGTTCTGTTTTGGCTTCGATTCTTGATGCGCCCCCTAAATGGGACCCAATGTATATTATACGTACAAGTCGTGGCGAATAAGTAAAACTTGCCATTTTGGCTTAAGCAGCAACGCACTTCTTGCCGAACATGGCAAACGAAAATTTGTGTATGCAATAATTTCGCAAAATCATTCTGAATCTTACGGAAAAAGTATATTTCATTGTGTTTATTATAAGATTATTGTAAACTTAAATAAAATATATTTAGTTGGATTAGGCTAAATTAAATTGCGTTTGTTATAATAAGGTCAGGTAAGTTTCCTAAGGTTCTTTTAGTACAAAATTCATAATTTTTATATTAACATGAATGAAAAAATGTATCTTTAAATATATAAGAGAAAACTTAAGATAGGACTCATTTTGAAATTAAACTTTGCCACTTGACCAGTTTTACCTATTCAGCACGACATATATATTTTCTTTCATATAATTTTATATTGCCGATATTTTCTTTAACAGCTAAAATTAAAATATATTGATTTATATAATTGACTTAATATATTAGCTGTCTGTAGGTGGGATGTTAATTACTTTTGCAATTCATTGTGCTCACTGTTGGAAAGTTGTGACTGGGAACAATGTAGGAGAAGAGTCCGAGCCTTTAGCTCATAAGACTGTCATTCCCATTTGCCTCCTTGGGGCGGGGATGGCAGACCAGAGAGGCCTAGCTTGTGGCTAGGCCTTGGGGACAGTTGGTCCCAAAGATGAGGAGGTACTTGTGCTTCCTCCCATGGGAGACTTAGGTCTCAGACACTCCCTAAAGAGGGAGCCAAGGCCGGGCCACCACTTGGAAAAGGCCCGGGCCGGGAGAATACCGGCGAATCTTTAAGAAGAAGTTGTGACTGGCCATCCGTTCTTACAAACTGCTTAGCTATCACTCGTTTGTTTGTGTCAGGCGGTACCTACTGGCATTGCTGGAGTAGCACTGGCTAGTCATGTGATTGTAACTTAGGTACCATTATTATAATCAATGAAAGTGCCTTGGGGCAGAAAATAGTGCTGGAACTATAAACAGCTAGGTGGAGAGGGGCTCAGAGGTGAGGAAGGGACGCCAAGGGTTGTGTCAAAGTTCGTACAGTAAAGCAGTTGCTGACAAGAAGTCAAAAAGTGATCGTAAGTCAAAGGCAGGACTGTCTTCAAGAAGGAAAGACAAGGTAAGAGTGGTAGGGCAGCGGTGGCGTCGTTGGAGGTAAATCCTGTGAGCTCGTTGGTAAACCGGGCAATCCACAAGAAAGTGAAGAACTGAAATAGGGGCCCGACAAACCTCACAAGGAGGAATAGGGTGTCGTTCCATGAGATACCCATGGGTAAGGCGAGTATGGCCGATGTGGAGACGGGAGAGCGCAGCGTAACGAGAACGGCATCTGTGGTAAGATGGCCACAAACCTAAAAGCAGTTTAATAGAGTGTAATTTGTTGTGGTGCATGTCCGACTACCGTTGTTACCAACGGTTGCGAAGACGGGCAGAGATGACTGCAAAATAATATCTGTACAGAATATCTCTATACGAAACCGGAAGCTCATGCACCGCTGACCGCACAGCAGCATCCACTTGTTCATTGTACTGCACATAAACGTGTCCAGGGACCATATTTGAATACGAAGGACTAATGGATGAGGGGAATCAAATTCTTTAATGGCTTGTAAGGCACAGAGGGAATCTGAAATGATCACAAACGTCGACGGAGACATATATGTAATGCAGAGAAGCGCTAAGAGGATGGTATACAACTCAGCAGTAAAAATATACTAGCCTAGTCTAACACATCCTCGGGCAACGTCGTCAGGGAACACCCCCGCAAACCCAACAGTCAGAAAATTTAGAACCATCTGTATAAACATCGACGGCATGAGCATGCGACCAGAAGTGATCAAGAAAAAGAAAGCGAGGAGCAGTCTTAGGTAGGAGAGCTTCGGCTCACGGCAGTAGGGAAGAACAGGCACGAACTGTCGGAATCTCCCAAGGGAAAAGGGAAAAGGCAGACGCTAATTGAACATAAAAGGGAGGCAACTGGAGAGAAGACCGTAGTGAAGATGAAGAGGAAACGGTCGGAGTAAGCAGGGACGCCTAACAAATAATGGGCTTTTACTAATGTCTGAGACCAACCTATACGTAGACGGAACACGAAGGCCATGAACGTGGACAAAGTAACGAAGGCAATGAGCATCACAACGGTCAGCTAAGGAAGGAACATTCGTCTCAGCATAGAGGCTTTTAACATGGGATGAGCGAAAGACACCAAGGCATAAACGTAGACCCTGATGATGAAGGGGATCTAACTTAGAAAGAGTTATAGGAGAAGCTGCAGAATAGACTTGGTCACCATAATCCAGCTTGGACAAGACTAGAGAAGAATGCAAAAGGAGGAGAGTCCGGCGATCTGCTCCCCATGAACGATGTGCAAGAATTTTATGGGGTTTCAGCCAACCATGGAAAGCTGCCTTTAAAGAGGAAATACGAGGTTTCCATGTTAACTGGCGTTCGAAGAGAAGGCCATGAAACTTGACCGTATCACATTCTGGAATACGTGAGCCGTGTAAATACAACGGAATATCTGGGTCAAGAGGATGTCTAGAGAAGGTAATGAAATGAGTTCTCGTACTAGAAAATTTAAATCCATGAGAAGTGGCCCAATGGGAAACCCGGTCAGTCGCATCCTGAAGGGAGGACGCTACCAGGCAACAGTCAGCGCCTGCGTAAGCTACACCGAAGTCATCCACAAAGTGACAACCAAAAATGCGATGGAAGAACGGAAGGTAGGTTATTTATAGCCAAGAGAAAAAGGGTAGTGCTAAGAACACAACCCTGTGGGACACCTTCGGTCTGAATAATGTCTGAGGAAAGGGAGACGCCAACACGGACAGGAAAATGTCTGTCAGATAAGAAAGCAGTAATGAAAGTTGGCAGATTACCGTGGAGGCCTAAAGAGTGGGCTTGGGCTAATACGTTATACCTCCAAGTGGTGTCATATGCCTTCTCAAGATCAAAAAAGACTGCTAGGACGGAGTGTTAGCAAAGGCATTTCGCACATACGTATCTAAGAGGAGCAAGGGGTCCAAAGTAGAGCGGCCCTTACGAAAGCCATATTGGAGAGGAAAAAGACTATTGTGACTCTCCAAATACCATATCAGACGTCTGTTCACCAACCGTTCCATCACCATGCAGACTACACTGGTCAGAGCAATGGGACGATAGTGAGAGATATCAAGCCCCGAAGTGCCTGGTTTGCGAAATGGTAGTGCAATGGCAGATTTTCATTATTGAGGGGGAACCCCTCGTGTCCAGATAAGACAGAAAAGACGCATAAGGACTGTAAGGGCTGTAGAATGCAGATGCTGTATCATACTTATATGAATATCATCAGGTCCAGCTGCCGATGGACTCTAGCTCTAGGAGAGTGAAAGGTACATTATACGACTACATTCCATTAGAGGAGAAATTCAAGGGCAATTGTTCCTTGGTAGACTTAGACGCAAGAAATAAGAGACAAAGGTGAAGCCCTTGGGAGACACCGACAAGATGGTTCCCGATTTCCGTGGCAACTTCCCCAGGTTCCGCAACACTAACACCAACAACCCACAAGAGAGGAGCTGGGTCCAGAGCGTACTTGTCACACAACTTCCGTACCTTCTTTTAAATCGTACACATAGGGAAAGTCAAGGTAATGATAGACACGTAGTCTTGCCACCAAGTGCGTTTAGCGTCGTGTATGACGCAGCGAGCAACTACCCTTGCCTGATTAAAATCCATAAGACGATCTGAGGTCCGATTATATCAATAACGGCCCCACACAGCACGTTTCAAACACACTGCACGGGGCACACACAGGAGACCACCAAGGCACGCATATTTGAGAATGTCTGCCTGAGGTTAGAGGAATAGAACGTGACTCTGTAGTCAAAACTAAGGTCGAAAACTGGTGCACCAGCTCATCAACAGAGGACAAAGGAGGGACCCCACAAAAGGTAGTAAGATGAGAGTATAAGTCCCAGTTCTCTCGTCCAAATTGCCAACGGGGGCTACGAGGCGGTCGTGAATACGTAGCAGAAGTAAGAAGAATAGGAAAGTAATCACTGTTGTGCAAATCTGGGAGAAGAGACAAAACGTAATCAAGTGCAATTGGCGTAATAGATAGAAAGACTGATGGAAGATAGATACCGAGTGCGAGAGTCAAAAGACTTGAGAAGACCCGTATTTAAAACAAGAAAAGGATGAGAAGTGAGAAGAACCTCCAACTGATCACCACGAGAGTCACAGTGGGACCCTCACCACAGATGATGGTGAGTGTTACAATCACTTAACAAGATTGGCGGCAGCAGAGAAGAGTTCAAGATCCGAGATATAGAATGCATGGGAAGAGGAGAGAGAGCAAACTGTATACCATTTATTCAAATAAATATTGGCTGCAGTATAATATAGCAGAGAACGAACAAAGACCTGTTGATATGGTATACTAACGTGCACAAGAATCGCGTTCTCGTTAAATGATTCATCAGGAAAGGGATCAGAAGAATGCAACACACCACATAACCCGAAACAGGACGAATAACGAATTTTGGGCTCATGTTACCCAACACATACTGGGGATAACAGAGCAACACCTGAAGCTCTCTCCGATTACCCATGAAGCCACGAATATTCCACTGTAAATAAGTCATTATTTACAAAGACAGGTATTCCAACAATAAGAAGCGGTAAAATTTCTGGGATATTAGGGTCAATGAAGTCAATGTGTGGAGGCAACGATAAGCGTGTTAGCAAGGAGGGATCAGAATACTGTGGAGGAAAAGATTGTTTCGAGAATCGTGAAAAATAAGAGGTAGGAAGAGCGTCGGCGTCCATAGAGGGTTTCGTCTCCGCAATATAGTTAAAGATAGTGTTGTGTCTCAGCAGATATTTATTTACTACCAGTACATGTACAAGGTATACAAGTACATGTACAAGGTATACCAGTACAAGGTATACAAGTACATGTACAAGGTATACCAGTACATGTACAAGGTATACAAGTACATGTACAAGGTATACAAGTACATGTACAAGGTATACCAGTACATGTACAAGGTATACCAGTACATGTACAAGGTATACCAGTACATGTACAAGGTATACCAGTACATGTACAAGGTATACAAGTACATGTACAAGGTATACAAGTACATGTACAAGGTATACAAGTACATGTACAAGGTATACCAGTACATGTACAAGGTATACCAGTACATGTACAAGGTATACAAGTACATGTACAAGGTATACAAGTACATGTACAAGGTATACAAGTACATGTACAAGGTATACAAGTACATGTACAAGGTATACCAGTACATGTACAAGGTATACCAGTACATGTACAAGGTATACAAGTACATGTACAAGGTATACCAGTACATGTACAAGGTATACCAGTACATGTACAAGGTATACAATTACATGTACAAGGTATACAAGTACATGTACAAGGTATACAGACCATAGGTGACATCAGTGACATACTACTATATAGAAAGCCGCTTGTTATGCTGAACATTTCCCGCAAATTAGGTCAGTTTTGTCCCAGGATGTGACTCACACCAGTCCACTAACACCCAGGATGTGACCCAGACTAGTCCACTAACACCCAGGATGTGACCCACACCAGTCCACTAACACCCAAGATGTGACCCAGACTAGTCCACTAACACCCAAGATGTGACCCACACCAGTCCACTAACACCCAGGATGTGACCCACACCAGTCCACTAACACCCAGGTACCCATTTTACTGATGGGTGACCATAGACAACCGGTATTAGGAAACACGTCCAATGTTTCCAACCCTCCGCCGGGAATCTAACCTGGACCCTCACCATGTGAAGCGAGAGCTTTTGACACCAGCTCACGGGGCACCCACTTAAAAAGACCTACTTGAAAAGTTTGGATATTTAGCACCCACAAATTATGTTACCAACAGTATCATGTATACACAATTATGTCAACCTGATACTCGTGTTAACAATTCATTTTGATTCTGCGTGAATCTTAATCAGTAAAAATACTATTTTTTTTTCGAATTCTAAGATCTATAGTCATAATTCTGTGTCACTGACCGTGTCAACACATGTAGACGAAAGAAAATATCACCATTTAGGCGGAAAGAGACACTTAGTTCGAAGTCTGGAAAGCACCCAGTGAGGAGAATGGCAACCCACCCAGAGAGGAGGCAGCTACCCACCCAGAGAGGAGGCAGCTACCCACCCAGAGAGGAGGCAGCTACCACCCAGAGAGGAGGCAGCTACCCACCCAGAGAGGAGGCAGCTACACACCCAGAGAGGAGACAGCTACCCACCCAGAGAGGAGGCAGCTACCCACCCAGAGAGGAGGCAGCTACCCACCCAGAGAGGAGGCAGCTACCCACCCAGAGAGGAGGCAGCTACCCACCCAGAGAGGAGGCAGCTACCCACCCAGAGAGGAGGCAGCTACCACCCAGAAAGGGAGCTACCCCCAGAGAGGACAGCACCACCCAGAGAGGAGGCACTACCCACCCCCGAGAGGAGGCATACCCACCCAGAGAGGGGCCCCCCAAAAACTACCACCCGAGAGGGGCAGTACCACCCGAGAGGAGCATACCCACCCCGAGGGGGCAGCACCCACCCCGAGGGAGGCAGCTACCACCCAAGGAGGCAGCACCCCCCGAGAGGAGGCGCTACCACCCAGAGAGGAGCAGCTACCCACCAAAGGGGGGCAGCACCCCCCAGAGAGGCTGGGGGGAAACTACACACCAGAGAGGAGGCAGCTACCCACCCAGGGGAGGCATACCACCCCGAGAGGAGGAGCTACCACCGAGAGGAGGCAGCTCCCCACCCGGGGAGGAGGCGCTCCCCCAGAGAGGAGGGCGCTACCCCCCCCCGAGAGGAGGCAGCTACCCCCCCAGAAGGAGGCAACCCCCCCCCAAGAGGGGGCAGCTACCCACCCCGAGAGGAACAGCTCCCACCCAAAAGGAGGCACTACCCACCCAGAGAGGAGGCACACCCACCCCGAAGGAGGCAGCACCCCCCAGAGGGAGGCATACCACCAGAAGGAGGCAGCTACCCCCCCAGAGAGGAGGCAGCTACCACCAGAGAGGAGGCAGCTACCCACCCAGAGAGGAGGCAGTAACCCCCCCAGAAGGAGGCAGTACCCCCCCAGAGGAAGGCAGACCCCCCCCGAGAGGAGGCAACTACCCCCCCAAAGAAAGGGACCCCCCCGAGAGGAAAGGGAGCTCCCACCCAAAAGAGGAGGGACTTTTTCCCCCCCGGGGGAACAGCACCACCCAAAGGAGGGAACTACCCCCCCAAGAGGGCAGCTACCCCCCCAGAAAGGAGGCAGACCCACCAGAGAGGAGGCACTACCCACCCCGAGAGGAGGCAACTACCCACCAGAGGGAGGGAGTACCCACCAGAGGAAGGCGCTACCCCCCAGAGAGGAGGCGCTACCCCCCCAGAGAGGAGGGACTACCACCCAGGAGGAGGCAGCTACCCCCCCAGAGAGGAGCAGCTCCCACCCCGGGGGGAAGTACCCACCCGAGAGGAGGCACTACCCCCCCGAGAGGAGGCAACACCCCCCCAGAGAGGAAGGGAGCTACCCAAACCCCGAGAGGAACGCTACCCACCCAGGAGGGGGGCAGTAAACCCCCCCGAGAGGAGAAGACCCCCCAGAGAGGGGAGCACCCCCCGAGGAGGCAGCTACCCACCAGAGAGGACGCTACCCACCAGAGAGGAGGCAAACACCCACCCAGAGAAGAGCCAAAATCCCCCCAGGAGGAGGCAGCACCCCCCCAGAGAGGAGGCACACCCACCCAGAGAGGAGGCACACCCCCCAAGAGGGAAGAAACCCCCCCCAGAGAGGAAACAGCTACCCCCCCCAAGAAAGGGGCAAACCCACCCAGAGAGGAGGGAAACTACCCCCAGAGAGAGGCAACTACCCACCCGAGAGAAACAGCTCCCACCCAAAAAAAACCCCCCCGAGGAGGAGCTACCCCCCAGAGAGGAGGGAGTACCCCCCAAAAAAAACCCCCCCTGAGGAGGCCTACCCACCCCGAGGGGGAGGCAACTACCCCCCAGGAGGAGGCAGCTACCCACCCAGAGAGGGCACTACCCACCCAAGGGGGAGGAGCTACCCACCCAGAGAGGAGGCACACCCCCAGAGGGAGGGTACCCCCCCAGAGGGAGGCACTACCCACCCGAGAGGGGCACTACCCACCAGAGGAGCATACCCACCAGAGAGGAGGCAAACCCCCCCAAAAGGAGGGGGAGGAGGAGCTACCCACCCCGGGGAGGACTCCCCCGGGGGGACTAACCCACCCCGAGAGGGGGGCACTACCCACCCAGAAGGAGCAACTTCCCCCCAGAGAGGAGGCAAACCCCCCCAGAGGGGGAATGGGGGCATACCCACCCAGAGAGGAGGCACTACCCCCCCCAGAGAGGAGGACTACCCCCCCAGAAGGGGGCAGCTACCCCCCAAGAGGGGGGAACTACCCCCCCAGAAGGAGGCCACCCACCCCAAAAGGAGCACTACCCACCCCGAGAGGAGCATACCCCCCAAAAAACCTCCCCCCGAGAGGGAGGCAATACCCACCCAGAAGAAAAGAAGGCAACTACCACCCCGAGAGAGGCCCTACCCCCCAGAGAGGAGCCCCAAAGGGCTACCCACCCAGAGAGGAGAAAACACCCACCCAGAGAGGAGGACCCCCACCCCGAGAGGAGGGAACTACCCACCCAGAGGGCACTCCCACCCAGAGAGGAACAGCTACCACCCAAGGGGAGGCAAAACCCCACCCACCCCAGAGGAGGCCCCTCCCACCAGAGAGGAGGCAACACCCACCAGAGGGGGGCAATACCCACCCAAAAGGAAAGTACCCACCCAAAGGGGCAGCTACCCCCCAAGAGGGGGCAGTACCCACCCAGAGAGGCAACTACCCCCAGAGGGAGGAAACTACCCACCCAGAGAGGGGGCACTACCCACCCCAAAAGGGGGGCAGCTACCCCCCCAAAAGGAGGGGGGGTACCACCCAAGAAACACTACCCCCCCAAGAGGAGGGACTACCCCCAGAGAGGGGCAACTACCCCCCAAGAGGGAGGCACTACCCACCGAGAGGGGCAACCCCCCCAGAGAGGAGGGACTACCCACCCGAGGGAGGGAGCTCCCCAGAGGGAGGCAGTTCCCACCCCGAGAGGGCCCCCCCCCCCCCGGGGGGAGCTACCCACCCCGAAGGGGGAGCTACCCCAAAAGGAGGCACTCCCCCCAGAGAGGGGGCAAATACCCACCCGAGAGGGGGCAGCTTTCCCCCCCCCAAAAGAAAGGGGAGCTACCCCCCCAGAGAGGAGGGCAACACCCACCAGGGAGGAGGCAATACCCCCCCAGAGAGGAGGCATACCCACCCCGGAGGGCAACCCCCCCCCCCTCCCCGGGGCCTACCCCCAAAACGGGGGCACCCACCCAAAGGGGCCCCCCCCCCCCCCCCCGAAAGGGGAAAACTAACCCAGAGAGGCACTACCCCCCCCAGAGAGGAGGCGCTACCCCCCGAAGGGGGAAACCTACCCCCCCGAGAAAGGCCTACCACCAGAGAGGGGAAACACCCACCCCCAGAGGAGCACTACCACCCAGAGGGAGAATTTTAAAAGAAGGAGGCAAACCCCCCCCCAGAGAGAGGCATACCAACCCAGAAGGGGGGCAGCTACCCCCCCAGAAGGGGGGAAGGCTACCCCCCAGAAGGAGGGAGCTACCCACCCAAAAAGGAGGGAGCTACCCACCCAGAGAGGAGGCAGCTACACACCCAGAGAGGAGGCAACTACCCACCCAGAGAGGAGGCAGCTACCCACCAAGAGAGGAGGCAGCTACCCACCCAGAGAGGAGGCAGCTACACACCCAGAGAGGAGGCAACTACCCACCCAGAGAGGAGGCAGCTACCCACCAAGAGAGGAGGCAGCTACCCACCCAGAGAGGAGGCAGCTACACACCCAGAGAGGAGGCAGCTGCCCACCCAGAGAGGAGGCAACTATACGTGGCCACAAATTTCTCTAACCTGACAACGGAGTTTAAAAAATCCAACTCTGGGAAGCTTTGATGGTGTAACTAAAGACTCGTGTGATAGTGAGATTCTTCACCATACACATCTCAAACTCACTATTATCATATAATACATACGCACACTCAATCATGTATAAATATAATAGGAAATTTTTTAAAAAAAATTTTTTTATTGTATCGAGATTTTTAAATACGACTTAGATATTAAAATTCTATAGGTTTATCAAGAAAGTTTAAGTTTGTTGTCCTTTCATGAATTTTAAAAATATTTAAAGTAATTTTTAAAGATTTATCAATTAAGTGTTTTGGATCACTGGTTACTTCATAAATCTTCATCTATGAACTCTGTGCTAATATCATAATGATTATTATTATTATTATTATAATCAAGGGGGAAGCGCTAAACCCGGAGGATTATACAGCGCCTGGGGGGATGTGGAAGGCATTCAGGCTTAATTCGGGGAACTGGAGCACAGATCCAATTCCCTAAATCAAGAGCCCCTCACCAACATCAAGGAGCCTTCCTTGAGGGGTCCTAATGATCAAAAATACCTAAAACCCTTAATGGATAAAAATCTTTTAAAACTGCTAGAAATACTTTTTAAAATCCAAAAAGGGACAACGAACCTTATTGAACTAAAAATATATCTGTTCTTCCTTACCAGGAAAACTTTGTTATTAAAATTCTCAAGTAGAGAAGGTATATTAAAGTTTTAGTTAAAAATCTTCATACAATAAAAAAATTTCAAGCGCTTTCGTGACTCCTCACATTATCAAGGAACTATATTGATATAGTTCCTTGATAATGTGAGTAGTCACGAAAGCGCTTGGAATTTCTCTATTTTTTCACAGTGGTTGTTTTGCATATTCTGAAATCACCTGTTTACTGTGATCTTATTGCATATATATATATAAATATATATATATATATATATATATATATATATATTACAAAAATACTAGTTGGCCTTATGCTAGTGCAGTAATACGAGAGTTCGAGATGCTAAGTTATTGTGTTCATTCAGTATCTTTATCATATATAAAAACAGTTTTTGGTCTAGAGGTATTCTATAGTAATTTATAATGTAACATCTGACAAAAAATTGTTATCTTTGGTACATATATATTTTTTTATCACACTGGCCGATTCCCACCAAGGCAGGGTGGCCACCAAGGCAGGGTGGCCACCAAGGCAGGGTGGCCACCAAGGCAGGGTGGCCACCAAGGCAGGGTGGCCACCAAGGCCGGGTGGCCACCAAGGCCGGGTGGCCACCAAGGCCGGGTGGCCACCAAGGCCGGGTGGCCACCAAGGCAGGGTGGCCACCAAGGCAGGGTGGCCACCAAGGCAGGGTGGCCACCAAGGCAAGGTGGCCACCAAGGCAGGGTGGCCACCAAGGCAGGGTGGCCACCAAGGCAGGGTGGCCACCAAGGCAGGGTGGCCCGAAAAAGAAAAACTTCCACCATCATTCACTCCATCACTGTCTTGCCAGAAGGGTGCTTTACACTACAGTTTTTAAACTGCAACATTAACACCCCTCCTTCAATAAATTATAATTAACATCTTTGAACAAATATATATATAAATCATAAAATAATAAATTTATAATCAACTCATAAGAAATTAAAGAATGTAGGAACCCCTGCAAAAAGGCCCACGGCCCCAAAACGAGGCAGGCCTTATCAAAACGACATCAAACCTAAAGCTACCCAAGAAAAAACCCCCCCCCGTACCCCATGAAAACCAATCAAACCCAGCCCCCCCCAAACTCATGACCCTACCCACAGGGTACAATTTCCCTGACACCTTGTGTCACATTTCATTCGTACAAACGGGTTTTCAGGGGATTTTATACTGCACTCCTGTTTAGTATTATAACCTACCGTGTCACACGACACCTCAAACCGTGCCCAACTTGAAAACCCTTTCTCTGCGTCACACAACCTCTTTTTGTGCCCCCACACTACCCCCTTTGTTCTGTTATAACACTCTTTCTGGGGTTGTCACTGTGTACTGTGTCACCCGTTCTGGCCCATCGGGAGGCAGGGGGAACGGGTCATCGAAAATTTGGGGACCCGGGGCCAGGCCCTATGGTCTTGGCGAACATTATACAACACATACATGTGTCACCCCCCATAGCGTCTTTTTTTCAGAGGCGCCAAACATTTACACTCCCTTAGATCAGCGGGAGGTAAACCCAAAAAGTTCACCAAGGCCCGCAAAAATCAAAGCCCCCCAAAAAGGGCCGTAAAGCTACAACCAGGGGCCCCACAGGAAACCCAAATTTCCTACCCCAACCAAAAAAAATGAAGCCAGGGGGACTAAACAAAGCCTTCGGTAGCTGAAGTCTGCGGGGATCTGAGGGACTAGAAACTACAGCCAGGAGGCCCGCAGTTACTGAAGCGGGGGGAGTCAGTGGGACATCACCTTCAAATGTCCCTCCCGTGGGTGTTTGGAAAAATACCCTCTAAAAACCCCAGTAGATGTATACCGAAAAGGTGATCTGGTTAATACCCCCTCATCCCAAGTAGTTTGTAACCGTATGGGGGCCCGGTGAAAACTGTTCAAAGGGCCCAAGTAGATATAAAACCTTTAAAGTGGTCTGGTAAATACTGCTTCAAAGGGCCCGGGCTCAACAGTCCCCACAGGGGGTTTGATGACGTCCCCGTGGTACTGCGGGCCCGGGCCGGGTTTTAACAATCAAACCCACTATTTTTGGAGGGGGCCCACCCACATATATATATATATAAATATTATTATATATATATTTATATATATTATATTTTTTTAAAATATATATATATAAATATAAAATTTGCAATAAGACACAGAAAAACAGGTGATTTTAAAATATGAAAAAACAAAAAACTGTGAAAGAGTAATGAAATTCCAAGCGCTTTCGTGACAACTAAATTGTAAAGGGAAAATTATGACAATTATTCCTTGACAATGTGAGTAGCACAAAAGGTTGGGAATTTCACTACTTTTTCCCACAGTGGTTTTTTTGCATAAAAAAGTTGTTTTTGTACTCACCTATTTTTTACCACCCTAGTTGAGGTTGGGGGGGGTCGAGTCCGGTCCCTGGCCCCCCCTCTTCAGATCGCTACTAGGTCACTCCCCCCCCGACCGTGAGCTTTATCATACCTCTGCTTAAACAAAAGTAATGGACCCTCCCTTTCCACTACCCCGCTTCCCAAATTTTTTTCCACTTATGACTACTCTGGGGCCCTGAAGAAATCCCCTTTCCTAACATCCCTTTTGATTCATCTGTGTCTTTTTCTTCCAACTGTGTTTCCCCCTTTTTACTGTGTCCAATCTCTGGAACTTTTGTCTTTGTCCAAAACCTTTTTCCCAAATTCCCCCCCAGTATTTTTGGGATGTCGTTAAACATTTTTCCCCCCTTTTCTCTCCTGTCCCCCAGTGTCGTCAGGGTTTATTTCCCCTTTAAACCCCTCCCTAAGGGGCATACCCCCTTTGCTTGGGACAGTCTTGTTGAAAAAATTTGCACTTTCTTGTTTCCCTTTTCCCTGCTTAGGCTAGGTGTGGGTTCCAAATGGGGGCCGATACTCCAATTTTGGGGCCTAACGTATACGGGTTTTTTTCAGGGGCCTTAACGATTCCTTATTAAAATGTGGGATTTCTGTTCGGGGGTTTTTTAGGCGCCCATATGCTCAGGGAGTTATTTGGTTGATGTGCGCTTTAGGAGATGTTCCCCGGTTTTTAAAATAACCCCCAAAATCTTTTTCCCCTTTAGTGAGGTTTTGTAGTCTCTGACCCCCTAGACTGTACTCCGCTGCGGCCTTCTTTGCCCTTTCCCCCCCCTTCATGACTTTGGGACTTGGGGGGATTGAATCCGGGGCCAATTGCGGACCCGGTCTGCAGCCTGTCCAGAATCCCTTTGTAGTTCTGCCTGGTCCCTTTGATTTGGTGATTCTTCTCCCTCAAATTCACGGGGCATCGGGAAAAAAGGGGCCCTCAGAGTCTATTCCTTCCGTCCTGTCGTTCACAAATATCAGAAACAGCATGGTCCTAGGACGGGCCCCCGCGGGACCCCGCTGGTCACAGTTCCCACTCTGACACCTCGCCACGGACCATGGGGCTCGCCCGCTGCTTCCTGACAAGTTTCCCTGATCCTTTTTAGTGCCTTCCCTGTTACCCTGCTTGGTCCTCCCCGTTTTTTTCAACCCAAACTTTGTGTGGAACTGTGTCAAACCCCCTCTTTGCAGGGCCAAGGGAAAAAACAATCCACCCCCCCCCCTCTCTTTCTTGTTTACGCTGTCACCAAAGTCATAGAACTCCGTAGGGTTTTTGGCACAGGATTTTCCCCTCCCTGAAACCATGTGGGTGCTGTTGATGAGATCATTCCTTTCTAGGTTTCCAAACCCCTCTTCTCTGATAATCTTTTCCCTGATTTTGCCTTTTTTCTATACATGTTTATGACACTGGTCGTAGTTTAGTGCTTCATTCTGTCCCCCTTTTTTAAAGATTGGGACTACATTTCTGTCTTCCAAAGCCTCAGGGAATCATCCCTGTTTCGATAAAATGTATTGGGAAAATTGTTGTTTGGGGGACACATAGCGCCTCTGCTCCCTCTCCAATAAACCCCTGGGGGATGTTTTCTTTCCCCCTTGCCCTTTAGGTATCTAGTCACTCAGAAAACCTCTTCACTTCTTCCTCCCCTTTTGTGCACTGTGTCCAGCACTTGGTGGTGTGCCCCCCCTCGGGCTTTCTGGAGTCCCTTTGTCCCCCTCTTTAACACTTCTTTGAATCTCTTGGTTTTAGTTTTTTCACATACTTTTACGGTTTATTTCCCGTTGTCTCTCCCCCCCCTTTTTCCCTTTCCCTTAAACCTATTTCCTGGTCCTTGGGGCTGTTTTTTTCCTCCTTTGGCTGTACAACAGTTTTGGGTCAGATTTTGGGTTTCGCTGCTATGTCATTTTTTTATTGTCTTTTGGGTTTCCCCTTTTTATCTGTGCTATTTGGGTTTTTGGCTCTACGACCCGTTCTCCTTATTCTTTCCCGGGGCCTTTGCCTTCTATATTTCTTCCATTTCCCCGACACTTGGGTTTTTTTCCTCCCCGCACCTTTGGGTAAACCATGGGCTCATCCTGGCCCTTTTTTATTTCACCCGGTTTAACCCCTTTGGGGACAAAACCCTCCCCCAGCCCCCCCTTTCATTTTGTTGGGTAAAATATTCCATCAATTTTCATTAACTGGCTTTCCCTTTCCAGTTCTCTGTTCCCTGAAACCCCCTTCAGGTATTCCCCACCCGTGTATTTCCCCCCCCTTTTTTAAATTTGGCTTCATTTCGTCCCGGCCTTCCTGCTTTCTTTCCCCCCACTTGGAGCTCTACTGTGTATTCGAAGTTTAAAAACCACATGGTCACTGGCCCAAGGGGTCTTTCAATGCGTGTCCCTCGATATCTGCAAAAACGAAGGTAAAATACTAAGTCCACCTTGCGGGTTCACCCTCTCCTCTCTCTCTTGTATTCCCCCTTAGTGTTGGTACAAAGTTCTCCAACCACCTCCCATCTTAGCCCCCATGTATTTGGGCCCCCCCATGGGGGCCCCAAGTTTCCCCCAATCTTCCCTTGGGTTAAAAGTCACCCATGATCGGGAGCTTTGCCCTGATCATACTCTTTGGCCACTCTAGCCAGTGTGAAACCCATCGCTCATTGCTCTCGCGTACCTTCCTTTGGGCCCTCCTGCTGTTCTGGGGTGGGTTTACATCACTTGCTATTACCCCCCTTTGGGAATCCAGAGTAAAGTTTCCATATGTAATCACTTTTTTCTCCGCTATTCCTTTTCCCCTCATAAAAATTCCAGCGATTTTTGATCAGCAACGCCACTCCTCCCCCCCCCCCCTGTTCCCTCTTTTTCTCGGATTTGGTACCCCCCGTTGGAAAGTGGCATTTTTTATCATCCCTTTTAAGCTTGGTTTCTGTAAGAGCAAAAGATGTCCGGGATGCTTTTTTTGACCCTTTGGGCCACTCCCCCCATTTATTTGTTATTCCATCACGTTTGTGCCCATCCTTCAGTTTCCTTCCAACATTTGGGTTTGGGGGGGCCTGTGGGGGGGGGGGAGCCCTGGTGCATACTGTGGGATTCTATACTGTGTTGGGGGGGAGGCTGGGGGTATGGATTGTAGTTTGTGTTGGGATGGTTGATGGTTGTATGGTTTGAGGTATTGTGTGTGTGCTTCCCCTTTGCTGTTCTGCCCTCTCTGATGACCTTGCTGTTCCCTCCTTGTCTTTTTTCCTAGCCCTTTCTTTTTTTTTTGTCCTCTCCCTCAGCTGCTGTCGCTCTGATTTTTTCTGTCTTGCTGGAAACCCTCTTGTATCTTCCGATATTTCAATCGTGGTTTCTTTTGGAGGTCCTTTTCCCGCACTGTTTCCGCCTGAAATCCTTGATTGGTCGGTTTCTTCCCCCTTCGAGTACCCCCCTATTCTCAAAATTTACAACTCGTCCCTCTTCACCTATTTCCGTGAGATTTTCTCAATTCCTTTCCTTCTTCCTGCTTCCTTTCATGTTGCCTTTCCCTCCTTCTCCAACCCATGGAAAAACCCTGTTTTTCCCCTTTTTTCCTCCCTTGCCTCCCCTCTTACTCGGATCCTCCCCTGTTGTGTCATTTCTCCCTTGATTTTTCCAGTGGCCTTGATAGCCTTTTGTGCCTCAGCATTCGACCTATCACCCCTCCATCTGCAACCAGTATCTTCCCTTTCACTCCTTGGCCCCGGGGCAATTATTGCCTTTAGCAAAATTTCAAATTTCCTCCTTTTTCCTGTTCACCTCGCGCTTCATATGCGTGTCTTCTTGGTCCTGCCACACACTGTGTGTGTGTGTGTGGTGTGTGTACTCCCTGATTGTGCTTGCAGGGTAGAGACTTAGCCCCGGGCCCCCCTTTTTCCCCTGGTCGCTACTAGGTCCCTCTCTCCCTCTCATGGTTTTATATACCTCGTCTTAAAGTATGTATGGTTCCTGCCTCCACACATCACTTACCAACATTCCATGCCTGACAACTCTATTACTGAAGAAAACTTCCTAACATCCCTTTGCCTCATCTAGTCTTCAGTTCCCAATTTTTGTGACCCCTTTTTCGTATCCCATCTCGAAAATCCTGTTTTTGCCCAAACTTATTATTCCTCCAGTATTTTGTATGTCGTTATCAGTCCCCCCTAACCCTCCTGTCCTCCATGTCGTTTGGGGCCGATTTCCCTTTTAACCATTCTCCGTAGTACATTTCCCTTTTCTGAACCCTTTTTTAAACCTTTCCCCACTTTCTCTAATTTCCTGACTCCTTCCCAGGTGGGTTCCAAACGGTGCTCCATACCCAATGGGTTTGACGTACACGGTGTACAAGGGTCTTAAACGAATCCTTACTGAGTATCGGAACGCTACCTCGGGTTTGCCAGGTGCCCATATGCGAAGAATGGGGGGGCCTGGCAAACCTGGCAAATTTTGTTTTTGGGGGTAAGGGAGAAAGGATTGAAATGAAGATTATCTACAAATAGATAATAGGAGAAGTACAGTGACATCAGTGTTATGTGTTTGAAAATTGGGACCCTTGAAATTTTTAAATTTTTCAAATTAGTCAAGGGAGAGGAAAAACGTCTCATCCTGCAACAAAATGAGTGGGAAATGGGTAAAAATCCGTATACAAGCCGGGAAGACATCGTTTCCCCTCTTTTGGTGTTTTACATCTTTTTCCCACCCCGGGGCCGTCAGCTTCTTCCGTTCATGTATTTCTCCCCTTTAATGTCCTCTCCTTTTCCCCCTTTCACTCATGTTCTCTCTCCCGTCTTTTTTAAAACCTCCTTTCGCCCCTCCGCCTTTTTTTCCTCTCCCGTTCTTATGCAAACTGGGCCGGGGCCCAATTTTTGGTTTCCCTCCTTGCTGACGGGGACAAAAAATTTTGGGAACCCTTCACAAAATTTCCACAACTTCAGAAAAAAGCAGTTAGCTTTTGTTTTACTTTTTTCAAACATCCCTAATTTAAGAACCAAATTCAAAACAAAGGGTTTCTTTTTCAACAAACAACGATTAATGTCACCATTTTTTACAATGATATGGCTGGGTTGGGGATCAGCCTTGACGATGGGGAACAGTGTGTCTTTTTTTCCGGGAAAGGGGTTCGGATCACCTTGACGATGCTGGAACGCGTTTTTTTTTCTCCAGGAGGGGTTGGGTCACCTTGACGATGCGGGAAAAAGCGTTTTTTTTTTTTCCGGGGGGGGTTCGGAAAACCTTGACGAGCGGGAACCGTGTCTTTTTTCCGGGAAGGGTTGGGAAAAACCCTTACGATGCGGGAACGCGTGTTTTTTTTTTTCCAGATGGGTTGGGACAGCCTTGACTGCGGAACAGCGGTCTTTTTTTTTCCCAGTGGGTTCGTCAGCCTTGAGATGCGGAACAGCGTGTCTTTTTTCCAGGGGGGTTCGGATAAGCCTTGACGATGCGGGAACACGTTTTTTTTCAGGATGGGTTCGGATAACCCTTTTGACGATGCTGGACTAGCGTGTCTTTTCTCCAGGAGGGTTCGGATCACCTTGACGATGCGGAACGGGTGTTTTTTTCCAGGTTGGTTTTGGGATCAGCTTTGACGATGTGGAACAGGGGCCTTTTTTCCCAGGATGGGTTTTGGACCCTTTTGACGAGCTGGAACGCGTGTTTTTTTTTCGGGATGGGTTGGGGATAAGCCTTGACGAGTTTGGACTAGCGTGTCTTTTTTCCAGATGGGTTGGGATAAGCCTGACGATGCGGAACAGCGTGTCTTTTTTTCAGGTTTGGGGTTCGGTCACCCTTGACAAAGTAACAGCGTGTTTTTTCTCCAGGAGGGGTTTTCGGATCAGTTTTGACGATGCTGGAACAGCGTCCCTTTTTTTCCGGGGGGGGGTTTGGGTCGCTTTGCGATGCTGGAACAGCGTGTCTTTTTTCAGGAGGGTTGGGATAACCTGCGATGTGACTAGCTTTCTTTTTTCCGGGATGGTTCGGAAAAGCCTTGACGATGCTAAAACAGCGTGTCTTTCTTAGGTGGGTTTGGAAAGCCTTGACGATGGGACCAGCGTGTCTTTTCCGGGAGGGGTTCGGAAAAGCCTTGACTAGCTGGAAGAGCGGTCTTTTCTCCGGTTGCAGGGGGTGGTGTGGTCTTGTCCTCCAAATATGATGGACCCCGTCTTTGATAAACTTCGGGAAAAAAGGTGGGGAAAAATTAAATATACGTGTTTTTAAAATACAGAACAAGATATGGGGAAAGATGATGGCACACCTTCCATATAATGTAGAAAGAGGATAAATAAGGGGAGGTGACTATTTTTTCCTTCCATATGTACATAAGCTTTCTTGAAACAAAATCGTCTAACGGGGGAAAAAATAGTTTTTTTCCCGAAAAATAAAGGGTTTCTTTTTACCCAAAATGTACAAGTATACAAGACAGCAAGTATACAAGTACATGACAAGGTATAAATTTTGTACAGGTATACAATACATGTAAAAGGGGAACCATACAGTACAAGGGATCAAGTAAAATTTTACAAAGGGGTACAATACATGTACAAGGGATACAAGTACATGTACAAGGTATACAAGTACATGTACAAAAGGGATACAAGTACAGTACAAAGGGAAAACAAAATACATGTAAAGGAATACAACAGTACAAGGTATACAATACATGTACAAGGTATACAATAAACAAGGGGAAACAAGCAAATGTACAAGGATACAATTTAAATGTACAAGGTATACAAGTCATGTACAAGGGATACAAATCATGCAAGGTATACAAGTACATGTACAAGGTATACAAGTACATGACAAGGGTTACAAGTACAGTAAAGGTAACAAAATGTACAAAGGGATAAAAGCAAATGTACAAGGGTTTCAATACAGTACAAAGGGATACAAGTAATGACAAGTATACAAGTACATGTACAAGGTATACAAGTACATGACAAGGTATCCCAAATAATGTACAAGGTATACAAGTACGTTCAAGGAAAACAAGTACATGTACAGGGGATACATTTCATTACAAGGTAACAAGTAATGTACAAGGTATACAAGTAATTACAATTACAAGTACTTACAAGGTATACCAGTACAGTACAAGGATACCTAAGTACAAGGATACCAGTACATTAAAGGGATCAATACATGTACAAGGATACAAATAATGTACAAGGTATACAAAATATGACAAGGGGATACAAATAATGTACAAGGTATACAAGTACATGTACAAGGTATACGATCAAGTGACATCAATGACATACTACTATGTAAAAATCGCTTGTTTTCTGAATTTCCCGCAATTAGGTCATTTTTTTCCCAGGATGTGCCCACACCCTCCACTAAACCCCAAGATGTGACCCACACCAGTCCCCCTAACACCCAATTGACCCACACCATCCCCTAACACCCAGGGTGGACCTACCCCCCGCCCCTAAAAAACCCCGGATGCGACCCCACCCTCCAAAAACACCCAGGATCGACCCACACCATCCCTAACACCCAGGATTGACCCCCGTCCACTAACACCCAAATGTACCCACACCAGCCACTAACACCCAAGGTGACCCCACCCGTCCACTAACACCCAGGATTGACCCACACCAGTCCACTACACCAGGAGGACCACGCCCCGCCCACTAAACCCAGGATGCGACCCACACCATCCCAAAAAAAACCCCAAAGCGACCCACACCCTCCACAACACCCAGGATTACCCCACACCAGTCCACTAACACCCAGGAGTGACCCCCCACCGTCCACAACACCCAAATGTGACCCCAACCCGTCCCCTAACACCCAGGATGTGACCCACAACCAGTCCCAACACCCAGGATGTGACCCCCCCAGTCCAATAACACCCAGGATGCGACCCCCCACCTCCACTAACACCCAGGTGCGACCCACACCAGTCCACAAACCCCCAGGTGTGACCCCACCATCAAAAATAACACCCGGTGCGACCCACACCCTCCCCTAACACCCAGGCCCATTTTACTGAGGGAAAAATGGAAAAGGGGAAAGAAACATGCCCCGTTTCTACCCTCACCGGGAATCGAACTGGACCCAACCCCGGGGCCTGGGGGTTTTAAAAATTAACCTTTTTCAAAAAAATATTTGACAGAAAGTTAATCTTTCTTTTTTGATAATTTTTTTTTTTTTTCCCCCGGGATTCTCCTGCCCGGGTCTTTTCCCAAATAGTGGGACCCCCGGCCTTTTACTCCCTATCTGGGAGTGTCTCGGACTTAAGTTCCCCGGGGGGGAGGGACAAGTACCTCCCATGGGGGACCAAGCTCGATTAAAGATATAAAAAAATAATTTTTGACGAAAAATTAACTTGAAACTTCAGTAACCTCACTTAAATTAATGCATTTTTTTAGCTGAATTCTGAATTATTTATAAAATATATATATATATAAATATAATATATATATTTATTTATAATAAAATATTTTTATATTTTATATATTTTTAAAATATAATATATATATAAATAATATTTTATATATATATATATTTTATTAACACGGGGGTTCCCCCCAAGCAGGGGGCCCAAAAAGAAAAAATTTCACCATCATTCAATCCCTCACTGTCTTGCCGAAGGGTGCTTTAAATCAGTTTTTAAACTGCAAAATTAACACCCCCCTTCAGAGTGCAGGCACTGTACTTCCCTCTCCAGGACTCAATCCGGCCTGCCGGTTTCCCAATCCCTTCATAAATTTCTTTGCTCACCTCCAACAGCACCAAGTATTAAAAACCATTTGTCTCCATTCACCCATCAAACCGCTCACGATGCCTGCTGGAAAGTCCAAGGCCCTCGACACAAAACCTCCTTTTCCCCCTCCCCCAACCCTTCCTAGGCCGCCCCTACCCCGCCTTTCCTTCCCCTCAGACTGATACACCTCTTGAAGTCATTTGTTTCGCTCATCCTCTACTGTCCGAACCCCCTCCAACAACCCCTAAAACCCTCTGGACAACAGTTTTGGGATCCCGCACCTCCTCCCCAACTTCCAAAAACGAATTCTCTGCATTATATTTACACCACACATTGCCCCAGACTACATCCCATGCCTCCAAAACCTTCTCCTCGCTGCAACATTCACCCACGTTTACACCCCTATAAAGCGTTGGAAAACTATGCTCTCATACATTCCCCTCTTTGCCTCCAAGGACAAAGTTCTTTGCTCCCCAGACTCCTAATGCACCACTCACTCTTTTTTCCCCCATCAATTCAATTCACCTCCCTCTTTCATAGACCCATCCCTGACACGTCCACTCCCAAAAAAACTGAAAAATTTTTACCTCCTCCATACTCTTCCCCCCAATCTGATATCAATCTTTTCATCACCTAATCTTTTGTTACCTCATAACCTTACTTTTCCCGTATTTACCTTTTAATTTTTTTTTTGCCCCCTACCAAATTCATCCCCAATCTCTGCGCTTTCTTTAAACCCCAAAGCCATGTATCACAAGAGCATGTGACAAATCCCCCTTTTGTTGATTCTTTACTTTTTTAAATCCACGCCTCTTTCCAAGCCCTCGCATTTACTTCCCCCTTCAACCCCCCTCATAAATATATTTAAAAAACCACGGTGACATCACACATCCTGTCTAAGGCCTACTTTTTTGGGAAAAAATTTCCTCTTTCCACATACTCTAACTTGAGCCTCACTATCCTCGTAAAAACCTTCACTGCTTTCAGTAAACCCACCCCTACACCTACCTTTAAAATTCCCCCATTGCCCCCCTATCCACCCTGTCATACCCCTTTCCAAATCCATAAATGCCCCAAAAACCCCTTTAGCCTTACAAAAACTGTTCCTTATTGTTTTCACTGTAAATACCTGGTCCCACCCCCCTACCTTCCTAAAACCTCCTTGTTATCTGCTATCCATTCTCCGTTTACTTTAATTCTTTCAATTTTTAAAAACCTACCAACATTTACCAGGTACATCAACAGACTTATCCCCCCATAATTTTTTCACTCTCTTTTTTTCCCCTTTTCCCTTTATATATAATGTATATATATATATTATAAATATATATATATATATTATATAATATATTATATATATTATTAATTTTCTTTATATTCACCAGAGTCATTTACGTCCTTTACAAAACAAAATTCAAGGGCCCTTGAGTATGTAACACAAAAAAGTAACTCACACTTGGTAAAAGTATGTTTATAAACTAGAGAAAGTGCAGAGTGTTGCAACTAGGACAGTTGCAGAGCTAAGGGAATCGTGCTATGAAAAAAGGATAATGATAGAGAACTTAACATTGGATGACATAACATGCAAAATACTCAGAGAAATGGATAGGAAAGGCAGGGATAGACCGAGAGGTAGTAAATAGGTAGACGATAGCACAATTGGAAGGTAAAGAGACATTTGACCAATAGGGATGTCAGGAAGGATTTTCCCGCCATAAGGAGGTCAGGAAATAAAATAACGTGAACGAATGAACAGTTGAGACAGGTTCTAAATATAATTTTAAGAGTGAGTCTGGCAAGAAACAAACTAGAGGAAGAGCCTCGAGTTAGAACTAAGCCATAACACATGCACAAACAAGCAAACAAACACAGACATTCATAAACACACACAGACATACGAAAGCACAGACAAAAATACAAACTAACAAACACACGAATATGACACAAACACAAAGTTCATACATGTGTTAGAATAGTTGTCTTACGTATGGCTGGAAGTCTTGAAGAGTGCAGTTCACTACATGGAAACAATAGGAGGATCACCTAATAAGTACAGTGGAGATACTCGGCACTATAAGGCAAAAAATACTCCCCTAAAACCCACCCAAAATGCCCAGACCACTAAGCTTTTTTCATACCTATTTACCTTTCTTAACCCTTCTAGTCTACCCTCAACAATCCTTACCCTACTACTAACCACCCACAATTTTTCTTACCTCTCTCTATTTGTCTATTCAAAACCTTTCCCACTCATTTCCTGGCTACCTAAAACATTTCTCACTCTTTCCTAATCTATCCAAAGCCTTTTCCATTCTTTTCCTGTCTACCTTAAATATTTCTCACTCTTTTCCAAGCCTTTCCCACTTTTTTTCCCTGTCTACCTAAAATATTTCTCTCTCTTTCAAGCCTTCCCAACTTTTTTCCTCTTTGCCCACAATCTTTTTCACCTGCCAAGAATTCATAATAGCACGATTGAAATCAAAACCAGGGTTACTGGTGGTGTTAGAACCCATGGCAAGTGAGTCGTAAAATTCCAGGCCAGTGCGTTAACCACTGGGCCAGCTGGCTATAAGATTCATCCAACTAGGTATATTTATGCATCAGTTGGATGAATCTTATTGTAGCAAGCTGGCCCAGTGGTTTACGCACTGGCCTGGAGTTTATCGATTCACTTGCCATGGGTTCTAACCCCACCTGTTCCGTGTTTTATCACCTCTTCCTATCTACTCACATTATTCTCTGCTCTCTCTTTCCTATGTCCTTCCCATTCTCGTCAACCCTATTAATATTATCACGGGGAGCGTTAAACCCGTAGGAATTATACAGCACCTTGGAGGGGGGAGGAATGGAAGGCACTCAAACTTAATTCAGGGAATTGGAGCACAGATCCAATTCCCTAGATCAAGAGCCCCTCACCAGCGTCAAGGAACCTCCCTTAGGGGTGGTCAACCCAACTGAAACATAACATATAAGACCAGGGATCAACAACCTGTTTGATCAGAGATCTTTTCCTGTAATTATCCTCACCAGGTGTAGCTGTTCTGGCACACTAATTGCTCTACGTGGTAACAATAATGCTAACGACATACATTTTTGGCAAATTTTATCAATAAAGATAATTAGATCCGTCTCTAAACAATGGTTGAAGTTGTTATGCGTGAGGATGAACAACTTCTACTAGTGAACGGCTGGATTTGAGAGGGACCTGACCTCCCAACATCTGCGTTCTTCTAGTGACCTACGTCTCAGCTCCTGGCGCTATATAAGGCTCCATCCTGTCACTTCAACTTCATATTGTTTCAGACTATGGAACAATGCTCTTCTCCAGACTGAGGGACTGACCACCTCAAAACTTTAAGGGTGATGGACTGATTACATCGTCTTCAAGTCTCTTCTGCTCTATCAACTTTTCTGTACTCGACTGAAGAAGCCTACTGTGTAGGCGAAACGTTTCGTAATAAAGATACCTAACTGTTGCATATGTGTCTTACCTAACAACATGCGTGAGGATGTTGACGGGAATATATAAAACAATATACCTTGCTGCATATATGCTCTCACATTAATAATAATCATAATAATCGTTATTTCTTCAAGTAATTGATACAACTTATACAGACCTTAGCTGTACCAGGGATCAAGGTACGGATTATGCCGGATCAGCCAGGCTGTGGTTGGTACAGTGGACTACGTAAGGCCAGTAACAGGCTAGTGATCAAGCCCTGATCCGCCGGGAGGCCTGGTCATGGACCGGGCCACAGGGTCGTTGATCCCCGGAATACCCTTCAGGTAGACTCCACGTACGTTGACGGATACTCAGTGTGTGAGCCGAGTGCTTTACCTACCGAGATACGGGACACCGTAATTACACGTAGTATGTCCTACCTAACATTTTGTCGGTAATTCTACCAACATTATTACACATCCAGTAGGAGCTTCCTATTCTCCTTTTAAAA
This sequence comes from Cherax quadricarinatus, assembly GCF_026875155.1. NCBI lineage: Eukaryota > Metazoa > Arthropoda > Malacostraca > Decapoda > Parastacidae > Cherax > Cherax quadricarinatus. The sequence goes on from NC_069457.1 coordinate 13,256,186, forward strand.
TTACTCACCATCCTCTATTTCACTTGGCATTTTTGGGTTTAAATCATCAATATCTTAGGCCTGACCTTCTATACCATTATTTTGGAATTTTCTATTTATCATATCACACATTTCCTTTCGTATATAGATGTTTTCGTCTTAAATTTGTCGTATTTTTGTTTGTATATCACATACTCAAAAAAGATGGCAAACTTTCTTTCCTCGACGTCCTTCTGTTCGTCACTGTCTTCCGACAGTGACAAACTTCTCTTCAAAGTGTATAGAAAACGTATAAACACTGACGATCTTATACACTTCTATTCACACCAAGACACCCGCACTAAAAGAGTCCTCACTAGCTTCTTCTAGTGAGCTCTTCGCATCTCCATCCCTTGTTTTCTTGAATGTATCTGCATAACACAAGCCTTTACATGTCTTCAGTTTCCATCTTTCTTCATCCGCCCATGGAACAGCCCTCTAAGCAGTTCATAGTGCTCCCCTGTGGTGATGTTGCCACGAATACTCGCCGGGCACTTGCTAAGAGTAACATCAATGATTCCACCATAAGCACTATCAAAGACCTCACTATGAAACTCAACCCCACACCTCTAACTTCCACAGCGGGCGTCTACACCATCCACTGTGGAGACTGCCCCAAGATATATGTAGGCGAAACAGGGAGAGATCTTTCGATACTCCTGAACGAGCATCGAAATTCCAGTAACAGAAACAACCTAAGGTATGTCTGTGTCCTCCAAAGGAACTCCACTGAGCATTTGATAAATTTGGATGAGTCACAACTCGTTCTCACCGAACAAGACCTTAGACGACGACGATGTCTGGAAGGGTCGCTAATCGTCATCACCGACACCACAGAGCGTGACACTGGAAGCCATAAAATTTCTAAAATATTAGCGTACATGATACTCAGCCAGGCAAAGCACCACCAACCCAACAACACAGGAGTCACATGATCTCATCGTCTGCCCGTCCTCATCCCATTATGGTATTCTTCAGGTCACCATGCATCACTCACACCTCACTCTCCCCCTATACATACCGTCTTTTAACCTTTTTATGTTAGAAGTGATCAAGGTCCAGGGCCAAAACGTTTTCTAATATGTCTTAGTGTTTGCTTACGTCCTTGTGTACACGTTGCCCTCCTGCATTTTAATGTATGTATTTTGCGCTAAGTCCTTTGTTGTTAGGTAAGACACATATGCAACAGTTAGGTATCTTTATTTCGAAACGTTTCGCCTACACAGTAGGCTTCTTCAGTCGAGTTCAGAAAAGTTGATAGAAGCAGAAGATACTTGAAGACGATGTAATCAGTCCATCACCCTTAAAGTTTTGAGGTGGTCAGTCCCTCAGTCTGGAGAAGAGCATTGTTCCATGGAATGAAACAACATGGAGATGAAGTGACAGGATGGAGCCTTTTATAGCGCCAGGAGGTGAGACGTAGGTCACTAGGAGAGGTAAGATCTCAGATGTTGGATTTGAGAGGGACCTGTCCTCCCAACATCTGAGATCTTACCTCTCCTAGTGACCTACGTCTCACCTCCTGGCGCTATAAAAGGCTCCATCCTGTCACTTCATCTCCATATTGTTTCATTCCATGGAACAATGCTCTTCTCCAGACTGAGGGACTGACCACCTCAAAACTTTAAGGGTGATGGACTGATTACATCGTCTTCAAGTATCTTCTGCTTCTATCAACTTTTCTGTACTCGACTGAAGAAGCTTACTGTGTAGGCGAAACGTTTCGAAATAAAGATACCTAACTGTTGCATATGTGTCTTACCTAACAACCTGTCGGTATTTTATACCATTTTATTATTCAAGTCCTTTGTTGTTATAAGAACATAAGAAAGAAGGAACACTGCAACAAGCCTACTGACCTATGCGGAGCAGGTCCACGTCCCTCCCCCCGGATTAGCCCAATGACCCACCCAGTCTGGTCACCTCCACTCAAGGAGCACGGCACCAGACCCAGCAGCACAAGCTAGCAGGTCCAACTCACACGGAGTAATTTCAATGTTCATGTTTGAGAACATTCCTTCCAGGATTTACTAGGTGAATATTATTATACATCTTTCTTGCCTGCGTTGGAAAGAATCAAGCGAATAGATTGAAAGTGTTCGCAGTAGTTCAGATGATGGACTGAGTGTATAAGGGCAGCGATGGGCATAAACAAAGGCGATATTAAGTAAGTTTATTCAGATATACACAAACACAGTTACATAGATTAGCATACATAGCAGCGTATGTGTTTAGCGCGCCGTGAAAGTTTCTCTGTACATTTTCTAGGTCGGCAATTTCACCTGCC
>NC_069457.1:13258990-13284247 GCF_026875155.1 Cherax quadricarinatus
CATTCACTCTGCCCAGCCCGTGCAATCATGGAGTACGTAACACCATCGATGCCCGGGGCAGTGTCACCTGTGTTCTTAATGGCACGTCGGAGTTCCAAGTCCGTGAGGTCTTCATTTTTCACATCTTCCGACTCGCATGCAGCTTGTATCGTTAGCTGGCGCTGTGGCAGAAGATCCGTCTGTATATTCCGGATGTCCTGTGGGAGCTGAGTGGAGCTCCCCTGGAAGTGAAAAGCTCCACTAGTTTCTCAGCTTCCTGGGATGGGTTCGGGTGTGCTGGTGGCCTCGGCTTGCTCTTGCCAGTTGCTATGTTGAGCTTGGCCCATATCTCAGATAAGGTGGTGTGATGCCCGAATGTTGAGCACCACTCCAGCCATTTCTCAGTTTTTACTCTGAGAGAGACTCTGCGGGCATGCTGCACAATGGCTCTCAGAGTATTCCTGTTCTCTGCCGTAGGGTTACGCCTGTATAGCTTCCTAAAAGAGTTGATGCGGTGGTTCTGCTCCCGCACCTCGTCGTTGTAGAACCACCAGTCTCTTTTGTGAGTGCGTCCTGCGGACTTCTTTGGAATTGCGCACTCTGCTGCCTGGATGAGAACAGTGATTAGCTCCTGTTCAGCCGTATCACAGTCTTCAGATAGAGAGCATGTGGACCACCAGTCATGAAGATAATCCTGGAACACCTTCCAGTTGGCCCTCTTTACGTCCCATCTAGGAGACAGCACAACTGTGGGAGGCCTGTTGATGTTGAAGGTGGTGATCACTGCAAAGTGGTCACTGACAAGGTGAGGATGAGTTTCCCATGTGGCTCCTGCTGCGAGTTGTCTTGACCCAAAGGTAAGGTCGAGGCAGCCACCCAACAGGTGTGTGGGGTCTCCATTGTTTAGCAACTTTACCTCTGGAATATCGTGTAGGAGCATTGCTATGTGTCTGCCAGCAGCATTGGTTGCTGAGTGAGAGTGCAGCATTGGGTGATGTGCGTTGAAATCTCCACCCACAATAATACACTCAGTGCGTGCTAGTGCGAGGATCTCTGCCATGTCGAGGGTGTGTCTTGGGTTCTTGTAGATGGTATTCTATTCAAGATTGATGGACTGACCACATCGACTCAAGGCTGAGGGACTGATTACCTCATTCTCCTCCTGTTCTTCAAGTTTCTCCAATCTTCAACTTGTCGGTTTTTCAAACCATTCATCACAAGTTTCTCCTTTGTATGGACTGATGAAGCCACTGTGTGGCGAAACGTTTCCTCAATAAAGATACCCAAGAGTTGCACATGTGTCTAATTCAACAACATGTCGGTTCTGTGAACCATTCATCTATCTTCTTTCTAAATCTAAATTTATCTAAAATCCGTTATTACTTGATTTGATATCCTCTGTATTTTACTATAAAAGGACCCAATGGAAATAAAGGACCCAATGGAAATAAAGGACCCAGGTAAACACGAGGAAATTAAAACGTCATCAGGGTACAAAGCAAATTCCTTCCACAAAATAGAGCGAAAAACGAACGTCAAAGACCTGGGAGTGATCATGTCGGAGGATCTCACCTTCAAGGACCATAACATTGTATCAATCGCATCTGCTAGAAAAATGACAGGATGGATAATGAGAACCTTCAAAACTAGGGATGCCAAGCCCATGATGACACTCTTCAGGTCGCTTGCTCTATCTAGGCTGGAATATTGCCGCACACTAACAGCACCTTTCAAGGCAGGTGAAATTGCTGACCTAGAAAATGTACAGAGAACCTTCACGGCGCGAATAACGGAGATAAAACACCTCATTTACTGGGAGCGCTTGAAGTTCCTGAACCTGTACTCCCTGGAACGCAGGAGGGAGAGATACATTATTATATTCACCTGGAAAATCCTAGAGGGACTAGTACCGAACTTGCACACGAAAATCACTCACTACGAAAGCAAAAGACTCGGCAGACGATGCAACATCCCCCCAATGAAAAGCAGGGGTGTCACTAGCACGTTAAGAGACCATACAATAAGTGTCAGGGGCCCGAGACTGTTCAACTGCCTCCCAGCACACATAAGGGGGATTACCAACAGACCCCTGGCAGTCTTCAAGCTGGCACTGGACAAGCACCTAAAGTCGGTTCCTGACCAGCCGGGCTGTGGCTCGTACGTTGGTTTGCGTGCAGCCAGCAGTAACAGCCTGGTTGATCAGGCTCTGATCCACCAGGAGGCCTGGTCACAGACCGGGCCGCGGGGGCGTTGACCCCCGGAACTCTCTCCAGGTAAACTCCAGGTAAACACATATGCTGCTATGTATGCTAATCTATGTAACTGTGTTTGTGTATATCTGAATAAACTTACTTAATATCGCCTTTGTTTATGCCCATCGCTGCCCTTATACACTCAGTCCAGCATCTGAACTACTGCGAACACTTTCAATCTATTCGCTTGATTCTTTCCAACGCAGGCAAGAAAGATGTATAATAATATTCACCTAGTAAATCCTGGAAGGAATGTTCTCAAACATGAACCTTGAAATTACTCCTTGTGAGTTGGACCTGACTAGCTTGTGCTGCTGGGTCTGGTGCCGTGCTCCTTCCTTGAGTGGAGGTAACCAGACTGAGTGGGTCATTGGGCTAATCCGGGGGGGGGGGGACGTGGACCTGCTCCGCATAGGTCAGTAGGCTTGTTGCAGTGTTCCTTCTTTCTTATGTTCTTATAACAACAAAGGACTTGAATAATAAAATGGTATAAAATACCGACAGGTTGTTAGGTAAGACACATATTGAATAATAAAATGGTATAAAATACCGACAGGTTGTTAGGTAAGACACATATGCAACAGTTAGGTATCTTTATTTCGAAACGTTTCGCCTACACAGTAGGCTTCTTCAGTCGAGTACAGAAAAGTTGATAGAAGCAGAAGATACTTGAAGACGATGTAATCAGTCCATCACCCTTAAAGTTTTGAGGTGGTCAGTCCCTCAGTCTGGAGAAGAGCATTGTTCCATGGAATGAAACAATATGGAGATGAAGTGACAGGATGGAGCCTTTTATAGCGCCAGGAGGTGAGGACGTAGGTCACTAGGAGAGGTAAGATCTCAGATGTTGGGAGGACAGGTCCTCTCAAATCCAACATCTGAGATCTTACCACTCCTAGTGACCTACGTCTCACCTCCTGGCGCTATAAAAGGCTCCATCCTGTCACTTCATCTCATGTTGTTCATTCCATGGAACAATGCTCTCTCCAGACTGAGGGACTGACCACCTCAAAACTTTAAGGGTGATGGACTGATTACATCGTCTTCAAGTATCTTCTGCTTCTATCAACTTTTCTGTACTCGACTGAAGAAGCCTACTGTGTAGGCGAAACGTTTCGAAATAAAGATACTAACTGTTGCATATGTGTCTTACCTAAAAACAAAGGACTTAGCGCAAAATACATACATTAAAATGCAGGAGGGCAACGTGTACACAAGGACGTAAGCAAACACTAAGACATATTAGAAAACTTTTTGGGCCTGGACCTTGATCACTTCTAACATAAAAAGGTTTAAAAGAGGGTTTATGTATTAGGGGGGAGAGGGGAGGTGTGAGTGATGCATGGTGACCTGAAGAATTACCTTTAATGGGATTGAGGACGGGCAGACGTTGAAAATCATGTGAATCCTGTGTTTTTGGGGTTTGGTGGTGCTTTGCTGGCTGAGTATAAATGTACGTAATATTTTAGAAATTTGTGGCCTTCCCAGTGTCACGCTTTTTGGGTTGTGGGTGATGACGATTTACGACCTTCAGACATCGTGTCGTCTAAGGTTTTGTTCGGGGGGTGAGAACGAGTTGGGGAAATCATTCCAAATTTATCAAATGCTCAGGGAGTTCCTTGGAGGCCACAGACATACCTTAGGTTGTTTCTGTTACTGGAATTTCGATGCTCGTTCAGGAGTATCGAAAGATCTCTCCCTGTTTCGCCTACATATATCTTGGGGCAGTCTCCACAGTGGATGGTGTGAGGACTCCTCTTTTAGTGCGGGTGTCTTGGTGTGAATAAAAGTGTATAAGATCGTCAGTGTTTATACGTTTTCTATACACTTTGAAGAGAAGTTTGTCACTGTCGGAAGACAGTGACGAACAGAAGGACGTCGAGGAAAGAAAGTTTGCCAGCTTTTTTGAGTATGTGATATACAAACAAAAATAAGACAAATTTAAGACGAAAACATCTACTTACGAAAGGAAATGTGTGATTTTGATAATAGAAAATTCCAAAATAATGGTATAGAAGGTCAGGCCTAAGATATTGTGATTTAACCCAAAAATGCCAAGTGAAATAGAGGATGGTGAGTAATTTTAAAAGGAGAATGGGAAGCTACTACTGGATGTGTAATAATGTTGGTAGAATTACCGACAAAAAAGTTAGGTAGAAGGACTACTACCTGTAATTACGGTGTCCCGTATCTCGGTAGGTAAAGCACTCGGCTCACACACTGAGTATCGTCAACGTACGTGGAGTCTACCTGAAGGGTATTCCGGGGATCAACGCCCCTGTGGCCCGGTTCATGACCAGGCTTCCCGGCGGATAGGGCTTGATCACTAGCCTGTTACTGGCCTTACGTGGGTCCACGTTACCAACCAAGCCTGGCTGATCTGCATAAATCCGTACCTTGATCCTGGTACAGCTAAGGTCTGTATAAGTTGTATCAAGTACTTCAAGAAATAACGATTATGATTATTATTAATGTGAGAGCATATATGCAGCAAGGTATATTGTTTTAAATATTCCCGTCGACATCCTCACGCATAACAACTTCAACCATTGTTTAGAGACGGATCTAATTATCTTTATTGATAAAATATGCCAAAAATATATGTCGTTAGCTTTATTGTTACCACGTAGAGCAATTAGTGTGCCAGAACAGTTTACACCTGGTGAGGATAATTACGGAAAAGATCTTGATAAAACAGGCTGTTGATCCCTGGTCTTATATGTTATGTTTCAGTTGGGTTGACCACCCCTAAGGGAGGTTCCTTGACGCTGGTGAGGGGCTCTTAAATCTAGGGAATTGGATCTGTGCTCCAATTCCCTGAATTAAGTTTGAGTGCTTCCATTCCTCCCCCCTCCAAGGTGCTGTATAATTCTACGGGTTTAACGCTCCCCGTGATAATATTAATAGGGTTGACGAGAATGGGAAGGACATAGGAAAGAGAGAGCAGAGAATAATGTGAGTAGATAGGAAAGAGGTGATTAAAACACGGAAAGGTGGGGTTAGAACCATGGCAAGTGAAATCGATAAACTCCAGGCCAGTGCAAAAACCCATTTGGGGCCAGCTTGCTACAATAAGATTCATCCAACTGATGCATAAATATACTAGTTGGATGAATCTTATAGCCAGCTGGCCCAGTGGTTAAACGCACTGGCCTGGAATTTTACGACTCACTTGCCATGGGTTCTAACACCACCAGTAACCCTGGTTTTGATTTCAATCGTGCTATTATGAATTCTTGGCAGTGAAAAAGATTGTGGGCAAAGAGGAAAAAAGTGGGAGGCTTGAAAGAGAGAGAAATATTTTAGGTAGACAGGAAAAAAAAGTGGGAAAGGCTTGGAAAAGAGTGAGAAATATTTAAGGTAGACAGGAAAAAAAGTGGGAAAGGCTTGGAAAAGAGTGAGAAATATTTAAGGTAGACAGGAAAAAAAGTGGGAAAGGCTTGGGGAAAGAGTGAGAAAAATTTAAGGTAGACAGGAAAAGATGGAAAAGGCTTTGGATAGTTGGAAAGAGTAGGAAATGTTTTAGGTAGCAGGGGAAAATGGAGTGGGAAAAGGTTTGAATTGGGCAAATAGAGGGAGGTAAGAAAAATTGTGGGTGGTTAGTAGTAGGGTAAGGATTGTTGAGGGTAGACTAGAAGGGTTAAGAAAGGTAAATAGGTTATGAAAAAGCTTAGTGGTCTGGGCATTTTGGTGTGGGTTTTAGGGGAGTATTTTTTGCCTTATAGTGCCGAGTATCTCCACTGTACTTATTAGGTGTCCTCCTATTGTTTCCATGTAGTGACTGGCACTCTTCAAGACTTCCAGCCAGTTGTAGACAATATTCTTTAACAATGTATGAACTTTGTGTTTGTGTCATTTTCCCTGTGTTTGTTAGTTTTGTATTTTTGTCTTTTTTTGCTTTCGTTATGTCTGTGTGTTGTTTATGAATGTCTGTGTTTGTTTTCTTGTTTTTTGCATGTGTTATGGCTTAGTTCTAATCGAGGCTCTGCATCTAGTTTGTTTTTGCCAGACTTACTCTTAAATTATATTTAAACCGTCCAATGTTTTTTTGTTCACGTTATTTTATTTTTGACCTCCCTTTGGCGGGAAAATTCCTTTGACTCCCTATTGGCAAAAGTCTCTTACCCTTCCAATTGTGCTATCGTCTTTCCCTATTTACTACCCCTCGGTCTTCCCCGCCTTTCCCATCCCTTTCTCTGAGATTTTGCAGTTTTTATGTCATCCAAAGTTAAGTTCTTTCTTATCCTTTTTTTTATGCACGTTTCCCTTGCTCTGAACTGTCCTAGTTGCAACACTGCACTTTCTCTAGTTTATAAACATACTTTAACCAAGTGTGAGTTACATGCTTGTGTTACATACTTCAAGGTGACCTTGACATTTGTTTTGTAAAGGAGCGTAAATGACTCTGTAATAATGTTGGTAGAATTACCGACAATATGTAAAGTAAAAGGACACAAGTGCAACTAATGTGACATTTATTGTAGCAACGTTTCGCTCTCCAGGAGGTTTATCAAACCATTACAAACAATACATGGACATAGAGGGTATATAAAGGCTCAGAGTGAGGTGAATACTGTGTGTGTGTGATGAATGGTTTGAAAAACCGACAAGTTGAAGATTGAGACACTTATGCAGCATATGGGAATCTTTATTCAGGAAACGTTTCGCCACACAGTGGCTTCATCAGTCCAATACAAAGAGGAAGGCGTAAGGAGAGGAGGAGTATGAGGTAATCAGTCCCTCAGCCTGGAGTCGATGTTTTCAGTCCATCAATCTTGTAGAATGTACAGCATAGGGCCGTAGACGTGGCTTATATACTGTAGTGAGGTGACGTGAAGCAGGTGGAGGCGGGGTCATAGTGGTACCATCCACTAGTCGAAGTAGGTCTTTGTCCAAAGGTTGAACAAGTGTTGAAGAATTCTTTGTAAGAAGATCCCATGATGCTGCAGTGTCTGACAGTTGTGATGAATGGTTTGAAAAACCGACAATTCATCACAACTGTCAGACACTGCAGCATCATGGGATCTTCTTACAAAGAATTCTTCAATGCTTGTTCAACCTTTGGACAAAGACCTACTTCGACTAGTGGATGGTACCACTATGATCCCGCCTCCGTCTGCTTCAAGTCACCTCACTACAGTATATAAGCCACGTCTACGGCCCTATGCTGTACATTCTACAAGATTGATGGACTGAAAACATCGACTCCAGGCTGAGGGACTGATTACCTCATACTCCTCCTCTCCTTACGCCTTCCTCTTTGTATTGGACTGATGAAGCCACTGTGTGGCGAAACGTTTCCTGAATAAAGATTCCCATATGCTTCATCGAGGTGAATACTAGTGAGGTACCATTTCGATGTTCACTAGTGGTAGTAGTAGTAGTAGTAGTAGTAGTGGTAGTGACAAAAGTAATACAATATGGTAGAGCAATTAATTCGTACATGAGTAAAAGGATATAAAAGCTATTACTTGGGTAACATAAAAATAGGTTTGACAAATATAAACTGGAATGAGGCAGCTTGTTTCAGTGTTCACTCTCTGTGCTTTGTGTAGTATAACAGGAGAGACTATGTGATGGCAGGGTTTACTGTTTTCTGGAGGATTCTTGCTAAGACTTCGGAGATGGTGAAGCTGCCGTTTATACCCTCTGTGTCCATGTATTGTTTGTAATGGCTTGATAAAGCTCCTGGAGAGCGAAACGTTGCCACAATAAATGTCACATTAGTTGCACTTGTGTCCTTTTACTTTACAAAAATGACTCTGTTTGAAATACTTGAAGACTATTATATATATATATATATATATATATATATATATATATATATATATATATATATATATATATTATATATATATATATATATATATATATAATCTCAGAATTCAGCTAAAAAAATGCGTTAATTTAAATAAAGTGAAGTTACATGAGGTTTCTAAGTTAATTTTCGTAAAAAATTATTTTTTTATATCATTATCAAAAAAAGAAATGATCTAACTTTCTGTAAAATATTTTTTTTAAAAAGTTTAATATTTAAACCACCAGGCCCCGTGGTTGTGTCCAGTTCGATTCCCGGTGAGGGTAGAAACAGGCATGTTTCTTTACACCTGCTTTCCATGTTCCCATCAGTAATATGGGTACCTGGGTGTTAGTGGACTGGTGTGGGTCGCATCCTGGGTGTTAGTGGACTGGTGTGGGTCACATCCTGGGTGTTAGTGGACTGGTGTGGGTCACATCCTGGGTGTTAGTGGACTGGTGTGGGTCACATCCTGGGTCTTAGTGGACTGGTGTGGGTCACATCCTGGGTGTTAGTGGACTGGTGTGGGTCACATCCTGGGTGTTAGTGGATTGGTGTGGGTCACATCCTGGGTGTTAGTGGACTGGTGTGGGTCGCATCCTGGGTGTTATTGGACTGGTGTAGGTCGCATCCTGGGTGTTAGTGGGCTGGCGTAGGTCACATCCTGGGTGTTAGTGGACTGGTGTGGGTCACATCCTGGGTGTTAGTTGACTGGTGTGGGTCACATCTTGGGTGTTAGTGGACTGGTGTGGGTCACATCTGGGTGTTAGGGACTGGTGTGGGTCGCATCCTGGGTGTTAGTGGACTGGTGTGGGTCACATCCTGGGTGTTAGTGGACTGGTGTGTGGGTCACATCTTGGGTGTTAGTGGACTGGTGTGGGTCACATCCTGGGTGTTAGTGGACTGGTGTGGGTCACATCTTGGGTGTTAGTGGACTGGTGTGGGTCACATCCTGGGTGTTAGTGGACTGGTGTGGGTCACATCCTGGGTGTTAGTGGACTAGTGTGGGTTACATCCTGGGTGTTAGTGGACTGGTGTGGGTCACATCCTGGGTGTTAGTGGACTGGTGTGGGTTACATCCTGGGTGTTAGTGGACTGGTGTGGGTCACATCCTGGGTGTTAGTGGACTGGTGTGGGTCACATCCTGGGTGTTAGTGGACTGGTGTGGGTCACATCTTGGGTGTTAGTGGACTGGTGTGGGTCACATCCTGGGTGTTAGTGGACTGGTGTGGGTCACATCTTGGGTGTTAGTGGACTGGTGTGGGTCACATCCTGGGTGTTAGTGGACTGGTGTGGGTCACATCCTGGGTGTTAGTGGACTAGTGTGGGTTACATCCTGGGTGTTAGTGGACTGGTGTGGGTCACATCCTGGGTGTTAGTGGACTGGTGTGGGTTACATCCTGGGTGTTAGTGGACTGGTGTGGGTCACATCCTGGGTGTTAGTGGACTGGTGTGGGTCACATCCTGGGTGTTAGTGGACTGGTGTGGGTCACATCCTGGGACAAAACTGACCTAATTTGCGGGAAATGCTCAGCATAACAAGAGGCTTTCTATATAGTAGTATGTCACTGATGTCAGCTATGGTGTGTATACCTTGTACATGTACTTGTATACGTTGTACATGTACTTGTATACCTTGTACATGTACTTGTATACCTTGTACATGTACTTGTATACCTTGTACATATACTTGTATACCTTGCACATATACTTGTATACGTTGTACATGTACTTGTATACCTTGTACATGTACTTGTATACCTTGTACATGTACTTGTATACCTTGTACATGTACTTGTATACCTTGTCCATGTACTTGTATACCTTGTACATATACTTGTTACCTTGTACATGTACTTGTTTTACCTTGTACATGTACTTGTATACCTTGTACATGTACTTGTATACCTTGTACATGTACTTGTATACCTTGTACATGTACTTGTATACCTTGTACATGTACTTGTATACCTTGTACATATACTTGTATACCTTGTACATGTACTTGTATACCTTGTACATGTACTTGTATCCCTTTGTACATGTACTTGTATACCTTGTACATGTACTTGTATACCTTGTACATGTACTTGTATTCCTTGTACATGTACTTGTATACCTTGTACTTATACTTGTATACCTTGTACATGTACTTGTATACCTTGTACATGTACTTGTATACCTTGTACATGTACTTGTATACCTTGTACATGTACTTGTATACCTTGTTCATGTACTTGTATTCCTTTTACATGTACTTGTATACCTTGTATTTGTACTTGTACACCTTGTACATGTACTTGTGTACCTTGTACCTGTACTTGTACACCTTGTACATGTAGGGGAAGAAGTAAACATATTTTTCTGGAATAAACTCATTTATTCCCGTTAAAAGGGATTATTTGTTTGCAAGAAAGCTTACTGCTACATATGGGAGGAAAATACTGTCACCTGCCTTATTTATCCTCTTTCTACATTATATGGAAGGGGATGTGCCATCATCTCTCTCCCACTCATCTTGTTCTGTATTTAAATGAAACGTATACTAATCTTTCCCACACCTTTTTCCTGAAGTTTATCTGAAGACGGTAGTCCATCATTTTTGGAAGGGCAAGCACCATCATCCACCCTCTGCCACCTGGAAAAAGACACGCTGTTCCAGCATCGTCAAGCATATCCCCAACCCTTCCTGGAAAAAAGACACGCTGTTCCAGCATCGTCAAGGCTGATCCGAACCCATCCTGGAAAAAAAGACACGCTGTTCCGCAATCGTCAAGGCTGATCCGAACCCATCCTTTGGGAAAAAAAGACACGCTGTTCCAGCATCGGGCCCAAAGGGTGATCCGAACCCATCCTGTAAAAAAAAAACACGCTGTTCCAGCATCGTCAAGGCTGATCCCAACCCTTCCTGGAAAAAAAGACACGCTGTTCCAGCATCGTCAAGGCTGATCCGAACCCATCCTGTAAAAAAAAAACACGCTGTTCCAGCATCGTCAAGGCTGATCCGAACCCTTCCTGGAAAAAAGACACGCTGTTCCAGCATCGTCAAGGCTGATCCGAACCCATCCTGTAAAAAAAAAACACGCTGTTCCAGCATCGTCAAGGCTGATCCGAACCCATCCTGGAAAAAAGACACGCTGGTCCAGCATCGTCAAGGCTTATCCGAACCCCCTCCTGGAAAAAAGACACGCTGTTCCAGCATCGTCAAGGCTGATCCGAACCCATCCTGGAGAAAAGACACACTGTTCCCGCATCGTCAAGGCTGATCCGAACCAGCCCCTATCATTGTACAAAATGGTGAGCATTAATCGTTGTTTGTTGAAAAAGAAACCTTCGTTCTCTGAATTTGGATTCTTAAATTAGGGATGTTTGAATAAGTAAGACAAACGCTAACTGCTTTTACTGAAGTATGTGGAAATTTTGTGAAGGTGTTCCAAATTTTGTGTCCCTGCTCAGCAAGGAGGAAGCCAAACACTTGGCTCTCTGGCCTGAGTTTGCATAAGAACGGGAGAGGAAAAGAGGCGGAGAGGTGCGAAAGGACGGTTAAGAAAGACCGGGAGAGAGAACGATGAGTGAAGGGAAGAGGAAGGGACATTAAAGAGGGAGGAGAATACATGAACGGAAAGAAGCTGAGCGGCCTTGGGCTGGGAAAAGAGATGTAAAACACCCATAACAGAGGAGAATACGATGTACTTCCAGGCTCTGTACTACGGATTTATTACCTATTACCTACATCTATTTAGTCTGCAGTGATGAGACGTTTACCTCTCCCTTGACTAATTAGAAAATTAAATATACTAATGGCTCTTAATTTTCAAACTAGCATCAACAAATGATGTCACTGTCACTCTCTCCTAATTATCTATCTTAGTTGATAATCTTCATTGCTAATCCTTCTTTCCCCCTTAAACCCCCCCCAAAAACAAAGTTTGCCAGGTTTGCCAGGCGCCCATATGCTGCAGCATATGGGCGCCTGGCAAAACCTGAGAGTAGCGTTCCCATACCTCAGTAAGGATTCGTTTAAGACTCTGTACACCGTGTACGTCAAGCCCATACTGGAGTATGGAGCACTAGTTTGGAAAACCCACACCTGGTCATGGACGTCAGGAAATTAGAGAAAGTGCAAAGGTTTGCAACAAGGCTAGTTCCAGAGCTAAGGGAAATGTACTACGGAGAATGGTTAAAGGAAATCGGCTAAACGACACTGGAGGACAGGAGGGTTAGGGGGAGACTTGATAACGACATACAAAATACTGCGAGGAATAGATAAGGTGGACAAATACAGGATGTTTCAGAGATGGGACACAGAAACAAGGGGTCACAATTGGAAGGTGAAGACTCAGATGAGGCAAAGGGATGTTAGGAAGTATTTCTTCAGTAATAGAGTTGTCAGGCAGTGGAATAGTCTGGTAAGTGATGTAGTGGAGGCAGGAACCATACATAGCTTTAAGACGAGGTATGATAAAACACATGGAGCAGGGAGAGAGAGGACCTAATAGCGACCAGTGAAAAGGCGGGGCCAGGAGCTGTGGCTCGACCCCTGCAACCACAAATAGGTGAGTACACACACACTTTATATGCAAAACAACCACTGTGAAAGAGTAGTGAAATTCCAAGCGCTTTCGTGACTACTCACATTGTCAAGGAACTATATTGTCATAATTCCTTGACAATGTGAGTAGTCAGGAAAGCGCTTGGAATTTCACTACTCTTTCACAGTTGTTGTTTTGCATATTTTAAAATCACCTGTTTACTGTGATCTTATTGCATATATATATATACTCATATGTGGCTGCCTCCTGCCAAACTAGTGGTTAGATTGTTAGCCTGCCGGCCTGCAGTACCACGGGTACGTCATCAAACCCAATGTGGGGACTGTTGAGCCGGCCTTAGAAGCAGTATTTACCAGACCACTTTACGGTGTATATCTACTGGCCTTAGAAGCAGTATTCACCTGACCACCTTACGGTATACATCTACTGGCAGTAGAGAGTATTAACCAGACCACCTTACGGTATACATCTACTGGGCTTATAAGAACATAAGAACATAAGAAAGGAGGAACACTGCAGCAGGCCTGTTGGCCCATACTAGGCAGGTCCTTTACAATTCATCCCACTAACAACATTTGACCAACCCAATTTTCAATGCCACCCAAGAAACAAGCTCCGATGTGCAAGTCCCTCTCAAATCCAACCCCTCCCACTCATGTACTTATCCAACCTAAATTTGAAACTACCCAAAGTCCCAGCCTCAATAACCCAACTAGATAGACTGTTCCACTCATCAACCCCTCAAGGAAGGTTCCTTGATGTTGGTGAGGGGCTCTTGATTTAGGAAATTGGATCTGTGCTCCAGTTCCCCGAATTAAGCCTGAATGCCTTCCACCCCCCACCCCCCAGGCGCTGTATAATCCTCCAGGTTTAGCGCTTCCCCTTGATTATAATAATAATAATCCACTCATCAAGTACCCTATTTCCAAACCAATACTTTCCTATGTCCTTTCTAAATCTAAACTTATCTAATTTAAATCCATTACTGCGGGTTCTCTCTTGGAGAGATATCCTCAAGACCTTGTTAATATCCCCTTTATTAATACCTATCTTCCACTTGTACACTTCGATCAGGTCTCCCCTCATTCTTCGTCTAACAAGTGAATGTAACTTAAGAGTCTTCAATCTTTCTTCATAAGGAAGATTTCTAATGCTATGTATTAATTTAGTCATCCTACGCTGAATGTTTTCTAACGAATTTATGTCCATTCTGTAATATGCAGACCAGAATTGAGCTGCATAATCTAGGTGAGGCCTTACTAATGATGTATAAAGCTGCAGTATGACCTCTGGACTCTGTTGCTTACACTTCTTGATATAAATCCCAGTAATCTATTTGCCTTATTACGTACGCTTAGGCATTGCTGTCTTGGTTTAAGGTTGCTGCTTACCATAACCCCCAAGTCCTTTTCGCAATCTGTATGGCTAAGTTCTACATTATTTAACTTATAAGTGCTAGGGTTATGGACACTCCCGAGCTTCAGAACCTTGCATTTATCTACATTGAACTGCATCTGCCACTTTTCTGACCAAGAGTAGAGTTTGTCTAAATCTTCCTGAAGTTCCCTAACATCTACGTTTGAATCAATTATCCTACCTGTCTTTGTGTCATCGGCGAATTTGCTCATATCACTAGTAATTCCCTTTATCAAGATCATTGATATATATTATAAACAACAACGGGCCCAAGACTGATCCCTGTGGAACCCCACTTGTTACTGATCCCCACTCGGATTTAACCCACTTCCATTTTGCATTCCTTAAGAACCCTTGAAAAAACCTCATCAGGACCCGGTGACTTATTTTGCTTCAGTCGGTCTATCTGCTTCACAACCATTTCACTAGTGACTGTGATGTACATAATTTATCTTCTTCTGATCCACTATAAAAATTAATTACCGGAATATTATTAGTGTCTTCCTGTGTAAAAACCGAGAGAAAATAATTATTTAAAATCGAGCACATTTCATTCTCTTTGTCAGTAAGATGCCCATAGTTATTTTTAAGGGGACCTATCTTATCTCTGACTTTTGTTCTATAGACCTGGAAAAAACTTTTTGGGTTAGTTTTAGAATCCCTAGCAACTTTAATTTCATAGTCCCTTTTAGCTTTTCTTATCCCCTTTTTAATGTCCCTCTTAATGTCAATATACTGATTCATAAGATGACCCTCGCCTCTTTTGATACGTCTATAAATTCCTTTCTTATGCCCTAGTAGATATTTCAGCCTATTATTCATCCATTTTGGGTCATTTCTATTTGATCTAATTTCCTTATAAAGGATAAACGTTCTTTGAGCAGCATGTAATTGTGTTCAGAAAACTGTCATATTGATAGCTCTCTTCGTTACCCCAGTCAACAGATGATAAGTGTTCTCTAAGCCCATCGTAATCTGCTAAGCGAAAATCTGGGACTGTTACTGAGTTATCCCAACTATCATACTTCCATTCAATTCTAAATGTAATTGATTTGTGGTCGCTAACACCCAGTTCCTCTGAAACTTCTAAATTATTAACAAGGGATTCATTGTTTGCCAGAACTAAGTCAAGCAGGTTATTACCCTTGTAGGTTCTGTCACAAAACTGCTTCAAAAACAATCCTGAACTACTTCTAAGAAATCGTATGATTCTAAATTCCAGTCAAGAAATTCCAATCAATATGACTAAAGTTAAAGTCTCCTAGAATTACTACATTATCGTGCCTTGTGGCCCTAACAATTTCCTCCCATAGTAGTCTCCCCTGGTCCCTATCTAAATTTGGGGACGGTATATCACACCTAAAATTAATTTTTCATGCCCCTCTGAAAATTCTATCCAAACAGGACTCTGTATGTGTTACTTCAGACTTAATACCCGTTTTTATGCAACAGTTCAAGCGATCTCGGACATACAATGCCACCCCCCCCCTTCCCGATACTTTCTATCTGCTTGGAACAATTTGAAACCCTGAATGTGACATTCTGCAGGCATGTCCCGACTTTTTGAATTAAACCACGTCCCAGTAATGGCAAATACATCTATGTTACCTGCACTAGCAACTAGTCTCAACTCGTCCATCTTATTCCTAGCACTGCGACTATTTGTGTAATAAATTATTTAATGACCCTCCTCTCTCTTTACCCTTCCTGCTCCTTTCTGTTATTCCACTAAACCTATTACTGTCCTTGTCAATTAGTGCCACTGGCTTTCCAATATCCACCTCATTTTGCCTATTACTAGTTCTCCTAGTACTCATGTTATACCCTGCGACTTCACAGTTTTCCCGCCAAAACCCATACCACTAACTATTCCTAGTTTAAAGACCTAACAGCTCCCTCCACTGCGTTGGCCAGTGCTCCCCACCCCACACCTAGATAAGTGAACCCCATCCCTGGCATACATGTCATTTCTGCCATAGAAGAGGTCCCAGTTGTCAATGAATGTTACCGCATTTTCCTTACAGTATTTGTCCAGCCAGCAATTGACACCAATTGCTCTGGACAACCATTCATTTCCAACTCCTCTCCTTGGCAAAATGCCACATATGACAGGTTTCCCACCCTTCCTCCTAATTATCTCTATTGCTGACCTATACCTGCTAATCAGGTCCTCACTCCTACGTCTGCCAAATCGTTGCCTCCAGCACTGAGACAGATAATAGGATTGCTCCCATTACCTCTCATGATGTCATCCAGACGGCTAACAATATCCTTCATCCCAGCCCAGGAAAACACACTCTCTGCCTCCTACTCCTATCCTTCAAGCAGAATGCCCTATCCAGGTACCTAATCTGGCTATCCCCAACAACAACAATGTTTTTACCTTCCTTGGCGTCGTCCGTCGTGATGCTCCGAGTAGTCGACTCACATTCGCCAGGTAGCATTACACCATTGTAGAATTCGTCAAGACGTTCTCGATGGTCTTCGTTGGGGTTTCTAGGGATGTCTTACTCACGTCTGCCAATGCTTCTTTGGTGCTCGTTGTGGCCATTCCCAGTAGAACACTCACATTCGTCAGGTAGCACCGAGAATGAGTTGGAAGTTTCCACGGTAGTCTTCTGGTTTCTCGTTGTTTCTGCCTCTCCAACCGTTTTCTTGATCTTCAGCTTGGTTCCATGTTGCCCGGCCACTGACCAAGCTCCCCTCTTAACCTGGGGACTCACAACAGAAGGATTTCTACGAATCCTCTTGTTCTCCTCCGTTAATCGCCGTATCTCCATCTTAGCAACTCTGAGCTCTTCTGTCAGCTGCTGGTAAAGTTGCTCAAGAGAGGGCATCCTGGTACAGATTCACAGAGAGCACACAAACAGGTCTTCACAGAGCTAAGTACACGTCACCACTGAGCTAAGTACTACCTCACGGAGTACATTTGAAGGTGATGTCTACTGGCTCACTGCTGACTTCAGTCAACTGCGGGCCTCCTGGCTGTAGTTACTAGTCTCTCAGATCCCTGCATACATCAGCTACCTGAAGGCTTTGCTTAGTCTGCTGGCTTCAGTTATTGTGGGCCTCAGGACTTGGTTACCTGTGGGCCTCTGGTTGTAGCTTTACTGGCCAGTTTTGCGGACTTCGATCTGCGGGCCTTGGTGAACTTTGCTGACCTCCTGCTGATCTAAGGGAGTGTAGTGTTTGGCTGTCCTCTGAAGAGAAAGACGCTATGGCGGGTGACACAGCCGAGAAAGAGTGTTATAACAGAGACAAGGGTGTCGTGTGGACACAATAGAGATGGTTGTGTGTGTGACGCAGAGATAAGGGTGTCCAAGTGGACACGGTAGAGGGTCGTGTGACACGGTAGTGTTATAATACTAAGACAGGAGTGCATTTATAAACTCCGTGTAACCAGTGTTGTACGACTGAGTGTGACACAAGTGTCGGGAAAACGTTGTACCCTGTGTGGTAGGGTCATGAGTGGGGGGCTGGGTTTGATTGGTGTCATGGGGTCGGGAGTTATTTCTTGGGTAGCTTTAGGTAGATGTCGTTTTGATAAGGACCTGCCTCGTATGGGCCAGTGGGCCCTTCTGCAGTGTTCCTACATTCTTATGTTCTTATGAGTTGATTATAATTTATTATTTTACGTTTTATATATATTTGTTCAAAAATGTTAATTATAATTTATTGAAGGAGGGGTGTTAATGTTGCAGTTTAAAAACTGGGAGTGTAAAGCACCCTTTGGCAAACAGTGATGGAGTGAATGATGGTGAAATTTTTCTTTTCGGCCAACCCTGCCTTGGTGGCCACCCTGCCTGGTGGCCACCCTGCCTTGTGGCCACCCTGCCTTGGTGGAAATCGGCCCAGTGTGATAGTAAAAAAAAATATATATGTACCAAAGAAACAGGTTTTTGTCAGATGTTGTTACATTATAAATTATTATAAAATACCTCTAGACCATAAACTGTTTTTATATATGATAAAGATACTGAATGAACACAATAATTTAGCATCTCGAACTCTCGTATTACTGCACTAGCATAAGGCCAACTAGTGGTTTTTGTAATATATATATATATATATGCAAAACAACCACTCTAAAAAAATAGAGAAATTCCAAGCGCTTTCGTGACTACTCACATTATCAAGGAACTATATCAATATAGTTCCTTGATAATGTGAGTAGTCACGAAAGCGCTTGGAATTTCTCTATTTTTTCAGAGTGGTTGTTTTGCATATTCCGAAATCACCTGTTTACTGTGATCTTATTGCATTATATATATATATATTATATATATATATATATATATTATATATTATAAAATATATATATACACACACACACACATTGTATAAGGAATATTGTAGACATGGCAATCAGTATTTGTGGGGAAGTTTTTTACTAATTTTTTTATTGTATGAAGATTTTTAACTACAACTTTGATATACCTTCTCTACTTGAGAATTTTAATATCAACAAAGTTTTCCTGGAAAAGGGAGAACAGAAATATTTTTTAGTTCAATAGGGTTCGTTGTCCCTTTTTGGATTGTAAAAAGTATTTCTGTGTACGAATGGTATATAATACCGACAAGATGAGAGTAAGACACATGTGCAACATCTGGGTATCTTTATTGTAGACGTTTCGCCATCCAGTGGCTTTAATCAATACAAATTCTAGGACATAACTTGAAGACAGTAGAACTATGTACAGAAGATGAGGTAATCAGTCCCTCAACCTAGGAGTAGGTGCGAACAGCACCATAGTCGTGGAGGGACTGATTACCTCATCTTTTGTATATAGTTCTACTGTCTTCCTTTATTATGTCCTAGAATCTGTATTGATAAAGCCACTGGATGGCGAAAACGTCTACAATAAAGATATCCAGATGTTGCACATGTGTCTTACTCTCAAAAAGTATTTCTAGCAGTTTTAAAAGATTTTTATCCATTAAGGGGTTTTGGGTATTTTTGATCATTAGGACCCCCTCAAGGAAGGTTTTTTGATGTTGCTGAGGGGCTCTTGATTTAGGGAATTGGATCTTGCTCCATTTCCCCCAATTAAGCCGAATCCTTCCACACCCCCCCAGGCGCTGTATAATCCCCGGGTTTAGCGTTCCCCCTTGATTATAATAAAAATAATCATTAGGATTTGCACAAGTTCATAGAAGAAATTTATGAAGCAGCTGATCCAAAACACTTAATTGATAAATCTTTAAAAAAATTATTTTAAAAATTTTTTTAAAATTTCATAAAGGGAAAAACAAATTTAAACTTTCTTGAAAAACCCTATGAATTTTTAATATCTAATCGTATTTAAAAATCTCGAACAATAAAAAAAAATTTTTAAAAAATTCCCTATTATATTTTTTTACATGATTGAGGGCGTTTATTTTTAGATTAGTGAGTTTTTAGATTTGTAGTGAAGAATCTCACTATCACACGAGTCTTTGTTCACCATCAAAACTTCCCCGAGTTGGATTTTTTAAACTCCGTTGTAGGGTTTGAGAAATTTGTGGCCACTATAGTTTCCCCCTCTCGGGTGGGTAGCTGCCCCCCTTTTGGGGGTAGTGCCTCCTCCTGGGGTGGGTAGCTGCCCCCTTCGGGTGGGTAGTTGCCTCCTCTCTGGGTGGGTAGCTGTCTCCTCCCTGGGGGGGTAGTTGCCCCCTTTGGGGGGGGTATTTTCTCCTCCCTGGGTGGGTATTGCCCCCCTCTTGGGTGGGTAGCTGTCTCCTCTTGGGTGGGTAGTTCCCCTCTCTGGGTGGGTATTGCCTCCCTCTGGGTGGGGGTTTGCCTCCTTCTGGGGGGGTAGTTTCCCCTCTCTGGGGGGGGTAGTGCTTCCCCTCTGGTGGGGGTAGTTGCCCCCTCTCTGGGTGGGTAGCTGCCCCCTTCTGGGTGGGTGCTGCCCCTGGGTGGGTAGTTTGCCTCCTCTCTGGGTGGGGGAGTTGCCCCCTCTCTGGGTGGGGAGCTGCCTCCTCTTGGGGGGTAGTTTCCCCCTTTTTGGGTGGGTAGCTGCCCCTCACTGGGTGGGTACTGCCTCCTCTTGGGTGGGTATTGCCCTCTCTCTGGGAGGGGAGCTGCCTCCTCTATGGGTGGTAGCTGCCTTTTTCTCTGGGTGGGTGCCTCCCTTTTGGGTGGGTAGCTGTCCTCTTGGGGGGGTATTGCCCCCTCTCTGGGTTTGGGTAGCTGCCTCCCCTTTTGGGGGGGTATGCCCCCCTTGGGTGGGTAGCTTCTCCCTCTGGGGGGTAGCTGCCCCCTCTTGGGTGGGAGTTGCCCCCCTCTGGGGGGGTACTGCCCCCTCTCTGGGTGGGTAGTGCCTCCCCTCTGGGGGGGTAGCTGCCTCCTTCTGGGTGGGTAGCTGCCCCCCTCTGGGGGGTAGCTGCCTCCTCTCTGGTGGTATTGCCTCCTCTTGGGTGGGGAGCTTCTCCTCTCTGGGGTGGGTTAGTTGCCTCCTCTCTGGGGGGGTAGTTGCCCCTTCTGGGGGGGTAGTGCCTCCCTCGGGGGGGTATTTTCCTCCCCTCTGGTGGGGACTGGTCTCCTTTGGGGGGGTACTGCCTCCTCTCTGGGTGGGGGAGCTCTTCCCTCTGGGTGGGGGGCTGCCCCCTCCCCGGGGGGGGTTTCTGTCTCCTCCTGGGGGGGGTAGCCCTCCCCTCTGGGGGGGGCGTTGCCTCCTCTCTGGGTATACTGTCTCCTCTCGGGGGGGTAGTGTTCCTCTTGGGGGGGTAGCTGCCCTTTTCTCTGGGGGGGTGTTGCCTCCTCTGGGGTTTTGGGAGCTGCCTCCTTCTGGGTAGGTAGCTGCCCCTCTCTGGGTGGGGAGCTGTCCCCTTGGGGGGAAGCTTCCTCCCCCTAGGTGGGTACTGCCTCCCCTGGGGGGTAGTTTTCCTCCTCTCTGGGTGGGTGTTGCCTCCCCTCGGGTGGGTAGCTGCCTCCTCTCTAGGGGGGTACTGCCTCCTCTCTGGGGGGGTAGCTCCTCCCTTGGTGGGTAGCTGCCTCCTCTCTGGTGGGTAGTTTCCTCCTCTCTGGGGGGTAGCTGCCTCCTTCTGGGTGAGTAGTGCCCCCTCTTGGGTGGGTAGCTGCCTCCTCTTGGGTGGGGTTTCCATTTCCCCCACTGGGTGTTTCCAGACTTCGAAATAAAGGGCTCTTTTCCGCCTAATGGAGATATTTTTTTTCGTCTAATGTGTTGAACGGTCAGGAACCGAATATACTATAATCTTAAATTCGAAAAAAAAAAAAAAAGTATTTTTACTGATTAAGATTTCCCCGAATCAAAAAAAAATGTTAAACGAGTATCAGGGTTTACAAATTGTTATACTTACTGGGTAACATAATTTTGGGGGCTAATACCAACTTTTCAAATAGGTCTTTTTAAAGGGGGGCCCGTGAGCTGGTTCAAAAACTCCGCTTCACACGGTGAGGGTCCAGGTTAGATTCCCGGCGGAGGGTTGGAAACATTGGACGTGTTTCCTAATACCGGTTGTCTATGGTCACCCATCAGTAAAATGGGTACCTGGGTGTTAGTGGACTGGTGTGGGTCACATCCTGGGTGTTAGTGGACTGGTGTGGGTCACATCTTGGGTGTTAGTGGACTAGTCTGGGTCACATCTTGGGTGTTAGTGGACTGGTGTGGGTCACATCCTGGGACAAAACTGACCTAATTTGCGGGAAATGTTCAGCATAACAAGCGGCTTTCTATATAGTAGTATGTCACTGATGTCACCTATGGTCTGTATACCTTGTACATGTACTTGTATACCTTGTACATGTACTTGTATACCTTGTACATGTACTGGTATACCTTGTACATGTACTGGTATACCTTGTACATGTACTTGTATACCTTGTACATGTACTGGTATACCTTGTACATGTACTGGTATACCTTGTACATGTACTTGTATACCTTGTACATGTACTTGTATACCTTGTACATGTACTTGTATACCTTGTACATGTACTTGTATACCTTGTACATGTACTGGTATACCTTGTACATGTACTTGTATACCTTGTACATGTACTTGTATACCTTGTACATGTACTGGTATACCTTGTACATGTACTGGTATACCTTGTACATGTACTTGTATACCTTGTACATGTACTGGTATACCTTGTACATGTACTTGTATACCTTGTACATGTACTTGTATACCTTGTACATGTACTTGTATACCTTGTACATGTACTTGTATACCTTGTACATGTACTTGTATACCTTGTACATGTACTGGTATACCTTGTACATGTACTTGTATACCTTGTACATGTACTGGTATACCTTGTACATGTACTGGTAAACCTTGTACATGTACTGGTATACCTTGTCATGTACGGGATACCTTGTACTGTTTTTAACCTTGTACATGACTTGTATACCTTTACAGTACTTGTTACCTGTACATGTACGGGTACCTTTTACAGTACTTGTATACCTTGTAAAATGCGGTATACCTTGTACAGTACTGGATACCTTGTACATTACTTGTACCCTGAAATGTATTGTATCCTGTAAATGTATTGTATCCCTGTAAGTACTTGTAACCTTGTACATGTACGGGTAAAACCTTGTACATGTACTTGTTACCTTGTACATTACTTGTATCCCTTGTACTGTATTTTAATACCTTGTACATGTACTTGTAACCTTTACATGTACTTGTATCCCTTTGTAATAGTACTTGTATCCCTTGTACATGCTTGTATCCTTGTACATGTACGGGAAAACCCTTGTACATGATTTGTATCCTTGTACAGACGGGTTACCCTTGTCATGTACTTGTATACCTTGACAGTATTTGGTATCCTGTCATGTACTTGTATCCCTTGTACGTACTGGTAACTTGAAATGTACTTGTTTCCTTGTCTTACGGTTACCTTTGTACATGTCGGGTATAAAAAAAAAACTGCTGACACCAAACCTATCTTTAAACTATTTGCGGAGAGACACCCCTAGGACGCCGACGCTTTCCTCCTTTTTATTTTTCACGTTCCGAAACAATTTTTTTCCCTCCACAGTATTCTGATCCCCCCTTTGCAAACACGTTACGTTCCCTCCACCATTGACTTCATTGACCCTAATCCCCAAAATTTTCCGCTTCTTTTTTTGGGGAATCCCTGTCTTTGAAATAATGACTTTTTTACATGGAATATTCGGGTTTCAGGGAAAAATCGGAGAAGTTCAGGTGTTGCTCTGTTATCCCCAGTATTTTTTTGGGTAACATAGCCCAAAAATTCGTTTTTTCCCCCCCGTTGGGGGTTTGTGGTGTTCATTTTTTTGACCCCTTTTGATGAATCTTTTAACGGAACGCGATTTTGTGCACGTTAGTATACCAACAAAAGGTCTTTTTTCGTTCTTGCTTATTAAACTGCAGCCAAAATTTATTTTAATGAGGTATACGTTTGCTCTTCTCCCTCTTCCCATGCATTCTATATCTCGGATCTTTAACTCTTCTCTCTCCGCCAATCTTTTTAAGTGATTGTAACAATCACCCTTCTGTGGGGAGGGTCCCCCCTGTGACTTTTCGTGGTGACAGTTGGAGGTTTTCTTCTCACTTTTTTATCCTTTTCTTGTTTAAATACGGGTCTTCCAGTCTTTTTTTCTCTCGCACTCGGTATGTACTTCCTCAGTCTTTTATCTATTACGCCAATTGATTGATTACGTTTTTTTCTTCTTCCCCCAAATTTTCCAACGTGATTTCTTTCCTATTTTTCTTATTCTGCTACGTATTCACGACCCCCTCAAGCCCCCCTTGGCAATTTTGGGCGAGAGAACTGGGGCTTTTCCCCTCTTACTACCTTTTGTGGGGGGCCCTCCTTTGTCCTCTGTTTATGAGCTGGTTCACAGTTTTCGACCTTTTTTTGTACAGAGTCACGTTCTATCCTCAACTTCAGGCGACTTCTCAAATATGCGTGCCTTGGTGGTCTCCTGTGTGTGCCCCGTGCAGTGTGTTTTAAACGTGCTGTGGGGGCCTTTTTTTTTGATATAAAACGGACCCCAATCGTTTTTTTGGATTTTAATAGGCAAGGGGTTTTTCCGCTGCGTCATACACGACGCTAAACGCACTTGGTGGCAAGAACGGTCTTCATTACCCTTTACTTTTCCATTTTCGATTTAATTTAAAGAAGGGACGAAGTTGTGTACAAGACCTCGGGGCCCGTCCTCTCTTGTGGGGTTTTTGGTGTTATGTTTCGGACCGGGGGGTTTCCACGGAAAGGGGGGCCCCTTTCGGTGTCTCCCCAAAGGGTTCACCTTTGTCTCTTTTTTCTTTCGCAAATCTTTCCAAGGAAACAATTGCCCTTGAATTTTTCCTTAATGGAATGTAGTCGTATAATGTACCTTTTACCTTTTAGAGCTGGTCCTCGCAGCTGGACCCGATTATTCATAAAGTATGATAAGCATCTGCATTCACGCCTTTCAGCCTTATGCGTCTTTTCTGTCTTTTTCTGGAACGAGGGGTTCCCCTCAATAATGAAAATCTGCCATTCACTACCTTTCGCAAACCAGGGCCCTTTGGGGGGTTGATACTCCCATCGTCCCATTGCTTGACCAGTGTAGTCTGCATGGTGAGGAACGGTTGGTAAAGACGTCTGAAAGGTATTTGGAGAACAAAGTCTTTTTCCTCTCCAAATGGCTTTTCGTAAGGGCCGCTCAAGTGTAAAAAGTTGGTCGATCTAGGAAAACTGCCGATAATGACCATGGAAAAGAGATAATGATGGGGTTTGCATGACGGGAATTGTTAATAAGATTTAACATGGCCAAGGGGGTAGGGGAAATTATTCTATCTTAATAAGTAGGGACATAAAAATAGAAAAAAGGGTTGGGTGTGCGGGGGCAGATTCCCGGGGTAATAGTGTGGAAAAAAAATGTGTAAGGGTGGCTGCAAAACAAGGGGCTGTCAGGGGGGACAAGTTTTTAGTTTAATCCCCCCAGGGGTGAGAGATTTATTTCTTGTTAATTACTAAGTATAAAAGGGAGGTAATGATCACTTCGACACCCCCAAACTCAAACCTCTGATAGTGGGGGAGGCATACAAAAAAGGGGTTAAGGGGTTTCAGGTGGGCAGATTCCCAGTAATGATGTGGAAAAAAAATTGGAAAATGGGTTGGTCTTTATAAGCTCAGGTGCTGCCCGGGGTACAAGATTTAATATGTTTAAACTCCCCAAGGGGATAGAGAGAGAGAGGCTTATTTCTGTGTAAATTTCTAATTTAAGAAGGAGGTAATGAAACCTTCGACTCCCCAAACTCAATCACTCGATAGTGGGGGAGGGAGTAC
>NC_069457.1:13284747-13332989 GCF_026875155.1 Cherax quadricarinatus
CTCAGGAATTAAACCCTTTGGTCTCCTTCCTCAGACCGAGTCTAAGTACCCCCCAATCCTCCCTTCCCTATCCCATCCTCCTCATCCCCCCCCCTCCTTTTTTTACACAGGGTTTGACAAGGTTAAGGATCCCTAGCTTTATTGACAAGCTATTTACAGGTTAAGGATTCCTAACTTTATTGGCAAGCTAAGAGTTGTTACCTACATCAGCTCATTTGAAAGCATTTTTATTGTTATGAGACATACAAGTAGGGAACAGGATGAACTTGGAGCCATCTGTGGGCCAGCATTTTCATTTGATCAACTGACTTTATCTCGTTGACATCATTATGCTGTACGAATGTGTTCCATACTCAAGTCATCCTGGGTATATATGATCTCAGATGGAGTGATGTTCTGGAGAAGGGTACAGCCAGAGTGAAGTTGCTGCTTTCTGCCCGTCTTGTGACATAAAAGCTTGTCACGCTGTCCTCGAAGTGGATCCAAGTGTGGTACCTTGACAATATTGGCCTTGTACATAACAGTAAGGCCACCCACATCCCTCCTGTGTTGAAGGCTCTGCTGAAATGACAGATCTATCCAGGATGGGTCCAGGCGAGAGATGAGACGTCTTGCTCTGTTCTCTACTCTATCAAGCAGTCGCAGATGAGAGGGGGCACAGGCAAACCAAGAAAGTGGAGCATATTATTTTCCTCTTTCCTCCCCTCTCCCAACCCTTCCCTTTCCCAGTCCTGTTTGTAGTCTCTGGGGTCTTCCCCTCTGGCATTACGGTTTCTAGGTAGGGGGAAGTGTGCTGGGGTTCATCCCACTCCGTAGGGTCCCTCGGGAGTGGTGTGGTTTGCCATGGAATCTGAATTGTCTGGAGGTGCCCTGTTCCCTTCCCGGATTTCCGACAAGTGGGCGGGGTGTCCTGCAGATGATGGGTGTATCTTCAGAAGCTGCCTGTCGGTTCTGGGAGGTGGCAGCTGAAGGCAGTATGCTTTCTGGAGGGTTTCCGACCGCCCTTTCTTTTGTCTGCCGAGGTGGCTATCCCGGAGCACTGGTTTACTGGCGTGAAGGGTAGGGTATGGCACAGGTTCTACGCTGCCTCTGCACTGTTTGGGGTCTCGAGGTCCTCTCGGATGATGGGAGGAACTTGCGGCCCTTCCACGCCTTCTAGTGACTGTCCCTCCACTGTCCTTTTTTTTTCCTTCTTTCTTTTTTCTTTAAAATAACAAGAAAGAAGATAACACGAAAGAAGCACCACAATCATGGAATCTTCGTTCAGTGATAACCCTTCTCCTTCCAGGCCCCTTTCTGATCCCACATCCTGTTCTGACTTGGCTTTGTTATTGGACCATTCTCTAGACTGTTCTCATACCCCTGTACCTTCTACTGGGGATGCTCCGTCACCTGCTCCAGGTGCTGGGGCGCCACCTGTTTCTGTTAATGCCTCTGCCTGTTGCACGCCCCGAATATGGTGCAATGGGTTTTGGATACCCCACCTCCCTCAGGTTGGACCGCCTGCGATATTACTACTAAACGTTCTAGACAACCTTCTGATGACGGTTCTTGGATGTCTGCCCAAGAACGACCTACGTGACACTCACTCCGTTTGCGCACCATGCATACAAGTACGCAGTGGACTAAATTCTTTTGCCTGCAACCGACATTTCCAACTGCTAATCTTTCTGATCATGTTCATTGGTAAAGCTCTTTTACGACACGTTGGCCAGAATATATCCTCTCATGCTCTTCAAAACATCCTTTACATTTCAGAATTCAGAACAAGCTCATGATCTTTCCCACATAACTTTCATATATAACATTCCAGTCACAGTTCATAAACACGTTACTCTCTATTTTCTGTCTTGTGGCGATGATATTTTAGAGCAATTGGCCCTTCAGGATCTTCTTATTCTCAAAGTGGATACATACGTATTGCCTGCTCGTGGGCAGAGGCACTTTTCCAGTAACATCGCCTGCTTAACCTTTGACTGTCGTGAACTCCCTTCCTCTATTTATATCACGGGACATCTAGAGATCTACATCTTTATCCCTACACCCCAACAGTGTCGAAATTGTTAGCCCTTCGAACATCCAGCTAAATACGGCAGGTTTGCGGCAGAGTGCCCAGTCTGTGGTGCTGCAGATCATGCCGATACATCTTGCAGTCTTCCCCCACTTTGTCTTAATTGCAACGAAACTCATCGGTCATTATCTCGCTGATGTCAGGTCTATCTGAATGAACGTGAAATCCGTTGTCTAAAGGAGAGCGAAGGCCTTATGCTATGGCTGTCTCTCAGCTCTGCCGTCAGGGGAATCTTCCTCGTGTTCCTTTTTCATGAGTAGTTAGGAGACCTAGGGGATGACCCTGCCTACCAGCTCCTCTGGTACCATGTCTTCCGGGGTCACCCCCATCTCTAATTCTTTTGCGTTTTTTTTCCTATGAAACCCCCACCTTCTTACCTCTTCCTGCCCCTACTTCATCTCGCCTACTAGTTTCTCAGTCTGTGAGGCCTCACATGCCTGCACCTATTTTGCGCCTATCATCTGCGAAGTTGAACCTGCCGAAGTCTCTTTGCATTCCTCTGGTGCTTACAATTCCCCAACAGTTCTCCTTTTCGGCCTCGGTGCCTAGTTCTCACCCCTTTTCTAATTCTCACACGAAGGTGAAGCTTCACCTCTCCTCGTGTGGTCCCCTCTTCTCCAGTTCCCCCCCCCCCTTCGACTTCTTCCCCAGTCCCCTTCCAGGCTCCTTCCTCTCTTGTTCCACCGCAGGACTCTTCTGTCCCCACCGGTACATCTCTCCAGGTTCATACTCGTCTTCCCTCTTAGACCTCTTTGCTTCCTTTCATAATTTCCCTGATCTCTACTTGCTCTACCTCGCCTGGCTCTGAAGACATGGTATCGGCATCTTCTTTGTCCGCTGAAACACTTGACGCTATCTCCGGTTACATTGCGGAGACGAAACAATAAATGGACACCAGTAATTAGAGAGAGCTCCAGGTGTTGCTCTCCCAGTTTTCCCCAATATGTGTCTGGTTACAAGAACCTAAAGATCGATCAGCGGCTATCCATCCCGTTTCAAGCTACATGCTATTGCATTCTTCTGATCCTTTTCCTGGTGACACTTTTAATAAGAGTGCTCTTTTTGTGGGTGTTGGTATACCATATCAACAGGTCTTTGTTCGTTCTCAGCTACATCATGCTGCAGCCCCTATTTATTTGCACAGATGGTATACAGTTTGCTCTCTGTATCTCTCCCCTTCCCGTGCATTCTATATCTCTGATGTTGCTTTCTTGATCTCTGCCCATCTTGTTAGATGATTTTAATGCTCATCTTTGGTGAGGGTCCCTCTGTGACTCTCGTGGTGATCAGTTGGAGATTCTTCACACTTTTCATCCTTTTCATTTTTTAAACAAGGGTCCTCCCACCCATTTTGACTCTCGCACTCAGTCTCTTTCTTGCATTGATCTTTATATCTGCTCCTCGTCAGTTGCTTTTGATTACTCTTAGTCTGCTCTCCCGGATTTGCACGAGAGTAATCACTTTTCCTATTATTCTTATTTCTACTACGTTTTCCAGACTGCCCCTCGTAGCCCCCGTTGGCAATTTAGACGAGCAAATTGGGACTTATACTCTCATTTTACAGCTTTTTGTGGTGACCTTTCTTCGTTCTCTATTGATGAGCTGGTGCACCAGTTTCCGACCTTTGTTTTAACTGCAGCATCACGTTCTATTCCTTAAACCTCAGGCAGGCATTCTCAGACATGTGTGCCTTGTTAGTCTCCTGTGTGCGCCCGTGCAGTGTGCGTTTGAAACGTGCTGCGTGCAGATCGTCTTTATTTTAAGAAGGCAAGGGCAATAGCTCGTTGTATGATCATATGCAACGCTAAACGCACTTGTAGGCAAGACTACGTTTCTACTGTTACCTCGACTTCCTCTATGTGTGCGGTTCGGAATAAGGTACAGAAGTGGTGTGGCAAGTACACTTCGGACCCAGCTCCCGTTTTGCCGGTTGCTGGTGTTAGTGTTGTGGAACCTCTTGAAGTTGCCATGGAAATCGGAAACTATCTTGTCCGTGTTTTCCAAGGGTTTCACCTCTGTCCCTCGTTTATCACTTCTAAGTCTGCTAGGAAGCAATTGCCCTTAGATTTTTCTTCTAATGTGATGGAGCTGTATAACGTACCTTTCAATCTCCGCTTGCCAGTCATCGGCAGCTGGACCTGATGATATGAATATCAGTATGCTACAACATCTACACTCTACAGCCCTTACAGTCCTTTTGTGTCTTTTCTATCTTATCTGGACACGAGGGGTTCTCCCTCAACAATGGAAATCTGCTATTATACTACCGCTTCGCAAACCAGGCATTTCCGAGCTTGATACCTCTCACTATCGTTCCATTGCTCTGACGGTTGGTGAATAGACTTTGATACGTATGTGTGAAATGCTTTTGCTAATAAACACCCCATCCTAGCAGACTTTTTTGATTATGAGAAGGCATATGACACCACTTGGAGGTAAACTTCTTAGCCCCGGCCCACTCCTTAGCCCTCTGCGGTAATCTGCCGACCTTCCTTGCTGCTTTTTTATCTGAGACATTTTCGTGTCCGTGTTGGCGACTCACTTTCCTCAGACTTTGTTCAGGCCGAGGGGGTCCCACAAGGCTGTGTTCTTAGCACTACCATTTTCGTCTTCCATCACGTATTTAGTCGTCACTTTGTGTGGATAACTTGCTATAGCTTACGCAGGTGCTGACTGTCGCCTGGTAGCAGTCTCCTTTCAGGATGCGATTAACCGTGTTTCCCACTGGGACAATTCTCATTGATTTAAATTTTCTAGTGCAAAAGCCCATTTCATTACCTTCACTAGACATCCTCTTGTCCCAGATATTCCATCCTATTTACACAGTTCACGTACCATTTAATGTGATAATCAGGTTTCTTGGCCTATTATTCGATCGCCGGTTGACGTGGAAACCTCACATATCCTCTCTGAAGGCACCTTGCCATGCTCAGCCAAACCTCCTTAAAATTCTTGTACATCGTTCATAGGGAACAGATCGCCGGACGCTCCTCCATTTGCATTCTGCCCTAGTCTTGTCAAAGCTGGATTATGGCGACCAAGCCTATTTTGCGGCTTCTGCAATTCTTCCTAAGTTAGATCCCCTTCATCATCAGGGTCTACGTTTACTGAAGGCTTCAATGCTGAGACGAATGTTCCTTCCTTAACCGATCATTGTGATGCTCATTGCCTTCGTTATTTTGTCTGGCCGCATGACTTTCGTGTTCCTAATACATATAGGTTGGTCTCAGATGTTAGTAGAAGCCCGTTATTTGATCGGCGCCCCAGCTTACTTCGTCCGTTTTCTCTTCGCCTTCACTTACTCCGGTCTTCACTCTACTTGCCTTCCTTGTATGTTCATGTAGCATCTGCCTTTTCCCTTTTCCCTTGGGATGTTCTGACGGTTCGTGTGTGTTCCCCTACTGCCATGTGCTAAAGTTCTACCTACGGCTCTCTTTTCTTTAATCTCTTCCGGTCGCATGTTCATGCCGTCGCTGTTTATACAGATGGTTCTAAATCTTCTGACAGTGTTGGGTGTTTCGGCGGTGTTCCCTGTTAGACTCGGCTAGTGTTTTTACCGCCAAGTTATATGCCATCCTCATAGCGCTTCTCTGTGTTACTTGTGTCTCCTTTGGCGTTTACGATCATTTCAGATTCCCTCAGTGCTTTACAGGTCATTAAACAATTTGATTCCCCTCATCCATTGGCCCTCCGTATCCAACTCTGGTTGTGCTGTGTAGCTATCAAAAACAAAAATGTCGTTTTCTGTTGGATCCCTGGACAAGTTGATGTGCGGGGCAACGAACAGGCAGACACGGCAGCGGTCAGCGGTGCTTGACCTTCGGGTTTCCTATAGAGGTATTCTGTTCCGGGATTTCTCATCTCTGCCCATCTTCTTGGCCACTGGCAACAACGGTGGCCAGACATGCACCATAACAAATTACACTGTGCAAGAAAGGTATAAAATACCGACAATATGAAAGTTAAGACACATGTGCAACATCTGGATATCTTTATTGTAGACGTTTCGCCATCCAGTGGCTTTATCAGTACAGATCCTAGGACATAATTGGAAGACAGTAGAACTATATACAAAAGATGAGGTAATCAGTCCCTCAGCCTTGGAGTTAGTGTTCACAGGATCGTGGTGGAGGAGAATCCTGTGAACACTAACTCCAAAGCTGAGGGACTGATTACCTCATCTTTTGTATATAGTTCTACTCTCTTCCAATTATGTCCTAGAATCTGTATTGATAAAGCCACTGGATGGCGAAACGTCTACAATAAAGACATCCAGATGTTGCACATGTGTCTTAACTTTCAAATTACACTCTATTAACCCGCTTTTGGGTCTGTGGCCATTTTCGTACCATCTTAGCCGTACTTAGGAGACTGCACTCTACCGTCTCCGCATCGGCCAAACTCGCCTTACCCATGGGTATCTCGTGGAGCAGCACCCTATTCCTCTCTGTGTGGTTTGTCAGGTTCCTATTTCGGTTCTTCACTTGTGGATTGTCCGGTTTACCAGCGAGCTCGCAGGATTTACCTCCACCACCGTCGCTGCCCTACCACTCTTAACTTATGTGAAGGCTTACTCCACCCTGTAAGATCTTAAGTAGATCTTACCAAGGCTGGCTCCTCCTCAGGAAAATTAATGAATAGAAAAAGAATAACAACATACAAATATAAACACTTTATTGTTACAATTGAAAATATAAAACATTTAAACATGAACTTTTATCCTACGTGAAAGAGAGATGAAAAATTAAAAAAAAAATTTATTTGAATTCAACGCTAATATATGCAATTATACTGTGGTGTCTGGTTGATGTTGACACCGTGCCTTGTAGAAATTGTAGCCGTTGTTGATGATGTGGAAGGGGGGGTTACAGCTGTTGAGTGACAACCCAACGACTAGTTTGTCAGTGTCTCCAGCCTTGAATAATCCGTCAGGATGATAGGAACGCAGGTCCTTCACTGCAGAGATGTGGGGTAGTTGCCTGGGGTTGGCTACACTCTGGTATGTAGATAAAAAGTGACGTCCCAGAACTCATGTGAAGTTCGTCTCCTTCAACACTGTTTCTGTGGTTGCCAGATGACCCAAGCTGACATTCCAAGAGTTGTGCTGGGAGCTGTGAGTCAAGTGATTATCCATATGGTTGGAGCCCCACACGTCACCTTTCCGGGTGGAGAAAGGGGGATGGGGGAATAGCAAGAGCTAGACGCTGATCCTACCATAACAAGCAGACTTGCAATCAAACTACCGTCGCCATATACTCGCTCACTACTCCTACCTGTTGAACTTTTCCCTCACATCTTATCTTCCCTTCTTGCAGACGGTCCTGCCTTTGACTTATGATCACTATTTTTACTTTTTTCAGCAACTGCTTTACTATACGAACCTTGACACAGCCCGTAGCGTCCCTTCCAGCCCTTTTCTCCCCTCACTTCTGATCCCGTTTCCACCTAGCTGTTTGTAACTCTGGCACTACTTTCTGCCACACAGCACTGCATGACCCTTCTCGCTTTAGCGCTTTATTTGATTATAATAATAACCTTTCCATAGGTATTATTCATTGAGAATGAAAAAGTGGAGCTGATGGGATAAGGCATCCTGAAGTTGTAAACGAAAGATTTGGAGGAAGATAGCTGGTCCTCTCTGGCGTAAAATCAAGCGAGAATCTAAGAGTTCTCTTAAACTTAGAAGACCCATAAAAACGCGATTTACACGTCTCAGTTAATTTTCTCAAATATATTCTATAAGAAATGGTTCAATTTTTTAATATAACAATAAAACTGGTAAATTGGCTTGCATACCATCCAATCTAATGGAAAAGATACTTTCCATTACGAGGTATATTCCAGTTATAACTTTTTTTTAATTGGCAAATTCAAATTGTCATAGTCAAGGTAACGCCAATGTTTTTTTTAATTAAGCTAATCAATACTGAAAGTTTGAAGCCTATCAATTTAATACTTTTCAGTAATTGCTTTGGTAACAACGGTTAAAAGTTTTTTAACAATGGGGAAATTTTAAATTTGCTCACTTTACAATATTTAGTTATCAATGTTTAGTTATCAAACGGATTTCAATATCTAAACATTATCTCTTCTGATTGGTTTCTAAATTTTAACGCTGATGGTTTCGAGAAGACAAATAAGTTTAGTCTACAAACCATACCCCAGGCCGGGATTGAACCCGCGGTCATAGAGTCTCAAAACTCCAGCCCGTCGCGTTAGCCACTAGACCAGCTAGCCACAATAAGATTCATCCAACTAGGTATATTTCTACACCATAGGAAGGTTAGCACAGGCACCTCTGTGACCACAAATGCAAACTTTTACAGACGAATCTCCAGCTAGCGTGCCCGTGACGAACTCTAGCTGAAGTCCCTTCACTGCCGTCAACATGACTCAAGAAATCGTAATGACACGATTGCAAACAAACCATACCCCCGGCCGGGATTGAACCCGCGGTCATAGAGTCTCAAAACTCCAGCCCGTCGAGTTAGAAAATATGAAATTGTTGAAAATGTAAGAAGTGTCAAGTATGGGTTTAGAGTTGGATTTACGTATATGCAAATAGTAAACAAAATCTGAAATGATGAAAGGCCTTTTCAGATTGAGAGACACTTAGCTGTAATTTGTGGAGTTTATGCCTAATTCAGGGCCTTGGCATATACTGACCAGTGAGACATATTCCAATGGTCGCATGAATCAGGAAAACAGGAATAAATAAAGGGGATGTAAATAGTGTGCTGAAAATATCTAGCCTAGACAGGACTCGCAGCAATGGTTTTAAGTTGGAAGAATTCAGACTTAGGAAGGATATAGGAAAGCACTGGTTTGGTAATAGAGTTGTGGATGAGTGGAACAAACTCCCGAGTACCGTCATAGAAGCTAAGACGTTGTGTAGTTTCAAAATTAGGTTAGATAAATACATGAGTGGGTGTGGGTGGGTGTGAGTTGGACCTGACTAGCTTATGCTACTAGTTCTGGTGCCGTGCTCCTTCCTTAAGTGGAAGTGACCTAACTAGGTGGATCATTGGGCAAAGCCAGGGGGTGGCATGGACTAGCTTTGCATGGGTTAGTAGGCCTACTGCAGTGTTCCTGCTTTCTTATGTTCTCTCATTCCAGTAAAAGATCATTGAAAATTTGAGGATCAGATAAGAGCGTTCATAATTTATACACAAAAATCGGAAAAAGAATAAAAAATGGAGAAAATAACACAAAAATGACTGAATTAACCCTGAATACCTTCCAATCCCCCCACAGGCGCTGTATAATCCTACGGGTTTAGCGCTTCCACTTGATTATAATAATAATAATGGCAGTTCAACACACACACACACACACACACACACACACACACACACACACACACACACACACACACACACACACAGATGGTCAGAATAAATACAGAGTATATAGTCAACCTTATGGCTACCTACTTGAACACTATATGCTTAATCGTCCACTTATTGAGGAATATAGAGATACTGTATAATAACATATGTAATATGCTAAAATATCTCCTGGGTGAAAATAAGACACCAGGTCCGAAAATTTTCGGACCTGCCCGACAAAGGGTCACGATATAACCCAGTTAACCGTTGGGAGCCTAGTTCTTAGGTCTTTTGCGGATTCACACGCTCTTAGGCTTTCAGTGGCTTAGCGCTTCTATTTTTATAATAATAATCTTATGCTTTCATCTACAGGATGCTGCTTCAACAGCAAAATCTAAGTCTAAAATCTCAGTCAACCACTTAAAGGTACTACTCCCAATATCAGATTAAAAATCTAGGAGCCCTAAGCAGAACAATTATCTTTATTCCTTGTAGCCGTAGATAGACATCGTGGTATAATCACTAATCGCTACTGGATTGCTGACTACCTATCTATTTAAATAGCAGAGTCACTGAGGATCAACAGCCTCACACAATGCATGTAACAAACCTGCTGATACTGATCCTCAATGACATGAACTAGATATCTGCCACAAGTACTCCCAGGGCTCTATGCAATATACCAATATACGTTTCGGCGGACATAATCCCCGTCTACGTAATAACAGCACCCAGGATTATATCAAGGGTAACATGTTGAACGTTCACCAACTGCGACGTAGAATCACCTTGATCACTACTTATGATTCCCTGTTACGCCGCCCAACTTTGAGCCCTATGTTGTTGTATTCAGCTTTCTGCTAGAAGTGCTCGCAATATTCTAGCCACTACCCCACCCTCAATATCGAGAATATAACTACTCTTTTTAACCTGGTTATTGGTAACTAAGTCCGGTTTGCGTAGCCTTTCAGCTTAGTGTATGCTGGTTCCTATACTTTTGCGTT
The DNA here is from genome assembly GCF_026875155.1 of Cherax quadricarinatus. Taxonomy (NCBI): domain Eukaryota; kingdom Metazoa; phylum Arthropoda; class Malacostraca; order Decapoda; family Parastacidae; genus Cherax; species Cherax quadricarinatus. The sequence goes on from NC_069457.1 coordinate 13,295,151, forward strand.
GACAATCCCTCGCAATCGAATCAATGACCTAAGACACGTTTGTAAAATGTGGCCATGGGATTCACACTGACCTAATTTCACAGTTAACTTTGTGCATCAGTCGTAGAATCTTTCTCATCTTCCTGGTTATCGAGTTATAAATGATTATTAGGGTACTTATACAATAGACTCTTCATCAGTGAGGTACCATCCCTCATCCAGTCGTGAACTTAAGGTACCAAGGAATGTTGTTCTAGGCTTCCACCTGCACTGGAGGATGCTAGACGCTGTAGCCGTGAAATGCTTTAAGGTGTGTACTGATTTACTGTATCCATTGGGTTTTTTTTACCTTGCGTGGAAATTTGCTTTTTCCCCCCCAAGGCCTCATATTTAGTATTCCCTTGCGAGTTCAGTTGTGAAAACCTTTTCCTATCCCTTTTTTGACAGCAAGCACCTAAAAAACGGTAAGTCCATAATCAAATACTTTTTTCTGTTATTTTTCCATCGAAATTTTTCCCAAATCATCCCTTTCGTATTTTAGGGTAGGGTTATTATGGCTCTATATACACCCCTTCCATGGGGTGCGGAAACCAGGTTTTTTAGGGCCCCTTTTTTAAGGTAAAACCTTGCGGAAATTTTTAAAAACCAAACCACCCAAAATTTTTAAAGTCCCCCTCCCTTCTCCCCCAATCAAAATTTGTTCGAAAATTCCCCCCGAATACGTTTTTTTGGGTTGGTTTTAGGACAGGAAAACACTAAACAAAAAATTTAAAAAACCCTTTCGTTTCCCTGGGACCCATCATTTTTATCACAACCAAACGTTTTCCCAAAATATTTTATATGTTTGTTATGCTTTCTAAACCCAACTTGTCGGTTTTAAAAAGGTTTACCAGTTTTTTTGTTCCCCCCGAACTTTAACCAAAATTTTTCAACCCAGAACCCCCCTTCCCCGGGGCAAAAAAACAAAAGTTTTGCAGTTACCCTAGTTTTTGGTTTTTAAAGGCAAAAGGGGAACCTTTAAATTGAACGTTTCCCCACAAAAGGGCAAACGTTTTTCTAAAAAAAAGAAGTGTGGGCAAACGTTCATAAAACACATTATACTTTTAATTTTTTTTCCCCCCAAAAACGTATAACCAAAGAACGGACCGTTGCCTTCTGGGATTTTTTTTTTAAAACGTTTTGCCGCCCCCAGGGTTATCAATACAAATTTTAATGACCTTAGAAACGTTTTCCCCAAAAATGGCCCCTAGCCTTGATTTAAAGCCCATGTGAGGCAAAACCCTTTTCAGGAAATTATCTTTGAATTTGATTTTTTGAGGGCGAAACCAAAAAGATCCTGAATTTACTTTTTTAATTCTTCTTTAATTATATACTGAAACTAAATATAAAATTGGAAATATTTCCCCTACTTTCCCCCGCGTTAACAATCTGTTTATTCTTTGTTTATTAAATGAGCCAAGTTTTTAAAAAGGGGTTTCTTTTCTTTCTTCTTTTTTTCTTTTCTTCCCCTCTTCCCCCTTCTTCCCTCTTCTCTTTTTCCCATTTCTTTTTTCTTTTCCCCTTTCCTTTTTTCTTTCCCTTTCCTCTCTCTCTTTTTTCTCTCTCTCCTCTTCTTTTTTTTCTTCTCCCTTTTCTCCTCTTTTCTTTCTTTTTCCGTCTTTTCCCCCCCTCTTTTTCCCTTCTTCCTCTCTCTCTCCCCTTATTCCCCCTCTTTTCCTCTCTCTTTCTTCTCTCTCTCTCTCTCTCTCCTCTCTCCTCCTCTCTCTCTCTCTTCCTTCCTCTTTCCCCTTTCCTCTTCTCTTTTTTCTCTCTTTTCTCTCTCTTTCCCTCTTTCCTTTCTTTCTCTCTCTCCCCCTTTCTTTTTTCTCTTTTCCCTTTTTTCCTCTCCCCTTTTCCCCTTTTCCCTCTCTCTCTCCCCCTCACCCCTCCCTCCTCTCTCTCTCCCCCCTCTCTCTCTTTTTCCTCTCTCTCCCCTCCCCTTTCCCCCTCTCTCTCTCTCCTCTCCTCTCTCTCTCATTCCTTTCCCCCTTTCTTTCTCCTCTTTCTCTCCTCCCCTCCTCTCTCTCTCTCTCCTCCTCTCTCTCCCTCTCTCACACACACACACACACCACCACACCACACACACACAACACACACAAACATCAAAAAATTCACACACATACACACACAAAAACACACACCACACAACCACACACACACATCACACACACACACACCTATCAAGCACGTCAAAAAAATTAAGAAAGTGCAAAGGTTTGCAACAAACTAGCCCAGAGCTAGGGGGGTTTGCCTACAAAAAAGGGTTTGGGGGAAAATGGGCCTGACGACACTGGAGACGGGAGGGTCAGGGAGACGATAACACATATAAAATACTGGGGCGGAATAGACAGGTGAAAAAGAAGGGATGTTCCAGAGATGGGACACAGATACAAAGGTCAAATTGGAATTGAATAAAAGGGGTGTTAGGAAGTATTTCTCAGTCAAAAGAATCAAGCCTGGAATACCCAAAAAGTAAAGTTGGAGGGGGGGAAACCTCATATTTTAAAGGGCGAGGTATGATAAAGCCATGGAGCAGGAGAGAGAGGACCTAGTAGCAAATCATAAAGGGGGGGGGCCGGACTGTGACTCGACCCCTGCAACCAAAAATAGGGAGACACAACACCACCACACATACACAACACAACACACACACACATACACACACACACACACACACACACATACACACCATACACACACACACACACACACACACATACACATACACACTACACACACAACACACACCACACACACACACACACACACACACAACACACACACAACAACCACACACAAACACACACACACACACAACCACACAACACACACACACACATACACACACACCAACCCACATACACCACCCATACACCACACACATACACACCACAAACACACACCACACACACACAACCATCCCCAAAAACACACACACACACACACATACACACACAAACACAAAACCACATACACCACGGATATAATCCAACCACACGGATTCAGGGAAGGCAATCCTGTGCACAAAGCTTCTGGAGTTTTATATAAAAAAACAGAAGAAAAAAGAAGAGAGGGGTGGGTTGATTGCATCTTCTTTGGGCTGCAAGAAGGGGTTTGACACAGTTCCTCACAAGAATTAGTGCAACGAGCACAGGGCATATAACAGGGGCCTGCAATGATCGAGAATACCCGACAGGGAGGCAAAAACGGTCATGGTACGTAAAGATGTATCAAGGGGCACCTTTACGAGCGGGTCCACAGGGGCGGTCCTAGACCATGCATTTTTGTATATGTGAACGACAGACGGAAGGGTTAGACTCAGAAGTTCCCTTTTTGCAGATGATGTGAAGTTTGAGGGGAAAATTTAAAACTGAGAGACCAGCAGGACTCAAAAAGACCTGGACAGACTGGGCACCGGCCAACAAATCTTCCGAATTTAATCCTCCAAAGCAAAGTCATTAAGATAGGGGAAAGGGGACAGAAGACCACAGACAGAGTATAGGGTAGGGGGCCAAAGACTTTCAAACCTCACTCAAGAGAAAGACTTGGGGGGATATAACACCGAGATGTCTCCGGGAAACACACATCAATCAGATAACCTGCAGCATATGGGCCCTGGAAAACCCGAGAACAGCATTTCCCAACCTTAGTAAGGAATCTTCAAGACACTTACACCGTGTATTCAGGCCCTACGGATATGCACACCTGTTTGGAACCCGCACTTTATAAACACTCCAAAAAACAGGAAAACAAAGTTTTTCGACAAGTTAGTTTTCCGAGCTAAGGGAATGCCCATAAGGGAAAATAAGGGAAACCCGACGACACTGGAGGCAGGAGGGGCAGGGGGGACATTAAAGACATATAAAAACGCGTGGAATAACAAGGGGGACAAAACAAAATTTTCCGGGGGGGGACACAGAAACAAGAGGCCACAATTGGAATTTTAAGACAAAATGAGTCAGATAGTAGGAATATTTTCTTCAGTCTAAGTTTTAAGGGAGTGAATAGCCTGAAAATGACGTAGTGGGGCAGGGAACCCTAACCCGTTTTTTAAAACGAGGTTTTTAAAAAGGGTCATGGGCGGGGGAAGAGAGGGCCTAGTAGCAAACCCCTGAAAGGCGGGGGGCCCGGAGCAGGACCGACCCCTGCAACCACAAATAGGTGAGTACAAATAGGCATAACACCACACACCCCACCACAACACACCACCACAACACTCGCACACGCAAAAAACGGACCAAAATTTTTTTTTGACAGGCGCCTTTCACAAATGAACTAAATTTAAAATACAAACCCACGAAAGTTCCCAAAAAAATAAAATAAGGTGCAGGGAAACAACAATTGCATGGTCCGAAAATAAAGGAAAATAAGAGAACAGTCAGTTGCATGAACCTGTAAAATCCAGCAACAATTAATTCTAAAGAAGAAAAAATCACCAGCGGCCCAAAACAGAAAAAACTCGTTTTAGTGGGAAACAAATTTGAGCCAATCATGGGGAAGATTTATCCCGGAAGAGTAAAACTGCACAAGCCCCCACTCGCCCGCCGTTTTTTCCAACCCACTACACCAGAAAAATTAAATTTCTTCAATTACTGCTTTATTTCGATATAGGGAAACGGGAATTTAGTATGTCAAAATTGCCTGTACAAAAAGTAAGAAGTATTTACAAAAGAGAAAAAAAAATAATTTAAAGGGATAGAAAAAGTTCTTGGTTTATATTCACGTTTTCCGTCCAGGAGTATATTTTAGCTCTGCTTCGAACCATACCACGGGGGGGGTTAGAACCCAAACAAGAGTCTTAAAACTCAGACCGCGTTTACCCACTGGCGTCGGCTGGAGGGTTCTAACCCCCCCCGTTATGGTTTTTTTTGCAACGTGTCATTTCGTTTTGGGGAGTCAGTTCTGCTTTTGTAAGATAGACGACTTTAAAATACGAAAGAAGGGCCCGTTCACTTTATTTCCCCAGCTACTTCTGCCTCGGCTCCGCCCTATTTCCTCTAGCTACGTTACTTTCCCCCGGGCCCTGTCCCCTTTATTGCCCTTCGCTACTTTCTGCCCCGGTCACTGTCCACTTTTTTCCCTAGTTACTTCTGCCTGCCACTTCCACTTTATTCCTCTAGCTACGTTACTGCCTCGGGCCCCTGTTCACTTTATTTCCTCTAGCTACGTTACGCCTCCTCACTGCCCTTTATTGCCTCTACAGTTACTGCCTGGGTCACTGTTTACTTTATTGCCTCTACTACGTTACTCCGCCCGGGGCACTGTTTTACTTTATTGCCTCTAGCACGTTACTGCCTCGGGCCCCTGTTTCCTTTTTTTGCCTCTAGTACTTTTACTGCCCGTTGAAAGCAAGATGCCTTGAGAAGGGAAAAAGAATCACCCTCCCTTTCATGATCAAACTTTATTTTCTCTCTTCGCCATAACACTGCTTGTCCCACGACTTAGCGCTTTCCCCCAAGATCAGATTTGTGAAAAAAACCCAAATGGATAAACAAACAAAACAATTTTCTTTGGGAAAAAGAAAATTTGTAGTAACAACTCAAGAAAGTCACATTAATTATTTTGGGTTTACGCGGAAAAAGAAGCAGGAAACGGGTTTTCGTAAGCGAGTTTTACTATAAAATTATGTTCGGAGAAATCAGAAACAAATCTTTTGGGAAAAAGTAACTTTGTAGTAACATTACTCAGAAATCACATTAAAATTTACTCAAGAAATCGAATGAAACGATTTTAAATAAACCCTACCCCCGCCGGGGTAGAACCCGCGGGCAAGAGTCTCAAACCCGCCCGTCGCGTTAGGGGCCACTAGACCAGCTAGCCACAATAAGATTCTCCAAAAGGGATATTTCTCACCATAAAGGTTAGCTAGGCCCCACTGTGACCCCAAAAAGCAAGATTTTACAGACAACTCCAGCTAGCGGGCCGTGACGAAATCTGCTCAGGTCCCCTTTACGCCGTGAAGGGCCCAGGGCTAACCACGGGGTGGAGTTTTGAGACTCTTGACCGCGGGTTCAATCCCAGCCGGGGGGATGGTAAATACTTAATCATTGTGTTTGACGCGAGAGAAAGACAGGGAAAAGGGGTTTCGTAAGCTAGTTTGACTATAAAATTATAGTTCTGGAGAAATCAGAAACAAATCCGAAAAGTTTCTTCCAGATAAATAGAAGAAAGATTAGAGAAAATCGGGTCAACTTAAAACAAAATCTGGAAAGCAGCTAATTGACATCTAGGAGGTAAAGAATCCAGTACATCGATACCATGCCTAACCCTTCTAGGGTAGGGTAGGTGCCTGAGCCCGAGCCTTTAGCTCATAAGACTGTCATACCCATTTGCCTCCTTGGGGCGGGGATGGCAGACCAGAGAGGCCTAGCTTGTGGCTAGGCCTTGGGGACAGTTGGTCCCAAAGATGAGGAGGTACTTGTGCCTCCTGCCATGGGAGACTTAGGTCTCAGACACTCCCTAAAGAGGGAGCCAAGGCCGGGCCGCCACTTGGAAAAGGCCCGGGCCGGGAGAATACCAGCGAATATTTAATAATAATAATAATAAATCCAGTTTATAATAATTTAATGTTTGCATTTGCGCAAGACAAAATGAATCCCATTAATTTTTATAGTAGGCCTTAGGAATACAAATTATGTAAATTCACAATTACTAGAGACATGAGTTGTAAACCAGTCGAGTGATTAAAGAAAAATGTCTCCCAGGGGGGAAGATATTTCTAACTCTCTTCACGTGTTTTCGAAGAGTACAAGATGGAACTTAGTGATCAACAAACTGGTTTCTCAATATTTGATTACAAATACCGGTGGCCCGGTGGCCTGGTGGGTAAAGCTCCCGCTTCACACACGGAGGGCCCGGGTTCGATTCCCGGCGGGTGGAAACATTCGACACGTTTCCTTACACCTGTTGTCCTGTTCACCTAGCAGCAAATAGGTACCTGGGTGTTAGTCGACTGGTGTGGGTCGCATCCTGGGGGACAAGATTAAGGACCCCAATGGAAATAAGTTAGACAGTCCTCGATGACGATGACTTTCTGGGTTATCCGGGTGGCTAACCCCCCGGGGTTAAAAATCCGAACGAAATCTTATCTCTTAATAGGTATTGTATGTAATATGTGGGTGGGCGGTAAATGTGGCTCCTATCAGAAAAAAGATGAGACCAGTCCAAGAAATGATGCCCAGTTAACCTGACATCAGTTTTTTTGACAAAAATATTCGAGTCCTTAATAGCAAATACGATTAAAAAACGCACATTGATGAGCTTAACTGCCCTTTCATGCTAACCCCTCAAGGAGTTAGATGTTTTCTCAAACTCTGAATTAAACCTTAATAGCCAATCACAAGGAAGCTTGCCAAAGTTGTGAAGCGATGTAGTACACTTGTGAATCATCCTTGGAAGACTTGTTCACATCTGGTTGCTACGGTTCTCACTGTGTCTTGTGCTTCCATTTGCCTTATTGTACACAGCTGTATGAACATCAAAATGGTATACAATACCGACAGGTTGTTAGGTAAGACATATATGCAACAGTTAGACAACTTCCGAAACGTTTCGCCTACACAGTAGGCTTCTTCAGTCGAATACAGAAAGTAGGCAGGAACAGTAGAGATGTGAAGACTGTTCCTGCCTACTTTCTGTATTCGACTGAAGAAGCCTACTGTGTAGGCGAAACGTTTCGGAATAAAGTTGTCTAACTGTTGCATATGTGTCTTACCTAACACAGCTGTATATATTGTACTTACCAGACTATTATATGGTGAAGGAAATACCATTACTTTCTCTTCTGACAATCTGGTAGTTTCTAAGTGGTTATCGTTCTACAGCCAGGTGTGCAGGCCAGTAAATTATACATGTCCTCCTAATAGTATAAGTATTTCAGATGGTTATCAAAGATAACAATTTGAAATACGGTAATTGAATTTGAAAGAAAGGAAATCAGATAAATTTTAGATCACTTTCTAAGTCAAAATTAACTTCAAACTTCCTTCATATTTTAGTTTAGCTTCCATGTAAGTCCCGTAATCTTCTGGCACATTTTACTTTATGTAATACTCTTAACCTTTTCTTTTTATATATATTAACTTCAAACTCTTACGAAGAAAAAAGCAAGGGGGAAACTTTTTAAAATATTTGGGTTGGGAGTTTCTAATCAGGTGTCAAGGATCACCTGGGCGAGGTAACTGAGGGGATTTTCGCTTCTTTTGCCACCTTTTCAAATCATTTGTGAGGGAACACAATGCTAATACACTGGAAATTCTTGAAGGGTTGGAATTTCCAGTGTATTATATTGTGCTTATAATAATGGAAAATAAAAAAATAAATCGACAATAAAATAATAAAATAATAATAATAATAAACGAAAATAGAAAACACGAGAAGAAAAGATTGGGGAGGGAATAAGGAAAGGAAAAAAAGACTTTGAAAAAATTGGGGGATAGAGGAAAGGGTAAACCCTGAAGGAAATTTGAACATACCCGGGACTGTATGAACCTTATGGGTTTTAGGTTGATAGTGATGAGAACAAATATCAAATGCCTATTACTAAAGGGTGTAAAAAATGAGGAAACATCGGGAAGCAACAAGATTTAAGTAATTTTTCCTACTGTATCTTTTCTTTTTGTATCTCGTTCGGGAGCGCTTCATGTCTAAAGATTTTTTCCCCCTTAAATTTAGCTTTTTCCGTTCTCGCAATTTCTTTCCCCAAATTACTTGGGTGAGTTACGGGAAGTCGGGACTGTGTGGCCCAAAAAGTATGGAAGGGGCCCCTTTTATTCAGTATCCACATGTCAGAATCACTCAGTGTGAATGAAAATCAGCCTTTAAATTAATCATTCTCTCCTCTTCTCCTTTTTCTCTTTTTCCCCTCTCTCCTCCTTACTTTCTTCTCTCCCTCTCTCCCTTCCTCTCTCTCTCTCTCTCCTCTCCTTTTTTCTCTTTTTTTTTTTCTCTTCCCCTTTTTTTTCTCTCTTTTCTCTCTCTTTTCTTTTCTCTTTTCTCTCTCTCTCTTTCCCCCTCTTCTCTCTCTCCCCTTCCTTCCCCTCTCTCTCTCTTCTCTCTCCTCTCTCTTCTCTCTCTCTTCTCTCTTTTTCCCCTTTTTCTCTCTTCTCTTTTTTTCTCTCTCTTTTCTCTCTTTTTTCTTTTTCTCTTTTTTCTCCCCTTCCCCCTTCTCTCCCCCTCCCCCTCTCTCTCTCCCCTCTCTTCCTCTCCTCTCTTCTCTTTTTTTCTCTCTCTTTTCCTTTTTTTCTTTTTTCTCTCTCTCTCTTCCCCCCTCTTTTTTTTTTTTTCTCTTTTCCCCTTCCTCTTTTCTCTCCTCCCTCTTTTTTTTCTCCCCTTTTTTCTCTCTCTCTCTCCTCTCTCTCTCCTCTCTTCCTCTCCTCTCTCTCTCTCCCTTTTTTAGCCCCTCAACAGGTCCCATAAATTCTCCAATTTTCCCTTCACAATTTTAGCCCCACATTTTGGTCCCCCGATGTTTTTTGTCTGATCCGTTTTCGATTTCTACTATTTGTGAAGGGTTTTTTACTCATTACTCTCATCGCCTGGATCCCCTATATCTACCTACCTATCTGGAGGGTTTTTTTCCGGGGTCAACGCCTCCCGTCTCGGGCCACGACCAGGCCTCCCGGTGGGGCAGGGGCCCGATTAACTAGGCGATGCGGGCTGATGTAATCCAAAATATGACCCCAAACCCGGCGTCCCGCCGGCTTTTGGTATTTATCCCCGTTTTGTGTTTTATGTTCTCTGTTCATTTTTATCTCCCCGAAATTCCCCCTAATTCCTGATTTTCATTTCTCCCCCACCTCTTTTGGTTTCTGTATCCTTCCTCATAAAGTGTACCAGCGGGGAAAATACATCTTCTATAAAACTGCTAATTTTGCGAGTGGCCACAGCCTGGATCTCCCCCCACGATACATTCATGTTGCTCTGTGTCTTTAAATTTTACTTGTCGGTATTATATACCTTCTTTTACCACCACCACCCTACCCTTCCTCCCTTTTTTATATACCCTCCCGCCCCTTCTGGTTTTGTGTGAATTTTTAAATGGCCAATCGGACCGAAACGTCGTCGTAAGCTTCTCTCTTTTATGTGCGGGTTGTGTATCGTTCCAGTCACGGTATTGTGCCTTTTTTGTTATTCATTACTTTTTTTTTGCTCCAGCTGGTTTTCGAGTTTCCAGTTTCCTAGTCCTGGAACATGAGTCATAGGGTATGGTGGGGCTGTGCGTCTGTGTGTATGTTTGTGTTTGTACTCACACGCAGGGGTCGAGCTACAGCTCCTGACTCCGTGTGCCTGTGTGTGTGCATTCACTCGCAGGGATCGAGCTACAGCTCCTGTGAGAATGTGTGTGTACTCGCCTCACCTAATTGTACTCGCCTAACTGTGGTTGCAGGGGTCGAGACTGTCGAGGTGTGTGTTTGTGTGTGTACTCACCTATTTGTACTCACCTATTTGTGGTTGCAGGGGTCGAGTCTTAGCTCTTGGCGTGTGTGTGTGTGTGTGTGTGTGTGTGTGTGTGTGTGTGTGTGTGTGTGTGTGTGTGTGTTCACGTGCGCTCACTATATCAATTTACTTTTAAGCGACCTTGCTAATACACCTTTCTTTTATGTGCCACACGATAGCATCGGATACAGTTTTACATAGGAAGGGAATTCTAATAAGCTTAATTAATTCTGATCGATAGAAAAGCACCTGAAGGAAAAATATAACGGTAAATAGTTTCTAAAATCACTCGAACTTTAATTAATAAGACAGTATTTTCTTTCTGCCAACCATTATGTCAAGTGACTGATCCAAGGATAACATTAACCAGTGCAATACATGACTTATAGAAACGCTCGTCAGGTGAGAAGACTATATAGTGTTGTTAATTCTGGAAAGTAATTTGAAATGTATGTTCGTTTAATGTATATATTATCTTTTAACAGCTGGAAAGTGTACAGAGAACATTCACGGCACACATAAGTACGATAAAGCATCTAAATTACTGAGAACGGTTGTATGTCCTTGATATGTATTCCCTGGAACGCAGGCGAGAGAGATACATGATAATATACACTTGGAAAATCCTAGAGGGATTAGTACCAATCCTGCACACGAAAATCACTCCCTATGAAAGCAAAAGACTCGGTAGGAGACGCAACATTTCCCCGATGAAAAGCAGGGGCGCCACAAATACACTGAGACAACGCAATAAGTGTCCGGGGCCCAAGACTGTTCAACTGCCTCCCAGTATACATAAGGGGGATTACCAATAGATTACCAATGTCTTCAAGAAGGCAACTGACAGGCACCTAAAGTCAGTACCTGACCAGCCGGGCTCTGGTTCGTACGTCAGTTTGCGTGCAGCCAGCAGTAACAACTGATTGATCAGACCTCATCCACCACCACGGGGGCCGGTCTTAGACCGAAACCGCGGGAGCATTGACCAGCGAAACCCTTTCCAGGTATACTCCAGATAAAATGGTTCAGAGAAACCAACACGTTGATAAATTAGACACATGTGCAACTCTTGGGTATCTTTTTTGAGGAAACGTTTCCCCCACCCCGAAACGTTTCCTCAATAAAGATACCCAAGAGGCTGCACATGTGTCTAATTTATCAAGGTATACTCCAGGTAAACCCAGGAGTACTTAATGTTTTTAACGATACAGGCCCCCAATGGGGTGCCTAATATACACAATACACAAGTATGTCCTAAAAAATATGTCCTCATACTCCCTTCACCAGACTGGGGGGAAATCAGCCTCACCAGACCTATTAGATACCTTATTTGGCTTCAAAAGATGTCAATAGTTTGGTTTTTAAACTTGACAAATGGATAGCTAGTAAAGAACAGCTAGTAGTTCTAGCAACAAAACCCCTTTTTTATTTTAGTTACCATACTCCAAGGGGTAGAATACCCCCCAGTTAAGAACCCACTGCTTTAATCTATGTCCACTATTTTACACTCAATAACTAAAAGTTCACACTGTATCCTCGCAAGCTCACTGTATCATCCCAAGCTTTTCCTTCCCAGTCCCAACTCCATTCACCCACAGGCAACATTCTCCCCTATTAATCCCTCACTCCACCCTTTTCACCTCAACACATTCCACATTCCCATTCTCTCTCCTACATGCTCAACCATTACTCAACGCTCCATTCCCCACAGGCAACACCCCACCATATTAATCCTTCACTCCATCCTGCACCTCAACACATTCCACATTGCATTCTCTCTCCTACAATGCTCACCATTACTCAACGCTCCATTCCCCACAGGCAACACTCCACCCTATTAATCCATCCTCCACTCCTGCACCTCTCACTTTCCCACAATGCATTCTCTCTATTGCATGCTCACCATTACTCAACGCTCCATTCCCCACAGGCAACACCCCACCATATTAATCCTTCACTCCATCCTGCACCTCAACACATTCCACATTGCATTCTCTCTCCTACATGCTCACCATTACTCAACGCTCCATTCCCCACAGGCAACACTCCACCCTATTAAACCCTCACTCCATCCTGCACCTCAACACATTCCACATTGCATTCTGTCTCCTACATGCTCACCATTACTCCTTGTCTAGCGTAAAGGAAGCGTCAATACAGACGTCCAATAATGAAAAGAATATCGGCGAGCCCTTTCCGATCGCCCAAGGAACCAAATTGAATCACACTCACCAAAGTAAACCTTTTTACTTCCCTTCCTAGCAGGAATACTCTATTTCTGCTTCCATCACTGCCTGGAAAATCTATCTTCTTGCATCTCTGTCTGGAAGGCATATATCTACTTGCATCTCTGGAAGGTATATTTCTGCTTGCTTTTCTGTCTGGAAGGTATATGTCTACTTTATTCTCTGTCTGGAAGGTATATTTCTTCTTGCATCTCTGTCTGGAAGGTATATTTCTGCTTGCATCTCTGTCTGGAAGGTATATTTCCTCTTGCATCTCTGTCTGGAAGGCATATATCTACTTGCATCTCTGGAAGGTATATTTCGCTTGGCTTTTCTGTCTGGAAGGTATATGTCTACTTTTTTCTCTGTCGGGAAAAGGAATATTTCTTCTTGCATCTCTGTCTGGAAGGTATTTTCTGGCTTGCATCTCTGTCTGGAAGGTATATTTCTTCTTGCATCTCTGTCTGGAAGGTATATTTCTGCTTGCATCTCTGTCTGGAAGGTATATTTCTTCTTGCATCTCTGTCTGGAAGGTATATTTCTTCTTGCATCTCTGTCTGAAGGTATTTTTTCTGCTTGGCATCTCTGTCTGGAAGGTTTATTTCTGCTTGCATCTCTGTCTGGAAGGTAATTTTCTGCTTGCATCTCTGTCTGGAAGGGCATATTTCTGCTTGAAATCTCTGTTGGAAGGTATATTTTCTGCTTGCATCTCGTCTGGAGGTATATTTCTTGCTTGCATCTCTGTCTGGAAAGTGTATTTCTGCTTCCATCACTGTTTGGGTTTAGGTGTTTCTGTTTTTAATTTATCTAAAAGGCCCTTTTTCTGCTTCCAATCTTTTCCTGAAAAGTTTTTCTTCATTTAAAACCAAGATCTATTTCTGCTTCCAGTTCTGTGTAGATAGGGTATTTCTGATTTTTTTTTCTGCTTGGAAAATCGATTTCTAATTCTGTCTCGGCTTGAAAAGACCTTTTTCTTACAGTTCTGGTTGGAAAATCTATTTAATTTTCTGTCTCTGCCTGGAAAGTATATTTCTACTTTAGTCTCTTCCACTCATATCTGTTTCTTCTTCCATCTCTGCCTGGAACGTCTGTTTTTGGTTTAATAAACCTTTAAACAATTTAATTCTACTGTCATCATTGTTTTAAACTGCAAATTACTGTTTCCAACATCGTCTGGAAGAGTATTTCTGCCTTCAGTGTCCCCTGGAACTGTGTTTCTGCTTCCAGCGTCACCTGGAACAGCATTTCTGCTTCCAGCGTCACCTGGAACAGCATTTCTGCTTCCAGCGTCACCTGGAACAGCATTTCGGGCTTCCACGTCACCTGGAACAGCATTTCTGCTTCCAGCGTCACCTGGAACAGCATTTTGCTTCCAAAGGCGTCCCCTGGGAAGAGCATTTCTGCCTCAAAACGTTGCCTGGAAGAGTATTTCTGCTTCCAGTGTCACCTGGAAAGCTTATTTCTCCTGTTGTCTCGCCAAGATAATCTACTAATTTTGTCAGAGTAAAATAATTATTATGAAAATAATTATTATATTTAAAAAAAGAGTAAAACTCTTCGAGTGGGAGGAAATACAGTTAAGTCCACTGGAGAGTAGCTCTAATTCCATGGATCAAAAGCACTTCACCCTTGAAGTAGATTGGAAAGCTGACTGTGTTGCTACCCAATAGCGCTGCATTACCCTTGTAGGTTTAGCGCTTCTTGTTCATTGTAATAATCTTTTTACCCATAGAAAACTCTTGAAGCTTACTCACACCCATCGCCAGAAATTTGAATTTTTTTCCCCCCATAAAAAAAAAAACTGTATTTTGCCGCAAGTCAATTTCTACTGGCATTTTAGCAGACAGGGGGAAATTTTTTCTGCCGGGAAACAACAGTATATTGGAATGTGCCGCAATCAACAGTATATTGATGTGCCGCAATCAACCAGTATATGATTGTGCGCAATAAACAGTATATGATGTTTTCCGCAATCAACAGTATTGATGTGCCGCAATCAACAGTATATTGATGTCCGCAATCAACCAGTTTATTGATGTGCCGCAAACAAAGTAAATTTATTGTCGCAATCAACAGTATATTGATGTGCCGCAATCAAAAAGTTAGATGTGCCGCAATTAACGTATTTTTGATGTGCCGCAATCAACAGTATATTGATGTGCCGGGAATCAACAGTATATTGATGTTGCCGCAATTTCACAGTATATGATGGGGCCGCAAACAACAGTATATTGATGTGCCGCAATCAACAGTATATTGATGTGCCGCAATCAACAGTATTATTGATGTGCCGCAATCAACAGTATATTGATGTGGGCCCCAATCACCCGTATATTGATGTGCCGCAATCAACAGTATATTGATGTTGCCGCAATCAACAGTATATTGATGTGCCGGGAATCAACAGTATATTGATGTGCCGCAATCAACAGTATATTGATGTGCCGCAATCAACAGTATATTGATGTGCCGCAATCATCAACAGTATATTGATGTGCCGCAATCAACAGTATATTGATGTGCCGCAATCACAACAGTATATTGATGTGCCGCAAACAACAGTATATTGAAAGGTGCCGCAAATCAACAGTATATTGATGTGGCCGCAATCCAACAGTATATTTATTTGCCGCAATCAACAGTATATTAATGTGCCGCAATCAACAGTATATTGATGTGCCGCAATCAACAGAAATATTGATGTGACGCAATCAACAGTATATTGAATGCCGCAATCAAACAGTATATTGATATGCTGCAAATCAACAGTATATTGATGTGCCGCAATAACAGTATATTGATGTGCCGCAATCAACAGTGTATTGAAAGTGCCGCAATCAACAGTAATATTGATGTTTCCGCAATCAACAGTATATTGATGTGCCGCAATCAACAAATATATTTATGTGCCGCAGTCAACAGTATATTGATGTGCCGCAATCAACAGTATATTGGGCCGCAATCATCAACAGTATAATTGATGTGCCGCAATCAACAGTATATTGATGTGCCGCAATCATCAACAGTAAAATTGGATGTGCCGCATCATCAAAGTATATTGATTGTGCCGCAATCATCAAAAGTATATTGATGTTGCCGCAATCAACAGTATATTGATGTGCCGCAATCAACAGTATATTGGATGTGCCGCAAATCATCAACAGTATATTGAGTGGGGGCCGCAATCAACAGTATATTGATGTGGCCGCATCAACAGTTTATTGATGTGCCGCAATCAACAGTATATTGAAGTTGCCGCAATCAAAGTATATTGATGTGCCGCAATCAACAGTATATTGATGTGCCGCAATAAAACAGTATATTGATGTGCCGCAATCAAAAAGTATATTGATCTGCCGCAATCACAGTTTTATTGATGTGCCGCAATCAACAGTATTTTTGATGTGCCGTATCAACAGTATATTGAGTGCCGCAATCACAACAGTAAATTTATGTGCCGCAATCAAACAGTATATTGATGTCCCGCAATCAACGTATATTGATGTGGCCGCAATAACAGTATATTGATGTGCCGCAATCAACAGTATATTTATTTGCCGCAATCAACAGTATATTGATGTACGCAATCCCAACCCGTATATTGATGTGCCGCAATCAACAGTATATTATGTGCCGCAATCAAACAGTATATTGATGTGCCGCAATCACAGTTTTATTGATGTGCCGCAATCAACAGTATATTGATTGACGCAATCAACAGTATAATTTTATGTTTCCGCAATCAACAGTATATTGATGTGCTGCAATCAACCCGTATATTGTTGTGCCGCAAAACAACAATATAATTATGTGCCGCAATGAACAGTATATTGATGTGCCGCAATCAACAGTATATTTTATGTGCCGCAATCAACAGTAATTGATGTGCCGCAATCACAAGTATATTGATGTGCCGCAATCAACAGTTTTATTGGGTGTGCCGCAATCAACGTATATTGATGTGCCGCAATCAACAGTATATTGATGTGCCGCAATCAACAGTATATTGATGTGCCGCAATCAACAGTATAAATTTATGTGCCGCAATCAACAGTATATTGATGTTTCCGTAATCCAACAGTATATTGATGTGCCGCAATCAACAGTATATTGATGTGCCGCAATCAACAGTATATTGATGTGGGGCCGCAAATCAACAGTATATTGATGTGCCGCAATCAACAGTATATTGATGTGCCGCAATCAACAGTATATTGATGTGCCGCAATCAACAGTTTATTGATGTGCCGCAATCAACAGTATATTGATGTGCCGCAATCACAGTATTATTGATGTGGCCAATCAACAGTATATTGATTTTGCCGCAATCAACAGTATAATTTATGTTTCCGCAATCAACAGTAATTGATGTGCCGCAATCAACAGTATATTGATGTGCCGCAATCAACAGTATATTGATGTGCCGCAATCAACAGTATATTGATGTGCCGCAATCAACAGTATATTGATGGCGCAATCATCAAACAGTAATTGATGTGCCGCAATCAACTATATTGATGTGCCGCAATCAACAGTATATTGATGTGCCGCAATCAACAGTATATTGATGTGCCGCAATCAACAGTATATTGATGTGCCGCAATCAACAGTATATTGATGTCCGCAATCAAACCAGTATATTTTATGTGCCGCAAACAACAGTATATTATTTGCCGCAATCAACAGTATATTGATGTGCCGCAATCAACAGTATATTTATGTGCCCCCAAATCAACAGTATATTTATGTGCCGCAATCACCCGTATATTGATGTGCCGCAATCAACAGTATATTGATGTGGCCGCAATCAACAGTATATTGATGTGCCGCAATCAACAGTATTGAGTGCCGCAATCAACCCGTATTTTGATGTGCCGCAATCAACAGTTTATGGGTGTGCCGCAATTCAACAGTATATTTATGTGCCGCAAAATCAAACAGTAATATTGATGTGCCGCAATCAACAGTATATTTATGGCCGCAACATCAACAGTATATTGATGTGGGCCCAATCAACAGTTATTTTATGTGCCGCAATCAACAGTATATTGATGTGCCGCAATCAACAGTTTTATTGATGTGCCGCAATTCAAACAGTATATTTATGTGCCGCAATCAACAGTATATTGATGTGCTGGGAATCAACAGTATTATTGATGTGCCGCAATCATCAACAGTATATTGATGTGCCGCAATCAAACAGTTAATTTTATGTGCTGCAATCAACAGTAAAATTGATGGTGGGAATCACAAATATTTGAGTGCCGCAACAACAGTATATTGATGTTTCTGCAATCACAACAGTATAAATTTATGTGCTGCAATCAAACAGTATATTGATGTGCGCAATCCCCAACAGTATAATGAGGGGCCGCAATCCCAAACAACAGTTTTAAATTTATGTGGTTGCAATATCAACAGTATATTGATGTGCCGCAATCAACAGTTTATTGATGTGCCGCAATCAACAGTATATTGATGTGCCGCAAAACATAATGATGTGCCGCAAAACAGTATATTGATGTGCCGCAATAAACAGTATATTGATGTGCCGCAATCAACCCGTATATTGATGTGCCGCAAATCAACAGTATATTGAGTGCCCGCAATCAAAAAGTATATTGATGTGCCGATCAACAGTATTTATGTTGGCCGCAATCAAACAGTATAATTGATGTGCCGCAATCATCAACAGTATATTTTATGTCCGCAAATCAACAGTATATTGATGTGCCGCAATCAACAGTATATTGATGTGCCGCAATCAACAGTATATTATTGCCGCAATCCAACAGTATATTGATGTGGCATCAAGCGTATATTGATGTGCCGCAATCAACAGTATATTTATGTGCCGCAATCAACAGTATATTGATGTGCCGCAATCAAACAATATTGATGTGCCGCAAATCAACAGTTATATTTATTTTGCCCCAATCAACAGTATATTGATGTGCCGCAATCAACAGTATATTGATGTGCCGCAATCAACAGTAAAATTGATGTGCCGCAATCAAACAGTATATTGAAATGGCCGCAATCAACATATATTGATGTGCCGCAATAACAGTAAAAATTTATTGTGCCGCAATCAACAGTATATTGATGTGCCGCAATCAACAGTATATTGATGTGCCCCAATCAACAGTATATTGATGGTGCCGCAATCAACAGTATATTGATGTGCCGCAATCAACATATATTGATGTGGCCGCAATCAAACAGTATATTGATGTTGCCGCAATCAACAGTTTTATTGATGTGGGCCGCAATTTAAAAAGTATATTGTTTTGCCGCAAAACAACAGTATATTTATGTTGCCGTAAAACAACAGTATATTATGGCCGCAATCAACATTTTATTGATGTGCCGCAATCAACAGTAATTTGATGTGCCGCAAATCAACAGTATATTGAGTGCCGCAATCAACAGTATATTGATGTGCCGCAAATCAAGTATATTGATGTTGTGCAATCATCAACAGTATATTATGTGCCGCAATCAACAGTTTTATTGATGTGCTGCAATCAACAGTATAAATTTATGTGCCCCAATCATCAACAGTATATTGATGTGCCGCAATCAACAGTATAAATTTATGTGCGCAATCAAAAAAGTATATTGATGTGCTGCAATCAAACAGTATATTATGTGCCGCAATCAACAGTATATTGATGTGCTGCAAATCAACAGTATAAATTTTGTGCCGCAATCATCAACCCGTAATATTGATGTGCCGCAATCAAACAGTATATTGATGTGGGGTGGGAATTCAAACAGTATATTGATGTGCCGCAATCAACAGTATATTGATGTGCCGCAATCAACCCGTTTAATTTATGTGCTGCAAATCAACAGTATATTGATGTGCGCAATCAACAGTATATTGATGTGCCGCAATCAACAGTATATTGATGTGCCGCAAATCAACAGTATATTGATGTGCCGCAATCAACAGTATATTGTGTGCCGCAATCAACAGTTATTGATGTGCCGCAATCACAAATATATTGATGTGGCCGAAACAACAGTATATTGATGGCCGCAATCATAAAAAGTATATTGATGTGGCCGCAATCAAAAGTAATTGATGTCCCCCAATCAACAGTATATTGATGTGCCGCAATCAACAGTATATTGATGTGCCGCAATCAACAGTATATTATTTGCCGATCAACAGTATAATTTGATAGGGGCCGCAATCACAACAGTATAAATTATGTGCCGCAATCAACAGTTATATTGATGTGCCGCAATCAACAGTATATTGATGTGCCGCATCAACAGTATATTGATGTGCCGCAATCAACAGTATATTATTTGCCGCAATCAACAGTATATTTTATGTGCTGCAATCAAAGTATATTGATGTGCCGCAATCAACAGTATATTTATTGCCGCAATCAACAATATATTGATGTGCCGCAATAACAGTATATTGATGTGCCGCAATCAACAGTATATTGATGTGCCGCAATCAACAGTATATTGATGTGCCGCAATCAACAGTATATTGATGTGCCGCAATCAACAGTATATTGATGTGCCGCAATCAACAGTATATTGATGTGCCGCAATCAACAATATATTGATGTGCCGCAATGAACAGTATATTGATGTGCCGCAATCAACAGTATATTGATGGCCGCAATCAACAGTATATTATTTGCCGCAATCAACAGTATATTGATGTGCCGCAATCAACAGTATATTGATGTGCCGCAATCAACAGTATATTTATTTGCCGCAATCAACAGTATATTGATGTGCCGCAATCAACAGTATATTGATGTGCCGCAATCAACAGTATATTTATGTGCCGCAATCAACAGTATA
Organism: Cherax quadricarinatus; assembly: GCF_026875155.1. Taxonomy (NCBI): domain Eukaryota; kingdom Metazoa; phylum Arthropoda; class Malacostraca; order Decapoda; family Parastacidae; genus Cherax; species Cherax quadricarinatus. The sequence goes on from NC_069457.1 coordinate 13,315,667, forward strand.
TTTATTTGCCGCAATCAACAGTATATTGATGTGCCGCAATCAACAGTATATTGATGTGCCGCAATCAACAGTATATTTATTTTGGCCGCAATCAACAGTATATTGATGTGACGCAATCAACAGTATATTGATGTGCCGCAATCAACAGTATATTTATGTGCCGCAATCAACAATAATTATGTGCCGCATTAACAGTATATTGATGTGCCGCAATCAACAGTATATTGATGTGCCGCAATCAACAGTATATTGATGTGCCGCAATCAACAGTATATTGATGTGCCGCAATCAACAGTATATTGATGTGCCGCAATCAACAGTATATTGATGTGCCGCAATCAACAGTATATTGATGTGCCGCAATCAACAGTATATTGATGTGCCGCCCAAACAAACAGTATATTGATGTGCCCAATCAACAGTATATTGATGTGCCGCAATCAACAGTATATTGAGTGCCGCAAATCAACAGTATATTGATGTGGCGCAATCAAAAAGTATAAATTTATGTGCCGCAATCAACAGTATATTTATGTGCCGCAATCAACAGTATATTGATGTGCCGCAATCAACAGTATATTGATGTGCCGCAATCAACAGTATATTGATGTGCCGCAATCAACAGTATATTGATGTGCCGCAATCAACAGTATATTGATGTGCGCAATATCAACAGTTTTATTGATGTGCCGCAATCAAAAAGTAAATTATGTGCCGCAATCACAGTATATTGATGTGCCGCAATCAACAGTATAATTTATGTGCCGCAATCAAACAGTATATTGATGTGCCGCAATCAACAGTATATTGATGTGCCGCAATCAACAGTTTTATTATTGCCGCAATTCAACAGTATATTATGGCCGCAAAACAACAGTATATTGATGTGCCGCAATCAACAGTATATTTATGTGCCGCATCAAAGTATATTTATGTGGGGCCCCAATCAACATTATATTGATGTGCCGGCAATCACAGTATATTGATGTGCCCAATCAACAGATATTATTTGCCGCAATCAACAGTATATTAAAGTGCCGCAATCAACAGTATATTTTATGTGCCGCAATCAACAGTATATTATGTGCCGCAAATCAAAGTATATTTATGTGCCGCAATCAACAGTATATTGATGTGCCGCAATCAACAGTATATTGATGTCCGCAATCAACAGTATATTGATGTGCCGCAATTTAACAGTATATTGTGTGCCGCCAATCAAAAAGTATATTGAGTGCGCAATCAACAGGGATATTGATGTGCCGCAAACATCAACAGTATATTATGTGCCGCAATCAAACAGTATATTGATGTGCCGCAATCAACAGTATATTGATGTGCCGCAATCAACAGTATATTGATGTGCTGCAATCAACAGTATATTGATGTGCTGCAATCAACAGTATATTGATGTGCCGCAATCAACAGTATATTGATGTGCTGCAATCATCAACAGTATATTATGTGCCGCAATCAACGTATATTGATGTGCCCCAATCAACAGTATATTGATGTGCCGGCAATTCAACAGGTATATTGATGTGCCGCAATCAACAGTATATTGATGTGCTGCAATCCAAAAAGTATATTATGTGCCGCAATCAACAGTATATTGATGTGCTGCAATCAAACAGTATTTGAAAAGTTGCCGCAATCATCAACAGTTTATTGATGTGCCGCAAATCAACAGTTTTATTGATGTGCCGCAATTTAACAGTATATTGAAAGTGCCGCAATCAACAGTTATTGATGTGCGCAAATCAACGTATATTATGTGCCGCACATCAACAGTATATTGATGTGCTGCAATCAACAAGTATATTGATGTGCCGCAATCATCAAACAGTATATTTATGTCCGGGAATCAACAGTATATTGATGTGCTGCAATCAACAGTATATATATGTTTGGTTTTAATCAACAGTAATTGTTTCCAATCATAAGGTTTTGATGTTGCCCGCAATCTTTACAGTATTTAGTGCTCTTCAAGTAATTGAGATGTGGGTGGGAATATTAACAGGATATTGATTTCCCATCATAACAGTATTTGAGTGCCGCAATCATCAACAGTTTTTATCTTTCTCTGTTTTTTTAATTTACAGGTATTTCCATGTATCAATAATTTTTCCTTTTGTTTATAATTTTGGTGGGTTTTGGACCACTATGCGTTTGTGCCTTTTAAACGTCACATAGTGGGGTTTTCAATAAGGACCCACCTTTGGGAAAGGTTTGGGGATTAATTAATCCGGTGGGATTGGGAACCCGCCTTAACGCCGTAGACTCAGTGCCATTTTTTATCTGATAAATTTTTGTAAATTTTTGTATCATTTAAGGGGCTGTTTTTTACTTTGGAAGGAAAACCCCTTGTCAAACTTTCAAAAAATTATTTTGTTTAGATTGGAGGAATCCAAATTATTTGCCTCTTCCTTGAAAAAAAGAGTTTTTTTTTTTATTTACCGTTTGCCCAACGTGGGCCTTTTTCAGGTCACCAGGCAATCTGGTGGATTAGAGGAGCGAGAAAAATTCTATTTATAAGTCAGTTCAGAAATTTTGAGTTAAAAATGGGAGAATCTGCATCAAACCCCCTGATCACCTAATGCAGGATTTTAAATTGGAAACCTCAAATTCGAACCCTGATATTTTTAAAACTCTTGTACCTTTTACCCGGTAACTGTTGTGACTAAGGCCCCCTTGGGGCGACAATTGCAAAGGATCACAAAAATTTAAACCATAGTGTTTTTGGTTTCCAAATGGGCGGTTTTACCTTTATTTATTTCCCTTTGAGACAGGAAGGGTTTTTATTTTTATCCCGGGGGGATTTCCAAACCGTGAAACCTTTCCTTGGCGATCAACGGCGGATCAACAATTCCCCGGGGGAAGATTCTCCAGAGACAGAGAAAAATTTTCAGGGGCGGGATTCCAATTTGCCTCGTAACCTTGGGATTTCAATTTGGATTTAAAAAGGCAATGGAAGGATCTCTTAAAAACCACAACTGTTGTTTTACCTAACTTTCTAAAGGAAAATGGATAGGATGATAATGAGCCTCAGGACTAGAGGGCCAACGCTTTATGACTCTCCAAATCCGTGTGTCTTAGGCCCGGGTAGTTGTGCACTACGGACCGCCCCTCAAAAGGCTGAGTCCCTTTTTTTGGCTGATGGCAATTGCACAAAGAATTCCAAGGAAGAAATATAAGTACGATAGATACCTAAATACAAACTGAAGGTCCTTATCTTTTCCCTGGACGGCAAAAGGAGAAACAGTAATAACAATTAAAAAGGTTTCCTGGTGTTTCAAATTTTCCAGGAAAATCACTCCTATGAAAGAAAAGGTGGGCAGGGTTGGGAAAATTCCCCCATAAAAGGGGGGGGCCCGGGGTCAGAGACCAAAATAATGTCAGGGCCCACGGAAACTACCAATTCCTCCCAGGGATTTTTCTAAGGGGTTACAATAGGCACCCTGGGCTTGTTTTCAAAAAGAACTACGGGTTAAAACCACCCCGGCTGTGTCTTTCGAATTCGTGAGGCCACGTTACAGGCCCCGTTTGACGCCCTGACATCATAGGGTGGGTTTTTTAACCGGGCCACGGGGGGTGACCCGAAAAGGAAAAACTTTCACCATCATTCACTCCATCACTGTCTTGCCAGAAGGGTGCTTTACACTACAGTTTTTAAACTGCAACATTAACACCCCTTGTTGTTGTTTTATTTTCAGATTTCTTGTGTATTGAAATCAGAATAACAGAGCTGATAACGTTGTTATTACAGACGCCATCATAACTCAAGAAATCGTAATAAAATTATTGTAAACAGGATTCACTTGCCATGGGTTCAAACCCCACCCGTTCCCTAAACTCTTTTTAAACTTGTTAATGTTTAAGAAAAGTTTTAGAGGATTGAGTACTAAATTGTCTTTATTTTCCCGACTGAATGAAGGGAATTTATTAATCACATTTGTATGATATTTAATCAGAATATATTAGTAATAATTTGGAATGATAACGTTGAAGAAATTATTACTAAGTAGCGAGTTCCTTCCGAATTTTTTTTGAAGCGTAATGCTACGAACACGACGATGATTGGTTGCTTGATCAAGTTTGAGTCACCAATGAGAGACCTGGGTTTTGGCAGGAGCGACCAACTGGACGCGCTGCAGAGACTGGCTAAGCCAGTAGTGTGGCTGACAGCAGCTAGAACTTACTGGCTATGCTAAGTATGTTTTTTTTTTTTTGACTGGCTGTTTTTAGCTAACGAGTAATAAAGCCTTCTGCATTATATAAGGTAAGGGAAAAGCAGCAACAGGAGCCCTTGCTATCGCCAGAAACACTGAATCAAGATACTAGCTAGTACCCTTGCCCTTTGCTGACTGTTGTGTCGAGCTCTATTTCTCCTCCCCCGAGCCCTTTGTGGGTGGGAAATGTGGCTTGCTTAACAATGAGCAAGATTTTTGTGCCTGCCTGTGTCATCAGCACCAAGAACGTTGTGGCAACCGTGAATTGTCAGTGGATTTCTTGATAGTGTCCTCAGACCAATTATTGAGGCTCCGGGATCGATCCCCGGCTCAGTTTAAGCTTAAATTATCCTACCAAACATTTGATGAATGCCCATGAGGGAGCTGATGCAAGCATGAACAGGACTGAAGGTACTGCAAGAGGACTGAAGGTACTGCAACAGGACTGAAGGTACTGCAAGAGGACTGAAGGTATCGCAACAGGACTGAAGGTACTGCAAGAGGACTGAAGGTATTGCAACAGGACTGAAGGTACTGCAACAGGACTGAAGGTACTGCAACAGGACTGAAGGTACTGCAACAGGACTGAAGGTACTGCAACAGGACTGAAGGTACTGCAACAGGACTGAAGGTACTGCAACAGGACTGAAATTATATTCAATAACTAAAGACTGCATCTGACCGGATTCAAAATATACTTTCATTCGCCAGTTTTGCGTCCATGGATAACGTTCTCTACAGACGCCTCAGTGCACTACTCACTTTTTTCCCCTCATCAGATCTGTGGTTCACCTCATCTTTCACAGACCCGTCCACCGACACGTCGTCTCCAAGATATCTAAACAGATTCACTACCTCCATACACCCTCCTTCCACTTTGATATCCAGTCTTTCATTCCCTAAATTTTTTGTTACTCTCCCCATTTTATTTCCCATGTTCACGTTTGGTTTCCATTTTTTATACTCATCCAAATTCCTCCGCCAACCTTTGCAGTTTCTCCTCAGAATCTCCCAAGAGTTTTGTCAAAGGTATAAAACAGTTACACCTCCCACCATATTAGATTCCACATATTTCAACCCCACATCTCTCCCCAACACCTCAACATTCACTTCCTTTACATTCTCTTCTTTGTAGATGAATGGTTCATAGAACCGACATGTTGATAAATTAGACACATGGGGCAACTCTCAATAAAGATACCCAAGAGTTGCACATGTGTCTAATTTATCAACATGTCGGTTCTCTGAACCATTCATCTACAAATCTATCAGACACTGCAACTTCTTGGGATCTTAATACTTAGGAATTCTTCGCTTGCCTAACACTTGGGCACGACCTACTTGGGCACGACCTACTTGGGCACGACCTACTTGGGCACGACCTACTTGGGCACGACCTACTTCCACATTGAACAAATGTGACACCACCTACGACTGCTGCACCTCTCCTGCCATACGGTTTATAAGCTGCTTCTCCGCTCATATGCTGTATTCTATTCAAGATTGATGGACTGACCACATCGACTCAAGGTTGAGGGACTGATTACCTCATTCTCCTCCTGTTCTTCAAGTTTCTCCTTTGTATGGACTGATGAAGCCACTGTGTGGCGAAACGTTTCCTCAATAAAGATACCCAAGAGTTGCACATGTGTCTAATTTATCAACATGTTGGTTCTATAAAAATGTTAACCAACATTGACGACATCACACAATAATAATTATTGGTATTATTGATACCCATATTACTTTAAATATTTTTATTATTATTGTTTTATTATTATCTGATGGAAAACAAATCCTTAGGGCTTACGAAGGAATTGAAGAATGGAAGATAATCCAATTTAATGGTAGCAAGGGGAGGGTAGCAATGTTACATTGGACGAAGAGCTTTACCTACACGAAGGCATCACTAAAGAAGATTTTTCTCTTTAGTGTTTAAATTTTGTTAAAGGTGGATAAGACAGTGGTTGTAGGATTTATTAAAAAGTATTTCTCTCGAGGTAAGGAGAGCTTTCTCAAGACTGCCTTTACTTAAACGTATTTAATAAAGGATACCATCACAATTTTTTTTCTTTATAACTCTCTCTCTCTCTCTCTCCTCTCTCTCTCATCTCTCTCTCTCTCTCTCTCTCTCCTCTCTCTCCTCTCTCTCTCTCTCTCTCTCTCTCTCTCTCCTCTCTCCCCACACCCATGCCACTCACTGCATCACTGCACTCACAAAATGTCTTTTCAATCGAGGACGGTCATGTTACATTCACTGGTGCAGAGATGTACATGGACAACATTCATGTGGGAAATATTAATAAATTTATATATATATATATAATATATATATATATATATATATATATATATATATATATATATATATATAAATATATAAAGGTAAGCACTGCGTACCTTGTCCTAAGGTTCGTAGGTTCGAGTCTACTTCAGCCAGAGATCAGTGTTTGTGTATATTTCGCCTGCTCTCGCGAATTCCTGCATATATATATATATATATATATATATATATATATATATATATATATATATATATATATATATATATATATATATATGCAATAAGATAACAGTAAACAGGTGATTTTAGAATATGCAAAACAACCACTGAAATTCCAAGCGCTTTCGTGACTACTCACATTATCAAGGAACTATGAAAGTAAAGCATCCAAGGAAGCTATATAAGGGGTCTGGCCAACACCTCACTATCAGATCCCACAACGGTTAAACACCTGACGCGCGCCGACCCAACTAGACAGGTCCTTTGCACAACCACCAACAAACTATTCTACCCAAGAAAATTTTAAAAATTATTATTTGTCCATTTTTATTTAATTTTCCCAAATTCTTTTAAATTTTAAATGGATCTAATTTATAAAAAACCAAAGGAAATATTCTATTTTTGTCAAAACTGCTTTTTATGAAAAAAATTTTCAATTATATTCCTGTCGACCAGGACTTGCTTGAACTACTTTCTCAACTTTTTAAAAATAAATTGGAGGGTTTAAAAATCTCTCCATAAAAAAATAGAGCATTGGAATCTTTCCAGTTCAATGATATTTATGTTTTTTAATTTTTAGTTCGAAGATTTTTTACCATTTTACCGTAATAAAAATTTATCGCAAATTTTTTAAAAGGAATCTTATAGACACATCCATCAGCATTTTTGGGGGGGTTCTTTATCAAAATTTTTTTACTGTATCAAGATTTTGAATACAACTTTAAAATTTAAAAATTTAAAGAAGGCTATAACCAAGTTTCATGGTAAGGGGGAACCCAAAATTTTTAGTTGAATAAAGGCTGGGTTTTCCCTTTTTTGGGTTGAAAAAGTTTTTCTAGCAACTTTAAATGATTTATCAATTCATTTCTTGGGGTTTTAAATATTAACTATTTCATAAATTTTTGGGTATTTCCCCCACTATGAATAGGACTACAAATTCTAAAGCTCTCAAAAAAATTTATGAGAAAACGACAGTTTGACTATTTGATGCGAGGAATAATGTGGACGTAGGAACAGTTATTGTAGGTTTTCTGTAAATTTTGAATTTGAATTCATTATTAACCTTAATAATTAAAACATCAGAAAAGGCAATGATTATTTTCTTCAAACTTACGTTATTTTCTTCAAAAAAAATATGTTGGTTCTCCCCTTACCAAGAAAACTTTTTTGATATGCCTTCTCTTCTTTTAAAACTTTTAATATTAAATTTTTTATTCAAAAATCTTGATCGTAAAAAAACTTTGATAAAGAATTCCCCCCAAAAAGCTGATGGATGTTCTATAAGATTCCTTTAAAATTTGCGATAAAGTTTTTTACGTTCAAACGGGAAAAATATGAACTAAGATTAAAACAACAAAATATACTTAGAAGGACAAAAATTCCAATGCCTTTTATTCATGTAAAGATTTTAACCACCAATTGATTTTTAAAAAAGTTTTAGAAAGTAAACAAGCAGGTCCATGGGGGGGCAGAATATAAAGAAACTTTTTTAAAAAAACAGTTTTGACAATAATATGAATTTTCCTTTGGTTTTATAAATTAGATCCTTTATAATTAATAGAATTTTGGGAAGAATTTAATAATACACGGACAAATAATTTTAAAAAATTTTTGGGTAAAATAGTTTGTTGGTGGGTTGGAAAAGGCCGCCCCATTTGGGGCCCGGCGCGCGTGGGTTTTTAAACCCGTTGTGGGATCTGATGTGGGGGTGTTGGCCAGCCCCTTATATGCTTCCTTGGATGCTTTATTTTAAAAGTTCCTTGAAATTGAGTAGTCACGAAAGCGTTTGGGAATTTCTCTATTCTTTCACAGTGGCTTTTTTGCATTTTAAAATATAATATTTTTTTTTACCATGGCCGTCCCCCAAGGCGGGGTGGCCCGAAAAAGAAAACTTTCACCACCCCATTCACTCCATCACTGTTTGCCAAAGGGGTGTTTTACACTCAGTTTTTTAAACTGCAACATTAAACCCCTCCTTCAGATGCGGGCACTGTATTTTCCCATCTCCGGCTAAAGTCCGGCCTCCCGGTTTCCCTAAACCCCCTTTCTAAATTTACTTTGCTCACCCCAACAGCACTAAGTATTAAAAACCATTCGTCTCCATTCATCCCACAAACACGCTCACGCACGCCTGTGGAAGTAAACCCCCCTCGCACATAAAACCCCTTTCCCCCCCTCCCCCCAAAACCTTTTAGGCGACCCCCTACCCCCCCCTTCCTCCATACAGTGATACATTTTGAAGTCTTCTGTCTCGCTCCATTCTCTTACTTGTCCAAAACCACCTCAAAAACCCCTTCCTCGCCCTCGGGACAACAGTTTTGGGAATCCCCCCTCCCCCTAACTTCCCAAAATACGAATTCTCTGCATTTTATTCACACCACACATTTCCCCAGACGACTCTCCACTGCTCAGCCTTTCCTCGCGCAACATTCATCACCCATGCTTCACACCCAATAAGGCGGGTAAAAATACTCTCATCTTCCCCCCTTTGCCCCAAGGGCAAAAATTTTTTGTCTCCCAGACTTAAGTGCACCACTCACCCTTTTTCCCCCCTCTTCTATGATTCACCCCATCCTTCATAGCCCTCGCTGACACGCCCCTCCCAATATCTGAATACATTCACCCCTCCATACTCTCTCCCCCCAATCTGATATCAGTTTTCTCCCTAATCCTTTTTTTTCCTCATAACCTTACTCTTTCCCGTATTCCTTTAATTTTCTTCTTTTTTACACCCTAAAAATTTTCCACCATTCTGCAATTCTCTTTTAGAATCTCCCAGGGGCAAGTGTCATCAGCAAAGAGCACGTGACAATCCCCCTTTTTTTGTTTTTTTTATCTTTTAATCCCCGCCTCTTTCAAGACCATATATTTATATTATTAATATATTTAATAAATATATATATATATTTATTATATAATATATATTTAATAAACGTTGAAGCACATAAGTGCCCTTTTCCCTTCAAAAAACAGTCCATAAATACATGTTATTGTAACACCCTGCATTCATCCATCCTTGCCCATTAAAATTATATTATATATAAAATATTTTATTTTATATATAATAATATTAATATTATATATAGTGCCCCAATATGTAAAACTGGTCACTTAGCAAGAACTCATTTAAAATTAATTCCTTTTTGAATTTTCTCTTTACGTTTAAAGATACATTTTTTTCATTAATGTTGATGAAAAAAATTTTAATTTTGCACCAAAAGAATCTTAGAAAGCTTTCCTAACCTTTTAATAAGGACAATTTATTTTAGCCTAACCCAACAAAGTATATTTTAGATTTGTTTACAATAATTTAATACTAAACAAACACAGTGAAATATTTTTTTTTCGTTAGGTTCAGAATGATTTTGGCGAAATTTTTCCATACACAAATTTTCGCTTGTCCATTATGGCAAGATGAACTTTGCTATTTAAGCCAAGATCGCAAGTTCTGCCTATTCGGCACGAAAACACACACACACACATATTTATATAAAATCTATATATTATATATATATAATATATATATATATAAAATATATATATTTTTAATAATGTGCGGAATAGGTAAAATTAATCATTTAGCAAAAACTTGTTTAAAATTAAGTCCTTTCTAAATTTTTCTCGTTACGTTTATAGATATATTACTTTCATTTATGTTAAAGTAAAAATTAATAATTTTGTACCAAAAGAACCTTAGAAAACTTACCTGACCGTTTTATAACAAGCGTAATTTAATTTTAGCCTAATCCAACTAAATATATTTTAGAGAAGTTTACAGTAATTTAATAATAAACACAATGAAATATATTTTTTTTCGTTAGATTCAGATTGATTTTTGGTTTGGTTTGTTTGCAATCGTGTTATTACGATTTCGTGAGTCATGTTAACGGCAGTGAGGGGACTTGAGCTAGAGTTCGTCACGGCCACGCTAGCTGGAGATTCGTCTGTAAAAACTTGCATTGTGGGTCACAGTGGTGCCTATGCTAACCTTCCTATGGTGTAGAAATATACCTAGTTGGACGTGGCTAGCTGGTCCAGTGGCTAACGCGACGGTCTGGAGTTTTGAGAGACTCTGACCGCGGGTTCTATTCCCGCCCGTGGTATGGTTTAATATCTAATGGCAGGACTCGCAGCAATTTGGTAGTAAAGTTAGAGATGAGTAAAAGTAACTAGAAACACCACTGAAGCGAGTTACTTGGAAAGGCACATTAATGGGAGTGACTAGAGGTGAATTAGATTATCCTACCATGAAACAGTAGTCGCCACTAGGTTTACCAATACGATACACCAGTGGTTAATTACCCACTGCCTTACCAGTGCGATACACCAGTGGTTAATTACCCACTGTCTTACCAGTGCAGTACACCAGTGGCTAACCACTGTCTTAACAGTGCGATATACCAGTGGTTAATTAACCACTGCCTTACCAAGGGCAATACACCAATGGTTAATTAACCCAAAGCCTTACCAGTGCAATACACCAGTGGTTACCCACTGCCTTACCGTGCGATACACCAGTGGTTAATTACCCACTGCCTTACCAGTGCGATACACCAGTGGTTAATTACCCACTGCCTTACCAGTGCAATACACCAGTGGTTACCCACTGCCTTACCAGTGCGATACACCAGTGGTTAATTACCCACTGCCTTACCAGTGCTATACACCAGTGGTTAATTACCCACTGCCTTACCAGTGCGATACACCAGTTCTTGGACTGAACCTAAATGCCTCTATCTCCTCATTTACCATATAACCCATACGACTTTAGTGCTTCCCCATGAATTTTAGTACTAGCACAGAATCTAAAATTACTGTTTATATAGAGAAATTTAAACATTAGCTTTTCGTTAAAGATAGATTTTTTTACTCTAGCTAACTTAATGTTATTTTTTGGCATCAAATTTACCGTGTGTGTAGACACATAAACCACAGTCTGAAGTTAAACCAGCTGGATCAGTTATATCATAAACCAGGAGTAGCGGATCAGTTTCTCTTTAAAACCAGGAGTAGCTGGATCAGTCATCACACAAAAAACAGAAGAAAGTTGGATCAGTCATCACATAAAAGCAGAGTATAGTTGGATCAGTCATCACATAAAAACAGGAGTAGTTGGATCAGTCATCACATAAAAACAGGAGTAGTTGGATCAGTCATCACATAAAAAAGGAGTAGTTGGATCAGTCATCACATAAAAACAGGAGTAGCGGGATCAGTCATCACTTAAAAACAGGAGTAGTTGGATCAGTCATCACATAAAAACAGGATTTAGTTGGATCAGTCATCAATAAAAACAGGAGTAGCTGGATCAGTCATCACATAAAAAACAGGAGTAGCTGGATCATTTCATCACAAAAAAAACAGGAGTAGCGGGATCAGTCATCACATAAAAAAGGAGTAGCTGGAGTCCTATTAATTAAGCTTCAGTAATGACAAAGACAACGTTTAGTTTTCTCATTTATATAATACAATATTACTTTGGTGAATTGCATTGAAAAAATCAAGTTATTGATGGCTTGGGTATCTTTCACTGTGAGAACGTTTCGCCACAAAAGTGGCTTCATCAGTCCTCTTCCAAGAAGAATCCTGACGATTAGAAAGAGTCAGAGTCAATCAGTCCCTCAGCCTGGAGTCTATGTAATCAATCCATCATTCATGCGTGAAGTGGCTTATATACTGCAGACAGTGTGGCGAAACGTTTTTTTCAATAAAGATGCCGAAATGTTTTCACACAGTCTAATTTATCAACTTTACGGTTCTCTGAACCATTTATCTAGTAGCTGAGTTGTCTGAGATTTTTTAAATTTTTTTTTTTTTATTCGCCGGTATTCCCCCCGGGCCCCGGGGCTTTTCCAAGTAGTGATGACCCGGCCTTTGGGTCCCTATCTAGGGAGTGTCGAGACTTAAGTCTCCCATGGGAGGAGGCACAAGTACCTCCTCATCTTCGGGACCAAGTGTCCCCAGGCCTAGCCACATTCCCCGCCCTCACGGGGTCGTAGGGAGAAGCTAGGCCTCTGGTCTGCCATCTACCCCGCCTCGAAGGGGCTCGTGGGGATGGCAGTCTTATGAGACCTTTAATATACTTTTGTTTATTAAATTTGGTAAATTTTTGAAGTCTATATTTCTTCTAAATCTAAATCCAGTAAAGATTTGTATTCATATCTATAGATATCTCTAGTAAAAGGATGTATACGTAACCTATCCATTATCTCTTGGGTATATTCAACTCACTTATCTACAAAAACTCGTTCTAATTCTTGACTTTCTTGTTGTATTAGGCCCCTCAGGGAAGGTTCCTTTTTATGTTGGGAGGGGCCTCTTGGGTTTAGTCTAATTCTTGACTTTCTTGTTGTACTAGGCCCCCCAGGGAAGGTTCCTGATGTTAGTGAGGGGCTCTTGATTTAGTCTAATTCTTGACTTTCTTGTTGTATTAGGCCCCTCAGGGAAGGTTCCTTGATGTTGGTGAGGGGCTCTTGATTTAGTCTAATTCTTGACTTTCTTGTTGTATTAGGCCCCTCAGGGAAGGTTCCTTGATGTTGGTGAGGGGCTCTTGATTTAGTCTAATTCTTGACTTTCTTGTTGTATTAGGCCCCTTACTGAAGGTTCCTTGATGTTGGTGAGGGGCTCTTGATTTAGTCTAATTCTTGACTTTCTTGTTGTATTAGGCCCCTCAGGGAAGGTTCCTTGATGTTGGTGAGGGGCTCTTGATTTAGGGAATTGGATCTGTGCTCCAGTTCCCCGAATTAAGCCTGAATGCCTTCCACATCCCCCCCCCCAGGCGCTGTATAACCTAAGGGTTCAGCGCTTCCCCCTTTATAATAATAATAAAATAATAATTAATAATTAATAATTAATAATAATAATAAATTCTTGTATTAGGGAACTAGAATACATTACAAGAATTATTCTCGACAGCAACAACGCGTTTCGTTGCTAAATTATATGGCTAGACACCATGCTATGGTAATGTAGATCATTGGTTGAGAGAACCATGCTATGGTAATGTAGATAAATGGTTCAGAGAACCATGCTTGGGAATGTAGATAAATGGTTCAGAGAACCATGCATGGTAATGTAGAAAATGGGTCAGAGAACCATGCTATGCTAATGTAGATAATTGGGTTTTAGAGAACCATGCTATGGTAATGTAGATAATTGGTTCAGAGAACCATGCTATGGTAATGTAGATAATTGGTTCAGAGAACCATGCTATGCTAATGTAGATAATTGGTTCAGAGAACCATGCTATGCTAATGTAGATAATTGGTTCAGAGAACCATGTTATGGTAATGTAGATAATTGGTTCAGAGAACCATGCTATGGTAATTTAGATAATTGGTTCAGAGAACCATGCTATGGTAATGTAGATTAGAACCATGCTATGGCAATGTAGATAATTGGTTCAGAGAACCATGCTATGGTAATTTAGATAATTGGTTCAGAGAACCATGCTATGGTAATGTAGATAAATGGGTCAGAAAACCATGCTATGGTAATGTAGATAAATGGGTCAGAGAACCATGCTATGGTAATGTACATAAATGGGTCAGAAAACCATGCTATGGTAATGTACATAAATGGGTCAGAGAACCATGTTATGGTAATGTAGATAAATGGGTCAGAGAACCATGTTATGGTAATGTACATAAATGGGTCAGAGAACCGACAAGTTGATGAACGAGAAATCTGTTCAACTCTTGATTACAATAATTCTTTGTATTGGTGATTAAGACACGTGTGCACCAGTAGGTTTCTCCAGTCAAATACAGAGGCAGCAGATGTAGCAGTGAAATGCAGATGATTCTGCCTACTGTGTGGGCGAAACGTATCAACAATAAAAATACCCAGCTGGTGCACATGTATCTTAATCATAAAGTTGTCGGTATCTGATACCATTTTTGGTATTTTTATACCGTTACTCGTGAAGCAAGAGATTACGTAATAGGAACATGAAAATTTACACATATGTGCAACATCTGGGAATCTTTATTTAGGCGTTTCGCCCTCCAGTGGCTTTATCAATACAAATTCTAGGACATAATTCAAAGTTGAAAGCCTCTGAATGGAGTAACTTGGTAGCCAATCTGAAGTGGCTGGAAGGGGGCCATAGAGATCCAGATCCTTGTTAAATAATATGCTGTGGTCGCTTGTTCCGAAGTATTTTAATTATAAATTCGTATTTAAAGAAGAATTTTGCATTTATAAACCATACCACGGGCGGGATTTGAACCCTCGGTCTGGAGTTTTGAGACTCCCTGAACGCGGGTTCAAATCCCGCCCATGGTATGGTTTGTTTGCAATCGTGTCATTACGATTTCGTGAGTCATGTTTACACTTATTTATAGATTTGTGCGGAGTGGGTTATGGATTGTTGCAAAAGTCGTAAATCAAATGTGGGGGAGAATTGGTCGTGTTGACAGACTAAATTTAAGATGCAAATTCCAGTAAGTTTGCCAAATCTTTTGCTCACACCATTCTTCATGCTTCCGGCGTGTTGAGCCAGCTAATGGACTAGAACTGAGAGAGAGAGAGAGAGAGAGAGAGAGAGAGAGAGAGAGACAGGCAGACAGAGACAGAGAGAGACGGAGAGAGAGTGTGCACATTGTGAAGACAGACAGAAGACTGTTTCACAGTCCACGCGACAGACATATGTAGTTAAATATTTTGGCTGAGCTTAAAGCAAAAGGCTCTCTCTCTCTCTCTCTCTCTCTCTCTCCTCTCTCTCTCTCTCTCTCTCTCTCTCTCTCTCTCTCTCTCCCTCCACCCTCCACACCCTCATATGAAACGGAAAGAATACCAAACACATTGTGAAAAACTTGCATAATTTGTAGGAAGACATTAGGTTAGGTTAGTTTAGTTTAGTTTAGTTTAGGTTAGGTTAGGCTAGGTTAGGTTAGGTTAGGTTAGGTTAGGTTAGGTTAGGTTAGGTTAGGTTAGGTTAGGCTAGGTTAGGTTAGGTTAGGTTAGGTTAGGTAAGGTAAGGTAAGGTAAGACTCGTCAGGAAACATGACAAGTATCTTAGTCAGATGACGCGCCGTTGGAGCTTTTGGTCATCTGACAGAGGCCTTCCACTGGCTTTCCGGTCCACCCCTTTAAAAATAATAAATTATAAAATTCCTTCAGAAGTTCAGATATTTTTTCTAATCAGTGAACATTAAATATTAATCAGAATTTAAAATATTTTTTTTATATTATGATGCATTATTATCCATGATATAAATTAGAGAATAAATCCTCTGGGGAAAAAATATCTTTTAGTTACTCTCGAAAAAATTATATTTTTAAGTTACTGTTTTAAGGTAATTCTCCTGGAAATTTCGATAGTATTCATGTGCGTATACATACACACATGCATACATACGTATATGCAGATTTATACATATATACACACATATACACAACATACACATGTGCACACACATATACATAATTTTGGGACCACGGTTCGAACCCCCCGTCCATCTTTCTGTTTCTTCATTGGCAGATTATTATGACTTAAACTGAGTTCGTATGTATACATACGTACAAGAGTACATACATACGAACACTTACATCCACACAAGAATACATGATCACACACACATCTATATACACTCACATACATATGCACACAAATGTGCATATGCACACACAAATACATATTCTCATATATATAAACATACGTAGCTACCAAAATACATATATTATTATTATTATTATTATTATTATTATTATTATTATTATACATTATTATTATCATTATTATTATTATTATTATTATCATTATTTATCATTATTATTATTATTATTATTATTATTATTATTATTATTACTATTATTATCATTATTATTATTACTATTATTATCATTATTATTATTATTATTATTATTATTATTATTATTATATTATTATTAATATTATTATTATTATTATTATTATTATTAATTATTATATTATTATTATTATTATTATTATTATATTATTATTATTATTATTATTATTATTATTATTATTATTATAATATTTTATTATTATTTATTATCATTATTATCATTATTATCATTATTATTAATTATATTATTATTATTATTATTATTATTGCGATTCACTGGGAAATTCAAATCCCCAGAGGGGCCATAAAGTGACTGGAATGAGAGGCAATCAGGTTATAATCTAGAGAAATTAAGAATAGCTCCAGCTCGTTTGAATCACTGATTCCTTTTCCAGCATCTGTTTTCCCACTTCATACACGAGGTAAAGTAGTGAATAAAGTGCTGTAATCTCACGGCTTTGTCAGTGTGAGATGTTCCCTTGAGCACTTAATGATTGCGTATCTTGGCAGTGATGCTGTATAACAGTGTCTAACAGAGGGTCTTCGCTAGATATATTATCTCGGACGAAGGCATCGTGAACCTAGGATTTTTTTTAAGCAAAATTGGATACAAATTTCAGTTTGCTAATAATCTGTTCTAAGGTGATATTATTTTGAGTGAACGAGGGGCTAGATATGTTTTTCTTTATAGTTCATCACATGGCCAGGTTGGACATGGTGGCCAGGGATCACCCGTGGTCTATCCCTGTACGGTTATGGTCTAAATTTAGTGGGCAAAC
>NC_069457.1:13333489-13384533 GCF_026875155.1 Cherax quadricarinatus
AGAAAGTTAAACCACAAACCAGAAAGTCATAACTGCATTTGACCTTAACGTCCAGTAATAGAGGCAACAACCATTGGAAATAAATGGTATCAAATACCGTCACAGTGGAAATATAAACACATGTGCAGTATAAGTGATCCTTTATTGACAATGTTTCGCCCACAAGTGGGCTTTTTCAAGTCACACACAGATCTACCTGGGGTGGAAGGTACGAGAGTATTTATAGTCAGGTTCAGAATGTTGAGGTCAGGTGGAGAATGCTGCATCTATAACCCCACCCGGTAGATCATCAGATGCAGCATTCTCCACCTGACCTCAACATTCTGAACCTGACTATAAATACTCCCGTACCTTCCACCCCAGGTAGATCTGTGTGTGACTTGAAAAAGCCCACTGTGTGGGTGAAACGTTGTCAATAAAGGATCACATTATACTGCATATGGGCAACAACCATTGTTGACAACAAAAGTATTTACACCTTTTCAGACAATGTGTGAATAAAGCTTCAAATTACTACTTTAGAGCCTATCATTCACAACTCGTCCGTATTCCTATAAAATCTACTCTTAAACCAGGGTCTGAAATACGTGCTAAAACTTTTTATTAATAAATTTATTTTCAGTCTGCTGGGACACGTTTTTGATCTTATATTAATAACAGATTTCAGACAGATTAATTCTTTATATCTAACTGAAGGACACAAAATTATTTCTTATTTCGTTGCAGGAAACAACATTGATTACTAGATCACTGCGTCGAATAAATCACTTAAATTAAAAGTACTTAGTGTTGGAATAACCTGACGAGGTTCCAATCACACCAGCGTAACTTTCCTACGCTTTTAATGTGGTTATTTTGTTGTTTTCTGTTGGGAGTTGTATTGGTGCTCTTAGTTTCCGCCAGTATCATGAGTGTAAGTGTTTCTCTTAGCATTTTACGGAACTCTCATTATTGTGATCAACTTTGCGGAAGTACAAATCGTGTAATATTGTTGTATATTAAGGTGATGTAATGGATGCTGGTCTGTACACTCTCGTCTGGGTGAGCAAAGGATCAGGGATCTTAAGAAGGATCAAGAGAACACTTTCACATACACACACATACACACACACACACACACACAACTCTCTCACACACACACAACTCACACACACACAACTCTCACATACACACAACTCTCTCACTTACACAACTCTCACACACGCATACACACAACTCACACGCACACACACAACTCTCTCACACACAAATACAAACCTCTCTCACACACACACACAAATCACACACACACAAACTCACACACACACACACAACTCACACGCACACACAAACTCTCTCACACCCAATACAAATCTCTCTCTCTCTCTCTCTCTCTCTCTCTCTCTCTCTCTCTCTCTCACACACACACACACACACACACACAACTCACACACACACAACATCACACATACAACTCACACACAACTCACACAAACTCACACACAACTCACAAAACACACACACACACACACACACACAACTCTCTCTCTCTCACACACACACAACTCACACACACACACACAACTCTCTCTCTCTCTCACACACACACACACACACACACCTCACACACACAAGGAGATTGACTGGGAAAACCTGGAGCCCCATGGAGGTCCCGAAACATGAAGAGCCAAGATGTTAGAGACACTACCAGAGAGAGAGGTGAGGATGAACCAGCAAGACTGGACCTTGTATTCATCTTGAGTAGTTCGGACATCGAGGATATCATGTATGAAAGGCCCCTGGGAGCTAGTGAACATGTGGTTCTGTGCTTTGACTACATAGTTGAGCTTCAAGTGGAGAGAGTAGCAGGAATAGGATGGGAAAAACCAAACTACAAAAGGGGGAACTACTCAGGCATGAAGAACTTTCTGCAAGACATTCAGTGGGAGAGGGAACTGACAGGAAAACCAGTACAAGAAATGGTGGACAATGTGGCAACAAAATGTAAGGAGGCAGAGGAGAGGTTTGTTCCCAAGGGAAACAGAAATAATGGGAAGAACAGAACGAGTCCTTGGTTCACCCAAAAGTGTAGGGAGGCAAAAACTAGGTGTACTAGAGAATGGAAAAGGTACAGAAAACAGAGAACTCAGGAAAATAAAGAGATTAGCCGAAGAGCCAGAAACGAATATGCACAGATAAGAAGGGAGGCTCAGCGACAATATGAAAATGACATAGCATCGAAAGTCAAGTCTGACCCGAAGCTGCTGTATAGCCACATCAGGAGGAAAACAACAGTCAAGGACCAGGTAATCAGACTGAGGAATGGTGATGGGGAGTTCACAAGAAACGACCGAGAGGTATGTCAGGAGCTCAACACGAGATTTAAAGAGGTATTTACAGTGGAAACCAGTAGGACTCCAGGAAATCAGAAAAGGGGGGTTCACCAGCAAGTGCTGGATGAGGTACATATAACCAAGGAGGAGGTGAAGAAGCTATGCGAACTTGACACCTCAAAGGCGGTGGGACCAGACAACATCTCTCCGTGGGTCCTTGAAGAGGGAGCAGAGATGCTGTGTGTGCCATTAACAAAGATCTTCAACACATCAATTGAAACTGGGCAACTCCCTGAGGTATGAAAAATGGCAAATGTAGTCCCAATTTTTAAAAAGGGAGACAGACATGAAGCACTAAACTACAGACTTGTATCACTAACGTGTATAGTATGCAAAGTCATGGAGAAGATCATCAGGAGGAGAGTGGTGGGGCACCTGGAAAGAAACAAGTGTATAATTGACAACCAGCACGGTTTCAGGGAAGGAAAATCCTGTGTCACAAACCTACTGGAGTTTTATGACAAGGTGACAGAAGTAAGACAAGAGAGAGAAGGGTGGATCGACTGCATTTTTTTGGACTGCAAGAAAGCCTTTGACACAGTTCCTCACAAAAGGTTACCGCAAAAGCTAGAGGATCAGGCACACATAACAGGAAAGGCACTGCAATGGATCAGAGAATACCTGACAGGGAGGCAACAGCGAATCATGGTACGTGACGAGGTGTCAGAGTGGGCGCCTGTGACAAGCTGGGTTCCACAGGGGTCAGTCCTAGGACCTGTGCTGTTCTTAGTATATGTGAATGACATAACGGAAGGGATAGAATCAGAAGTGTCCTTGTTTGCAGATGATGTGAAGTTAATGAGACGAATCAAATCGGACGAGGATCAGGCAGGACTACAAAGAGACCTGGACAGGCTACAAGCCTGGTCCAACAACTGGCTCCTTGAGTTTAACCCTGCCAAATGCAAAGTCATGAAGATTGGGGAAGGGCAAAGAAGACCGCAGACAATATAGTTTAGATGGCCAAAGACTGCAAACTTCACTCAAGGAAAAAGATCTGGGGGTGAGTATAACACCGAGCATATCTCCTGAGGATCGCATCAATCAGATAACTGCTGCAGCATACGTGCGTCTGGCAAACCTACTGATAGCGTTCCGATACCTCAGTAAGGATTTCTTCAAGACTCTGTATACCATTTACGTCAGGCCCATACTGGAGTATGCAGCACCAGTTTGGAATCCTCACCTGGTCAAGCAGGTCAAGAAATTAGAGAAAGTGCAAAGGTTTGCAACAAGACTAGTCCCAGAGCTAAGGGGATTGTCCTACGAAGAAAGGTTGAAGGAAATCGGCCTGACGACACTGGAGGACAGGAGGGTCAGGGGGAGACATGATAACGTCATATAAAATACTGCGCGGAATAGACAAGGTGGACAAAGACGGGATGTTCCAGAGATGGGACACAGAAACAAGAGGTCACAATTGGAAGTTGAAGACTCAGATGAATCAAAGGGATGTTAGGAAGTATTTCTTCAGTCATAGAGTAGTCAGGCCGTGGAATAGCCTAGAAAGTGACGTAGTGGAGGCGGGAACCATACATAGTTTTAAGGCGAGGTATGATAAAGCTCATGGAGCAGGAAGAGAGAGGACCTAGTAGCAATCAGCGAAGAGGCGGGGCCAGGAGCTAAGACTCGACCCCTGCAACCACAAATAGGTGAGTACAAATAGGTGAGTACACACAGTGAAGAGGCGGGGCCAGGAGCTATGAATCGTACGAGGAAAGGTTAAGGAAAATCGGACTGACGACACTGGAGGACAGAAGGGTCAGGGGAGACATGATAACGACATACAAGATACTGCGGGGAATAGACAAGGTGGACAGAGATAGGATGTTCCAGAGAGGGGACACAGGGACAAGGGGTCACAACTGGAAGCTGAAGACTCAGACGAGTCACAGGGACGTTAGGAAGTATTTCTTCAGTCATAGAGTTGTCAGCAAGTGGAATAGCCTAGCAAGTGAAGTAGTGGAGGCAGGAACCATACATAGTTTTAAGAAGAGGTATGACAAAGCTCAGGAAGCAGAGAGAGAGAGAGGACCCAGTAGCGATCAGTGAAGAGGCGGGGCCAGGAGCTGAGTCTCGACCCCTGCAACCACAATTAGGTGAGTACAATTAGGTGAGTACACACACACACACACACACACACACACACACACACACACACACACACACACACACCACACACCACACTCACACACACACACACACACACCCACACCACACACACACACACACACACACACACACACACACACACACACACACACACCACTCACACACCCACACACACACACTCACACACCCACACACACACACTCACACACCCACACACACACACACACACACACACACACACACACACAGTCCACATAATGGATAGTGGATTCACAATAAACTAACAACTTCAGCGTGAAAAATAAAGAAAATCTTAAACCAACAAATTAAATCGCAATAAAATTACTACGAGAATTTCTAACACATTACAATAATGAGAACTAAACGTTATTTTTTAACTGCAATCAATTTTAATACACAAAGATGGACTACTGTTTGGAAGGTCATCAGAGGAAGTATATATTATTGTTACACTGAGTACGATTTTTTTTATTACTGGTTGGAGTAATACAAGACATGAGGAATGGGAGGCAGTAAGGTATGATCCGTGGAAAGGAAGAGTAGCTAAAATTATTGGATCAAGAGCTCGTTACTAGCGTCAAAGTCAGGGAATAAATGGTTTTGGGAAACTAACTGTACTTAATGAGACTTATGTAGTCTTTGGATGTGTTTATTCTGCTAACGTTTCACTAGCCGAAACGTTTCCAGGATATAGGTACCCAAATGTTGCACAAATGTCTCATGATCGTGTAAGACAATCACTAAATTTAGACCAATAACCTGTACTAGGGACTATTGATCACACTGGTGATCCCTGGCCACCACTGTCCATACCTGGCCATGTGATGAACTATGATAGAAAACATAGCTAGCTCTCGTTCCCTCAAAATAACTATCACTTAGAACAGATTATTAGCAAACTGCATTTGTATCCAATTTTGCTTAAAAAAAAATCCTAGGTTCACGATGCCTTCGTCCGAGATAATATATCTAGCGAAGACCCTCTGTTAGACACTGTTATACAGCATCACTGCCAAGATACGCAATCTTAAGTGCTCAAGGGACATCTCACACTGACAAAGCCGTGAGATTACAGCAGTTTATTCACTACTTTACCTCGTGTATGAAGGGGAAAACAAGATGCTGGAAAAGGAATCAGTGATTCAACGAGCTGGAGCTATTCTTAATTTCTCTAGATTATACCTGATTGCCTCTCATTCCCAGTCACTTTATGGCCCCACTGGGGATTTGAATTTCCCAGTGAATGCAATAATAATAATAATAATAATAATAATGATATAATGATAATAAAAATAATAATAATAATAATAATAATGATAATAATAATAATAATAATAATAATAATAATAATAATAATAATAATAATAATAATAATAATAATAATAATAATAATAATAATAATAATAATGATAATAATAATAATAATAATAATAATAATAATAATAATAATAATAATGATAATAATAATATAATAATAATAATAATAATGTATAATATTAATAATAATAATGATAAAAATAATAATATAAATAATAATGATAATAATAATATAATAATAATAATAATAATAATGATAATAGTAATAATAATAATGATAAAAAATAATAATAATAATAATAATAATAATAATAATAATAATAATAATGATAATAGTAATAATAATAATGATAAAAATAATAATAATAATAATAATAATAATAAATAATAATAATGATAATAATGATAATAATAATAATAATAATAATAATGATAATAATAATAATAATAATAATGATAATAATATAAAAAATAATAATAATGATAATAATAATAATAATGATAATAATAATAATAATAATAATAATAATAATAATAATAAATGATAATAATAATAATAAATATAATAATCAATAATATGTAATAGTAATAATAATAATGATAAAAATATAATAATAATATAATAATAATAATAATAATAATAATAATAATAATGATAATAGTAATAATAATAATGATAAAAATAATAATAATAATAATAATAATAATAATAATAATAATGATAATAATAATGATAATAATAATAATAATAATAATATATGTATTTTGGTAGCTACGTATGTTTATATATATGAGAATATGTATTTGTGTGTGCATATGCACATTTGTGTGCATGTGTATGTGAGTGTATATAGATGTGTGTGTGATCATGTATTCTTGTGTGGATGTAAGTGTTCGTATGTATGTACTCTTGTACGTATGTATACATACGAACTCAGTTTAAGTCATAATAATCTGCCAATGAAAAAACAGAAAGATAGACGGGGGGTTCGAACCGTGGTCCCAAAATTATGTATATGTGTGTGCACATGTGTATGTTATGTGTATATGTGTGTATATATGTATAAATCTGCATATACGTATGTATGCATGTGTGTATGTATACGCACATGAATACTATCGAAAGTTCCAGGAGAATTACCTTAAAACAGTAACTTAAAAAATATAATTTTTTCGAGAGTAACTAAAAAATTTTTTTCCCCAGAGGATTTATTCTCAAAATTTATATCATGGTAATAATGCATCATAATATAAAAAAATATTTTAAATTCTGATTAATGTTTAATGTTCACTGATTAGAAAAAATATCTGAACTTCTGAAGGAAATTTATAATTTATTATTTTTAAAGGGGTGGACCGGAAAGCCAGTGGAAGGCCTCTGTCAGATGACCAAAAGCTCCAACGGCGCGTCATCTGACTAAGATACTTGTCATGTTTCCTGACGAGTCTTACCTTACCTTACCTACCTAACCTAACCTAACCTAACCTAAACTAAACTAAACTAAACTAAACTAACCTAACCTAATGTCTTCCTACAAATTATGCAAGTTTTTCACAATGTGTTTGGTATTCTTTCCGTTTCATATGAGGGTGTGGAGGGTGTGGAGGGTGTGGAGGGTGTGGAGGGTGGATGGAGAGAGAGAGAGAGAGAGAGAAGAGAGAGAGAGAGAGTGAGGAGAGAGAGAGAGAGAGAGAGAGAGAGGAGAGAGAGAGAGAGAGAGAGAGAGAGAGAGAGAGAGCCTTTTGCTTTAAGCTCAGCCAAAATATTTAACTACATATGTCTGTCGTGTGGACTGTGAAACAGTCTTCTATCTGTCTTCACAATGTGCACACTCTCTCTCCGTCTCTCTCTGTCTCTGTCTGCCTGTCTCTCTCTCTCTCTCTCTCTCTCTCTCTCTCTCTCTCTCTCAGTTCTAGTCCATTAGCTGGCTCAACACGCCGGAAGCATGAAGAATGGTGTGAGCAAAAGATTTGGCAAACTTACTGGAATTTGCATCTTAAATAATAGTCTGTCAACACGACCAATTCTCCCCCACATTTGATTTACCGACTTTTGCCAACAATCCATAACCCACTCCAGCACAAATCTATAAATAAGTGTAAACATGACTCACGAAATCGTAATGACACGATTGCAAACAAACCATACCATGGGCGGGATTTGAACCCGCGTTCAGGGAGTCTCAAAACTCCAGACCGAGGGTTCAAATCCCGCCCGTGGTATGGTTTATAAATGCAAAATTCTTCTTTAAATACGAATTTATAATTAAAATACTTCGGAACAAGCGACCACAGCATATTATTTAACAAGGATCTGGATCTCTATGGCCCCCTTCCAGCCACTTCAGATTGGCTACCAAGTTACTCCATTCAGAGGCTTTCAACTTTGAATTATGTCCTAGAATTTGTTGAAGAATTGAGACACTTATGCAACACATGGGAATTTTTATTGAAGAAACGTTTCGCCACACAGTGGCTTCATCAAGAGTGATGGACTGAACACATCGAATCCAGGTTGAGGGACTGATTACCTCATACTTCTACTCTCCTTACCCATTTCTACTTTGTATTGGACTGATGAAGCCACTGTGTGGCGAAACGTTTCTTCAATAAAGATTCCCATGTGTTGCATAAGTGTCTCAATTCTTCAACTTGTCGGTTTTCAAAACCATTCATCACCTAGAATTTGTATTGATAAAGCCACTGGAGGGCGAAACGCCTAAATAAAGATTCCCAGATGTTGCACATGTGTGTAAAATTTCATGTTCCTATTACGTAATCTCTTGCTTCACGAGAAACGGTATAAAAATACCAAAAATGGTATCAGATACCGACAACTTTATGATTAAGATACATGTGCACCAGCTGGGTATTTTTATTGTTGAGACGTTTCGCCCACACAGTAGGCAGAATCATCTGCATTTCACTGCTACATCTGCTGCCTCTGTATTTGACTGGAGAAACCTACTGGTGCACACGTGTCTTAATCACCAATACAAAGAATTATTGTAATCAAAACTTGGCGTTCCAACACAGAGAAGATGGAAGGTCAAGACTGAGATAAAGATACCCAAGAGTGGAACAGATTTCTCGTTCATCAACTTGTCGGTTCTCTGACCCATTTATCTACATTACCATAACATGGTTCTCTGAACCATTTATCTACATTACCATAACATGGTTCTCTGAACCATTTATCTACATTACCATAGCATGGTTCTCTGAACTAATTTTCTGCATTACCATAACATGGTTCTCTGAACTAATTATCTACATTACCATAGCATGGTTCTCTGAACTAATTATCTACATTACCATAACATGGTTCTCTGAACCATTTATCTACATTACCATAGCATGGTTCTCTGAACCATTTATCTACATTACCATAACATGGTTCTCTGAACCATTTATCTACATTACCATAACATGGTTCTCTGAACCATTTATCTACATTACCATAGCATGGTTCTCTGAACCATTTATCTACATTACCATAACATGGTTCTCTGAACCATTTATCTACATTACCATAGCATGGTTCTCTGAACTAATTTTCTGCATTACCATAGCATGGTTCTCTGAACTAATTTTCTGCATTACCATAGCATGGTTCTCTGAACCATTTATCTGCATTACCATAGCATGGTTCTATGAACCATTTATCTACATTACCATAACATGGTTCTCTGAACCAATTATCTACATTACCATAGCAGGGTGTCTAGCCATATAATTTAGCAACGAAACGCGTTGTTGCTGTCGAGAATAATTCTTGTAATGTATTCTAGTTCCCTAATACAAGAATTATTATTATTATTATTATTATTATTATTATTATCATTATTATAATCAAGGGGAAGCGCTGAACCCGTAGGATTATACAGCGCCTGGGGGGGGGGATGTGGAAGGCATACAGGCTTAATTCGGGGAACTGGAGCACAGATCCAATTCCCTAGATCAAGAGCCCCTCACCAACATCAAGGAACCTTCCCTGAGGGGCCTAATACAACAAGAAAGTCAAGAATTAGACTAATCAAGAGCCCCTCACCAACATCAAGGAACCTTCCCTGAGGGGCCTAATACAACAAGAAAGTCAAGAATTAGACTAAATCAAGAGCCCCTCACCAACATCAAGGAACCTTCCCTGAGGGGCCTAATACAACAAGAAATCAAGAATTAGACTAAATCAAGAGCCCCTCACCAACATCAAGGAACCTTCCCTGAGGGGCCTAATACAACAAGAAAGTCAAGAATTAGACTAAATCAAGAGCCCCTCACCAACATCAAGGAACCTTCCCTGAGGGGCCTAATACAACAAGAAATCAAGAATTAGACTAAATCAAGAGCCCCTCACCAACATCAAGGAACCTTCCCTGAGGGGCCTAATACAACAAGAAAGTCAAGAATTAGACTAAATCAAGAGCCCCTCACCAACATCAAGGAACCTTCCCTGAGGGGCCTAATACAACAAGAAAGTCAAGAATTAGACTAAATCAAGAGCCCCTCACCAACATCAAGGAACCTTCCCTGAGGGGCCTAATACAACAAGAAGTCAAGAATTAGACTAAATCAAGAGCCCCTCACCAACATCAAGGAACCTTCCCTGAGGGGCCTAATACAACAAGAAAGTCAAGAATCAGACTAAATCAAGAGCCCCTCACCAACATCAAGGAACCTTCCCTGAGGGGCCTAATACAACAAGAAAGTCAAGAATCAGACAAAATCAAGAGCCCCTCACCAACATCAAGGAACCTTCCCTGAGGGGCCTAATACAACAAGAAAGTCAAGAATTAGACTAAATCAAGAGCCCCTCACCAACATCAAGGAACCTTCCCTGAGGGGCCTAATACAACAAGAAGTCAAGAATTAGACTAAATCAAGAGCCCCTCACCAACATCAAGGAACCTTCCCTGAGGGGCCTAATACAACAAGAAAGTCAAGAATCAGACTAAATCAAGAGCCCCTCACCAACATCAAGGAACCTTCCCTGAGGGGCCTAATACAACAAGAAAGTCAAGAATCAGACAAAATCAAGAGCCCTCACCAACATCAGGAACCTTCCTGAGGGGCCTAATACAACAAGAAAGTCAAGAATTAGACTAAATCAAGAGCCCCTCACCAACATCAAGGAACCTTCCCTGAGGGGCCTAATACAACAAGTCAAGAATTAGACTAAATCAAGAGCCCCTCACCAACATCAAGGAACCTTCCCTGAGGGGCCTAATACAACAAGAAAGTCAAGAATTAGAACGAGTTTTTGTAGATAAGTGAGTTGAATATACCCAAGAGATAATGGATAGGTTACGTATACATCCTTTCACTAGAGATATCTATAGATATGAATACAAATCTTTACTGGATTTAGGTTGTAAAGAAATACAGACTTCAAAAATTTACCAAATTTAATAAACAAAAGTATATTAAAGGGCTCATAAGACTGCCATCCCCACGAGCCCCTTCGAGGCGGGGTAGATGGCAGACCAGAGGCCTAGCTTCTCCCTACGAGCCCCGTGAGGGCGGGGAATGTGGCTAGGCCTGGGGACACTTGGTCCCAAAGGTGAGGAGGTACTTGTGCCTCCTCCCATGAGAGACTTAAGTCTCGAGACACTCCCTAGATAGGGAGCCAAGGCCGGGTCACCACTACTTGGAAAAGACCCGGGCCGGGGGAATACCGGCGATTAAAAAAAAAAAAATTAAAGATCTCAGACAACTCAGCTACATAGATAAATGGTTCAGAGAACCGTAAAGTTGATAAATTAGACATGTGTGCAACATTTCGGCATCTTTATTGTAAAAACGTTTCGCCACACCTGTCTGCAGTATATAAGCCACTTCACGCATGAATGATGGATTGATTATATAGACTCCAGGCTGAGGGACTGATTGACTCTTTCTAATCGTCAGGATTCTTCTTGGAAGAGGACTGATGAAGCCACTGTGTGGCGAAACGTTCTCACAGTGAAGATACCCAAGCCATCAATAACTTGATTTTTTCAATGCAATTCACCAAAGTATATTGTATTATATAATGAGAAATCATAACGTTGTCTTTGTTATTACTGAAGCTTAATTAATAGGACTCCAGCTACTCCTGTTTTTATGTGATGACTGATCCAGCTACTCCTGTTTTTATGTGATGACTGATCCAGCTACTCCTGTTTTTATGTGATGACTGATCCAGCTATTCCTGTTTTTATGTGATGACTGATCCAACTACTCCTGTTTTTATGTGATGACTGATCCAGCTACTCCTGTTTTTATGTGATGACTGATCCAGCTACTCCTGTTTTTATGTGATGACTGATCCAACTACTCCTGTTTTTATGTGATGACTGATCCAGCTACTCCTGTTTTTATGTGATGACTGATCCAGCTACTCCTGTTTTCATGTGATGACTGATCCAACTACTTCTGTTTTTATGTGATGACTGATCCAACTACTCCTGTTTTTATGTGATAAACTGATCCAGCTACTCCTGTTTTTATGTGATGACTGATCCAGCTACTCCTGTTTTTATGTGATGACTGATCCAACTACTCCTGTTTTTATGTGATGACTGATCCAGCTACTCCTGTTTTTATGTGATGACTGATCCAGCTACTCTTGTTTTTATGTAAGGGACTGATCCAGCTACTCCTGTTTTTTATGTGATGACTGATCCAGCTACTCCTGTTTTTATGTGATGACTGATCCAGCTACTCCTGTTTTTATGTGATGACTGATCCAGCTACTTCTGTTTTATGTGATGACTGATCCAGCTACTCCTGTTTTTTATGTGATGACTGATCCAACTACTCCTGCTTTTTATGTGATGACTGATCCAGCTACTCCTGTTTTTATGTGATGACTGATCCAACTACTCCTGTTTTTATGTGATGACTGATCCAGCTACTCCTGTTTTTATGTGATGACTGATCCAACTACTCCTGTTTTTATGTGATGACTGATCCAACTACTCCTGTTTTTATGTGATGACTGATCCAACTACTCCTGTTTTTATGTGATGACTGATCCAACTACTCCTGTTTTTATGTGATGACTGATCCAACTACTCCTGGTTTTATGTGATGACTGATCCAGCTACTCCTGGTTTTATGTGATGACTGATCCAACTACTTCCGTTTTTATGTGATGACTGATCCAGCTACTCCTGTTTTTATGTGGTGACTGATCCAACTACTCCTGTTTTTATGTGATGACTGATCCAGCTACTCCTGGTTTTATGTGATGACTGATCCAACTACTTCTGTTTTTATGTGATGACTGATCCAGCTACTCCTGTTTTTATGTGATGACTGATCCAACTACTCCTGTTTTTATGTGATGACTGATCCAGCTACTCCTGGTTTTATGTGATGACTGATCCAACTACTCCTGTTTTTATGTGATGACTGATCCAGCTTCTCCTGTTTTTATGTGATGACTGATCCAGCTAC
Organism: Cherax quadricarinatus; assembly: GCF_026875155.1. Taxonomy (NCBI): domain Eukaryota; kingdom Metazoa; phylum Arthropoda; class Malacostraca; order Decapoda; family Parastacidae; genus Cherax; species Cherax quadricarinatus. The sequence continues at coordinate 13,346,752 of NC_069457.1, forward strand.
TCCTGTTTTTATGTGATGACTGATCCAACTACTCCTGTTTTTATGTGATGACTGATCCAGCTACTCCTGGTTTTATGAGATAACTGATCCAGCTGGTTTAACTTCAGACTGTGGTTTATGTGTCTACACACACGGTATTCGATGTCAAAATATAACATTAAGTTAGCTAGAGTAAATAATCTATCTTTAACGAAAGCTAATGTTTAATTTCTCTACTAAATAACAGTAATTTTAGATTCTATGCTAGTATTACATTCATGGAGAAGCACTAAAGTCGTATGGGTTATATGGTAAATGAGGAGATAGAGGCATTTAGGTTCAGTCCAAGAACTGGTGTATCGCACTGGTAAGGCAGTGGGTAACCACTGGTGTATCGCACTGGTAAGGCAGTGGGTAATTAACCACTGGGGTATCGCATTGGTAAGGCAGTGGTTAATTAACCACTGGTGTATCGCACTGGTAAGGCAGTGGGTAATTAACCACTGGGGTATCGCATTGGTAAGGCAGTGGTTAATTAACCACTGGTGTATCGTACTGGTAAGGCAGTGGTTAATTAACCACTGGTGTATCGTACTGGAAAGGCAGTGGTTAATTAACCACTGGTGTATCGCACTGGTAAACCTAGTGGCGAGTACTGTTTCATGGTAGGACAATCTAATTCACCTCTAGTCATTCCCATTAATGTGCCTTTCCAAGTAACTCGCTTCAGTGGTGTTTCTAGTTACTTATACTCATCTCTAACTTTACTACCAAATTGCTGCGAGTCCTGCCATGATTAGATATTAAACCATACCACCGGCGGGAATAGAACCCGCGGTCAGAGTCAAAACTCCAGACCGTCGCGTTAGCCACTGGACCAGCTAGCCACGTCCAACTAGGTATATTTCTACACCATAGGGAGGTTAGCATAGGCCACCACTGTGACCACAAATGCAAGTTTTTACAGACGAATCTCCAGCTAGCGTGGCCGTGACGAACTCTAGCTCAAGTCCCCTCACTGCCGTTAACATGACTCACGAAATCGTAATGACACGATTGCAAACAAACCAAACCAAAAATCAATCTGAATCTAACGAAAAAAATATATTTCATTGTTTTTATTATTAAATTACTGTAAACTTTTCTAAAATATATTTAGTTGGATTAGGCTACATTAAATTACGCTTGTTATAAAAAGATTAGGTAAGTTTTCTAAGGTTCTTTTGGTGCAAAATTAAAATTTATTACATCAACATTAATGAAAAAAATATATCTTCAAACGTATAAGAGAAAATTTCAGAAAGGACTTAAATTTAAATGAGTTCTTGCTAATTGACCAGTTTTACATATTCGGCACGACATATAATATATATATATATATATATATATATATATATATATATATATATATATATATTAATTATTATATATATATTATATATATATATATATATAATATATATATATATATATATATATATATATATATATATATATATATGGATTGATGAATGCATGGGTGTATACAATGATGCATGTATGTATGGACTAGTGTTTTGAATGGAAAGGTGCACTTAGTGTGGGTTGCAACAGTTTATATATATATATATATATATATATATATATATATATATATATATATATATATATATATATAATATATATATATATAATATATATTTATATATAATATAATATATATATATATATATATATATATATATATATATATATATATATATATATATATATATATATATATATATATGCAATAAGATCACAGTAAACAGGTGATTTCAGAATATGCAAAACAACCACTGAAAGAATAGAGAAATTCCAAGCGCTTTCGTGACTACTCACATTATCAAGGAACTATCTTCCTTGATAATGTGAGTAGTCACGAAAGCGCTTGGAATTTCTCTATTCTTTCAGAGTGGTTGTTTTGCATATTCTGAAATCACCTGTTTACTGTGATCTTATTGCATATATATATATATTATATATATATTATATATATATATATATATATATATATATATAAATTTATTAATATTTCCCACATGAATGTTGTCCATGTATATATCTGCACCAGTGAATGTAACATGACCGTCCCTCGATTGAAAAGACATTTTGTGAGTGCAGTGATGCAGTGAGTGGCATGGGTGTGTGGGGAGAGAGAGAGGGAGGGAGAGAGAGAGAGAGAGAGAGAGAGAGAGAGAGAGAGAGGGGAGAGAGAGAGAGAGAGAGAGAGAGGAGAGAGAGAGAGAGAGAGAGAGAGAGAGAGAGAGAGTGAGTTATAAAGAAAAAAAAATTGTGATGGTATCCTTTATTAAATACGTTTAAGTAAAGGCAGTCTTGAGAAAACTCTCCTTACCTCGAGAGAAATACTTTTTAATAAATCCTACAACCACTGTCTTATCCACCTTTTACAAAATTTAAACACTAAAGAGAAAATCTTCTTTAGTGATGCCTTCGTGTAGGTAAAGCTCTTCGTCCAATGTAACATTGCTACCCTCCCCTTGCTACCATTAAATTGGATTATCTTCCATTCTTCAATTCCTTTGTAAGCCCTAAGGATTTGTTTTCCATCAGATAATAATAAAACAATAATAATAAAAATATTAAAAGTAATATCGGTATCAATAATTATTATTGTGTGATGTCGTCAATGTTGGTTAACATTTTTATAGAACCGACATGTTGATAAATTAGACACATTTGCAACTCTTGGGTATCTTTACTGAGGAAACGTTTCGCCACACAGTGGCTTCATCAGTCCATACATAGGAGAATCTTGAAGAACAGGAGGAGAATGAGGTAATCAGTCCCTCAACCTTGAGTCGATGTGGTCAGTCCATCAATCTTGAATAGAATACGGCATATGTGCTGAGAAGCAGCTTATAAACCGTATGGCAGGAGAGGTGCAGCAGTCGTAGGTCGTGTCACATTTGTTCAGTGTTGAAGTAGGTCGTGCCCAAGTAGGTCGTGCCCAAGTAGGTCGTGCCCAAGTAGGTCGTGCCCAAGTAGGTCGTGCCCAAGAATTAGGCAAGCGAAGATTTCCCAAGTATTAAGATCCCAAGAAGTTGCAGTGTCTGACAGGTTTGTAGATGAATGGTTCATAGAACCGACATGTTGATAAATTAGACACATGTACAACTCTTGGGTATCTTTATTGAGAGTTGCACATGTGTCTAATTTATCAACATGTCGGTTCTATGAACCATTCATCTACAAAGAAGAGAATGTAAAGGAAGTGAATGTTGAGGTGTTGGGGAGAGATGTGGGGTTGAAATATGTGGAATCTAATATGGTGGGAGGTGTAACTGTTTTATACCTGTTACAAAACTCTTGGGTGATTCTGAGGAGAAATTGCAAAGGTTGGCGGAGGAATTTGGAAGAGTATAAAAAATGGAAACCAAACGTGAACATAGGAAATAAAATGGGGAGAGTAACAAAAAATTTAGGGAATGAAAGACTGGATATCAAAGTGGAAGGAGGGTGTATGGAGGTAGTGAATCTGTTTAGATATCTTGGAGACGACGTGTCGGTGGACGGGTCTGTGAAAGATGAGGTGAACCACAGATCTGATGAGGGGAAAAAAGTGAGTAGTGCACTGAGGCGTCTGTAGAGAACGTTATCCATGGAGGCAAAACTGGTGAATGAAAGTATATTTTGAATCCGGTCAGATGCAGTCTTTAGTTATTGAATATAATTTCAGTCCTGTTGCAGTACCTTCAGTTCTGTTGCAGTACCTTCAGTCCTGTTGCAGTACCTTCAGTCCTCTTGCATTACCTTCAGTCCTCTTGCAGTACCTTCAGTCCTGTTGCAATACCTTCAGTCCTGTTGCAATACCTTCAGTCCTGTTGCAGTACCTTCAGTCCTGTTGCAGTCCCTTCGCCCTCTTGCAGTACCTTCAGTCCTCTTGCAGACCTTCGTCCTGTTGCAATACCTTCAGTCCTCTTGCATTACCTTCAGTCCTGTTGCATTACCTTCAGTCCTCTTGCATTACCTTCAGTCCTCTTGCAGTACCTTCAGTCCTCTTGCAGTACCTTCAGTCCTCTTGCATTACCTTCAGTCCTCTTGCATTACCTTCATCCTCTTTGCGTACTTCGTCCTCTTGCAGTACCTTCAGTCCTGTTGCAATACCTTCAGTCCTGTTGCATTACCTTCAGTCCTCTTGCAGTACCTTCAGTCCTCTTGCATTACCTTCAGTCCTGTTCATGCTTGCATCAGCTACCTCATGGGCATTCATCAAATGTTTGGTAGAATCATTTAAGCCTAAACTGAGCCGGGGATCGATCCCGGAGCCTCAATGAGTGGTCTGAGGACACTATCAAGAAATCCACTGACAATTCACGGTTGCCACAACGTTCTTGGTGCTGATGACACAGGCAGGCACAAAAATCTTGCTCATTGTTAAGCAGGCCACATTTCCCACCCACAAGGGGCTCGGGGGAGGAGAAATAGAGCTCGACACAACAGTCAGCAAAGGGGAAGGGTACTAGCTAGTATCTTGATTCAGTGTTTCTGGCGATAGCAGGGGCTCCTGTTGGTGCTTTTCCCTTACCTTATATAATGCAGAAGGCTTTATTACTTGTTAGCTAAAAACAGCCAGTCAAAAAAAAAAAAACATACTTCGCATAGCCAGTAAGTTCTAGCTGCTGTCAGCCACACTACTGGCTTAGCCAGTCTCTGCAGCGCGTCCAGTTGGTCGCTCCTGCCAAAACCCAGGTCTCTCATTGGTGACTCAAACTTGATCAAGCAACCAATCATCTTTCGTGTTCGTAGCATTACGCTTCAAAAAAAATTCGGAAGGAACTCGCTACTTAGTAATAATTTCTTCAACGTTATCATTCCAAATTATTACTAATATATTCTGATTAAATATCATACAAATGTGATTAATAAATTCCCTTCATTTAGTCGGGAAAATAAAGACAATTTAGTATTCAATCCTCTAAAACTTTTCTTAAACATTAACAAGTTTAAAAAGAGTTTAGGGAACGGGTGGGGTTTGAACCCATGGCAAGTGAATCCTGTTTACAATAATTTTATTACGATTTCGTGAGTTATGATGGCGTCTGTAATAACAACGTTATCAGCTCTGTTATTCTGAAATCAATACACAAAAAATCTGAAAATAAAACAACAACAAGGGGTGTTAATGTTGCAGTTTAAAAACTGTAGTGTAAAGCACCCTTCTGGCAAGACAGTGATGGAGTGAATGATGGTGAAAGTTTTTCTTTTTCGGGCCACCCTGCCTTGGTGGGAATCGGCCAGTGTGATAATAAATAAATAAATAAATCTCATAACCCATATATCTCATAAAGACACAAGATTCAAAACGAGCCAAACAGTATTCACGAAATCGTAATGACAATTGCAAACGGGTGGGATTTTAACCCGGGAGATTCGTCTGTAAAAACTTGCATTTGTGGTCACAGTGGTGGCCTATGCTAACCTTCCTATAGTGTAGAAATATACCTAGTTGGATGAATCTTATTGTGGCTAGCTGGTCCAGTGGGTAACGTGACGGTCTGGAGTTTTGAGACTCTCTGATCGCGGGTTCAAATCCCGCCCGTGATATGGTTTGAGCCAAACATTTTCCCAACAACTTGACCTCACCTAAATATCTCTGCATCAGAAAGTGTCCTGTAAACAAACACTAGGACATATTAGAAAACGTTTCGGTCTTGGAACCTTAATTACTTGTTTGCTTACGTGTTATTCTAAACTAATTTGTCTATCTAGTACAAAGATTTGTACCATTGCGATGTGTATTTTCCAGTGTGTATTCTAGTGTTTACTTGATTAGTTCTTCAAAGCCTCGGGATCATATACATAAATGTGAGAAGTTAGACACAAACAAAAGCACAAGAAAGAAGGAACACTGCAGAAGGCCTTCTGGCCCATGCGAGGCAGGTCATCTGACCTAGTAGCACAAGCTAGTCAGGCCCATAACGAAACACCTGGAGTTTACCTGGAGAGGGTTTCAGGGGTCAACGCCCCCGTGGCCCGGTCTGAGACCAGGCCTCATGATGGATCAGGGGCTGATCAACCAGGCTGTAACTGCTGGCCTCACGCAAGCTGACGTACGAACCACAGCCCGGTTGGTCAGGTACTAAGTGCCTGTCCAGTGCCTTCTTGAAGACAGCCAGGGGTCTATTGGTAATCCCCCTTATGTATACTGGGAGGCAATTGAATAGTCTCGGGCCCCTGACAATTATTGTGTTGTTTCTCAGTGTACTCGTGGCGCCCCTGCTTTTCATCGGGTGAATGTTGCATCTCCTGCCGAGTCTTCTGCTTTCATATGGAGTGATTTTCGTGTGCAGGTTTGGTACCAATCCCTCCAGGACCTTCCAAGTGTATATTATCATGTAACTTTCTCGCCTGCGTTCCAGAGACTACATATCAAGGACCTTCAACCGTTCCCAGTAATTCAGGTGCCTTATCCTACATATGTGTGCCGTGAAGTACTTTGTACACTCTCCAGGTCTGCAATGTCGTCAGCCTTGAAGGGGGCCGTTAGTGCACAACAGTATTCCAGCCTAGAGAGCACAAGCGATTTGAAGAGAATCATCATGGGCTTGGCGTCCCTAGTTCTGAAGGTTCTCATTATCCATCCTATCATTTTCCTAGCAGATTAGGTAGATACATTGTTGTGGTCTTTGAATGAGAGATCCTCTGCACATTGCAACATTTTTAACATCTCAAAATATTGACAATCCACAAGAGGATTATAGAGCAAAGTGGATCCCAGTACTAGTGAGAACCATTTTTCTCTGCTCCTCTGGAAGAAATCTTCACCCAGATTGCCTTGAGTGCAGCCGTTAAGTCAGCAAACAGGACACGTTCACCGTTTGGAAATGCAAACAGTAAAAAAAAAAAAAACCTTCCTTCTCAGGAAGAGGCAAATGAAAATAAATGGTATAAAATACCGACACAATGGAAACATAAACACATATGCAGTTTAATGTGATCCTATATTGACAACGTTTCGCCCACACAGTGGGCTTTTTCAAGTCACACACAGATCTACCTGGGGTGGAAGGTACGAGAGTATTTATAGTCAGGTTCAGAATGTTGAGGTCAGGTGGAGAATGCTGCATCTATAACCCCACCCGGTAGATCATCAGATGCAGCATTCTCCACCTGACCTCAACATTCTGAACCTGACTATAAATACTCCGTACCTTCCACCCCAGGTAGATCTGTGTGTGACTTGAAAAAGCCCACTGTGTGGGCGAAACGTTTTCAATATAGGATCACATTAAACTGCATATGTGTTTATATACCAAGAGAGGCAAATATTGGATTCCTCACTAAGGAAAATAATTTTTTGAATGTTGACAGGAAAATTACCTTCCCAAAGTTAAAAAGTAATTTCAGACAGTTAAATGGTACAAATAACATTTTCATGCCATAAGAACATAAGGAACACTGCAGCAGGCCTACTGGTCCATGTGAGGCAGGTCCAAGTCTCCTACCGGATTAAGTCAATGCCCCAACCTAGTCAGGTCAGGTCACATTCACTTGAGGAAGGAGCACGGTATATGACGTAGTAGCACAAGCTAGTCAGGTCCAACTCACACCCACCCACACTTCATAAAGACAACGTAAAGGAAACAATTATCTGATAGAATGGAAAAATCTGTATTAACAAACAGGGAGAAAGATATATACTGTTGATGATTGCAGCACATCAATATACTGTTGATGACTGCGGCACATAAATATACTGTTGATGACTGCGGCACTCAATATTTTGTTGATGATTGCAGCACATCAATATACTGTTGATTGCGGCACATCAATATACTGTTGATGATTGCGGCACATCAATATACTGTTGATTGCGGCACATCAATATACTGTTGATTACGGCACATCAATATACTGTTGATTGCGGCACATCAATATACTGTTGATTACGGCACATCAATATACTGTTGATTGCGGCACATCAATATACTGTTGATGATTGCGGCACATCAATATACTGTTGATTGCAGCACATCAATATACTGTTGATTGCGGCACATCAATATACTGTGTGATTGCGGCACATCAATATACTGTTGATTGCGGCACATCAATATACTGTTGATGATTGCAGCACATCAATATACTGTTGATGATTGCGGCACATAAATATACTGTTGATGACTGCGGCACTTTAAAAATATGTTGATGATTGCGGCACATAAATTTTTCTGTTGATTGCGGCACATCAATTACTGTTGATGATTGCGGCACATCAATATTTCTGTTGATGATTTTCAAGGGACATCAATATACTGTTGATGATTGCGGCACATCAATATACTGTTGATGATTGCGGCACATCAATATACTGTTGATGATTGCGGCACATAAATATACTGTTGATGATTGCGGCACATCAATATACTGTTGATGATTGCGGCACATCAATATACTGTTGATTGCGGCACATCAATATACTGTTGATTACGGCACATCAATATACTGTTGATTGCGGCACATCAATATACTGTTGATTACGGCACATTCAATATACTGTTTATTGCGGCACATCAATTATACTGTTGATTGCGGCACATCAATATACTGTTTATTGCGGCACATCAATATACTGTTGATTGCGGCACATCAATATACTGTTGATTGCGGCACATCAATATACTGTTGATTGCGGCACATCAATATACTGTTGATGATTGCGGCACATCAATATACTGTTGATTGCGGCACATCAATATACTGTTGATTGCGGCACATCAATATACTGTTGATTGCGGCACATCAATATACTGTTGATTGCGGCACATCAATATACTGTTGATTGCGGCACATAAATATTCTGTTGATGATTGCGGCACATAAATATTCTGTTGATTGCGGCACATAAACATACTGTTGATGATTGCGGCACATAAATATTCTGTTGATGATTGCGGCACATAAATATTCTGTTGATTGCGGCACATAAATATTCTGTTGATGATTGCGGCACATCAATATACTGTTGATTGCGGCACATAAATATACTGTTGATTGCGGCACATAAATATACTGTTGATGATTGCGGCACATCAATATACTGTTGATTGCGGCACATAAATATTCTGTTGATTGCGGCACATAAATAATTCTGTTGATTTTCGGCACATAAATATACTGTTGATTGCGGCACATAAATATTCTGTTGATTGCGGCACATAAATATTCTGTTGATTGCGGCACATAAATATTCTGTTGATTGCGGCACATAAATATACTGTTGATTGCGGCACATAAATATACTGTTGATTGCGGCACATAAACATACTGTTGATGATTGCGGCACATCAATATACTGTTGATTGCGGCAGAAACAATTTCCTGTCTGCTAAAATGCCAGTAGAAATTGACTTGCGGCAAAATACAGTTTTTTTATGGGAGAAAAAATTCAAATTTCTGGCGTGAGTAAGCTTCAAGAGTTTTCTATGGGGCAACAGATTATTACAATGAACAAGAAGCGCTAAACCTACAAGGGTAATGCAGCGCTATTGGGTAGCAACACAGTCAGCTTTCCAATCTACTTCAAGGGTGAAGTGCTTTTGATCCATGGAATTAGAGCTACTCTCCAGTGGACTTAACTGTATTTCCTCCCACTCGAAGAGTTTTACTCTTTTTTTAAATATAATAATTATTTTCATAATAATTATTTTACTCTGACAAAATTAGTAGATTATCTTGGCGAGACAACAGGAGAAATAAGCTTTCCAGGTGACACTGGAAGCAGAAATACTCTTCCAGGCAACGTTAGAGGCAGAAATGCTCTTCTAGTGGACGCTGGAAGCAGTAATGCTGTTCCAGGTGACGCTGGAAGCAGAAATGCTGTTCCAGGTGACGCTGGAAGCAGAAACACAGTTCCAGGGGACACTGAAGGCAGAAATACTCTTCCAGACGATGTTGGAAACAGTAATTTGCAGTTTAAAACAATGATGACAGTAGAATTAAATTGTTTAAAGGTTTATTAAACCAAAAACAGACGTGCCAGGCAGAGAAGGAAGAAGAAACAGATATGAGTGGCAGAGACTAAAGTAGAAATATACTTTCCAGGCAGAGACAGAAAATTAAATAGATTTTCCAACCAGAACTGTAAGAAAAAGGTCTTTTCAAGCTGAGACAGAATTAGAAATCGATTTTCCAAGCAGAGAAATAATCAGAAATACCCTATCTACACAGAACTGGAAGCAGAAATAGATCTTGGTATTTAAATGAAGAAAAAACTTTTCAGGAAAAGATGGAAGCAGAAATGGGCCTTTTAGCATAAATAAAAACAGAAACACCTTTTTCAAGCAGTGATGGAAGCAGAAATACACTTTCCAGACAGAGATGCAAGCAGAAATATACCTTCCAGACAGAGATGCAAGCAGAAATATACCTTCCAGACAGAGATGCAAGAAGAAATATACCTTCCAGACAAAGATGCAAGCAGAAATATACCTTCCAGACAGAAAAGCAAGCAGAAATATACCTTCCAGAGATGCAAGTAGATATATGCCTTCCAGACAGAGATGCAAGAAGAAATATACCTTCCAGACAGAGATGCAAGCAGAAATATGCCTTCCAGACAGAGATGCAAGAAGAAATATACCTTCCAGACAGAGATGCAAGCAGAAATATACCTTCCAGACAGAGATGCAAGCAGAAATATATCTTCCAGACAGAAAAGCAAGCAGAAATATACCTTCCAGAGATGCAAGTAGATATATGCCTTCCAGACAGAGATGCAAGAAGAAATATACCTTCCAGACAGAGATGCAAGCAGAAATATACCTTCCAGACAGAGATGCAAACAGAAATATACCTTCCAGACAGAGATGCAAGCGAAAAATATTTCCTTCCAGACAGAGATGCAAGCAGAAATATACCTTCCAGACAGAGATGCAAGAAAGAAATTTTACCTTCCGACCCGAGATGCAAGAAGAAATATACCTTCCAGACAGAGATGCAAGCAGAAATGTACCTTCCAGACAGAGATGCAAGCAGAAATATACCTTCCAGACAGAGATGCAAGCAGAAATATACCTTCCAGACAGAGATGCAAGAAGAAATATACCTTCCAGACAGAGATGCAAGCAGAAATGTACCTTCCAGACAGAGATGCAAGCAGAAATATACCTTCCAGACAGAGATGCAAGTAGAAATATACCTTCCAGACAGAGATGCAAGAAGAAATATACCTTCCAGACAGAGATGCAAGCAGAAATGTACCTTCCAGACAGAGATGCAAGAAGAAATATACCTTCCAGACAGAGATGCAAGCAGAAATATACCTTCCAGACAGAGATGCAAGAAGAAATATACCTTCCAGACAGAGATTTCAAGCAGAAATATTACCTTCCAGACAGAGATGCAAGAAGAAATATACCTTCCAGACAGAGATTTCAAGCAGAAAAGTACCTTCCAGACAGAGATGCAAGAAGAAATATACCTTCCAAGACAGAGTGCAAGCAGAAATATACCTTCCAGACAGAGATGCAAGAAGAAATTACCTTCCAGACAGGTCAAACAGAAAATATCCTTCCGACAGAATGCAAGAAAAATATACCCTTTCCCAAAGAGGAAGCAGAAAAAACCTTCCCCGGGCAGAGATTTCAGAAGAAATATACCTTTCCGACAGAGTGCAAACAGAATATTCCCTTTCCCGACAGAGATGCAAGAAGAAAATACCTTCCCGACAGAGAATAAAGTGACTTACCCTTCCCGACAGAAAAAACCAGAAATATAACCTTCCGAGTGCAAAAAGTTATTTTTGCCCTTTCCAAAAAGAGATGCAAAAAGATAGATTTCCCCGGCGGATGGAAGCAAAAAAAGGGGTTCCGCTGCAAGGGAAGTAAAAGGTTTATTTTGGGGGGGTTTTTGGTTCCCTTTGGGCCAAAGGGGCCCCCGTACTTTTTCAAGGCGCGTTTTAGCTCCCCTTTACCAACCAGGGTTGGTGGAGAGGGGGGAAGCAAGGGAATGTTTGGGGGTGAGGGGGAGGGGGTTTGGGTGGAGTGTTGTGTGGGGAAAGGAGTGTGGGGGTTTTGGGGGGCATGCAATGGGGGAAACATTGTGGAAGTATGGGTGCGGATGGATTTAGGTTATTGGGTGGGGGTTGTGGGGGGAAGGGGGGGGGGAGTTTTGGGGGTGGAGGGGGAAGCAATGTGGAATGTGTTGAGGTGCAGGATGGAGTGAAGGATTAATAGGGTGGGGTGTTGCCTGTGGGGAATGGAGCGTGGAGTAATGGTGAGCATGTAGGAGAGAGAATGCAATGTGGAATGTGTTGAGGTGCAGGATGGAGTGAGGGATTAATAGGGTGGGGTGTTGCCTGTGGGGAATGGAGTGTGGACTGGGAAGGAAGGAGCTTGGGATGATATGAGTGAGCTTGCGAGGATACAGTGTGAACTTTTGAGTATTGAGTGTAAAATAGTGGACATAGATTAAAGCAGTGGGTCTTAACTGGGGGTATTCATACCCCTTGGGAGTATGGTAACTAAGTAATTGGGGTATGTTGCTAGAACTACTAGCTGTTCTGTTACTAGCTATCCATTTGTCAAGTAAAACCAAACTATTGACATCTTTTGAAGCCAAATAGGTATCTAATAGGTCTGGTGAGGCTGATTTCCACAGTCTGGTGAAGGGAGTATGAGGACATATTATTAGGACATACTTGTGTATTGTGTATATTAGGCACCCCATTGGGGGCCTGTATCGTAAAAACATTAAGTACTCCTGGGTTTACCTGGAGTATACCTTGATAAATTAGACACATGTGCAGCTCTTGGGTATCTTTATTGAGGAAACGTTTCGTGTGGCGAAACGTTTCCTCAATAAAGATACCCAAGAGTTGCACATGTGTCTAATTTATCAACGTGTTGGTTCTCTGAACCATTCATCTGGAGTATACCTGGAAAGGGTTTCGCTGGTCAATGTTCCCGCGGTTCGGTCTAAGACCAGGCCTCGTGGTGGTGGATGAGGGTCTGATCAATCAGGTTGTTACTGCTGGCTGCACGCAAACTGACGTACGAACCAGAGCCCGGCTGGTCAGGTACTGACTTTAGGTGCCTGTCCAGTGCCTTCTTGAAGACATTGGTAATCTATTGGTAATCCCCCTTATGTATACTGGGAGGCAGTTGAACAGTCTTGGGCCCCGGACACTTATTGTGTTGTCTCAGTGTATTTGTGGCGCCCCTGCTTTTCATCGGGGAAATGTTGCATCTCCTGCCGAGTCTTTTGCTTTCATAGGGAGTGATTTTCGTGTGCAGGATTGGTACTAATCCCTCTAGGATTTTCCAAGTGTATATTATCATGTATCTCTCTCGCCTGCGTTCCAGGGAATACATATCAAGGACATACAACCGTTCTCAGTAATTTAGATGCTTTATCGTACTTATGTGTGCCGTGAATGTTCTCTGTACACTTTCCAGCTGTTAAAAGATAATTTTTTATTTTTATTATCACACTGGCCGATTCCCACCAAGGCAGGGTGGCCCGAAAAAGAAAAACTTTCACCATCATTCACTCCATCACTGTCTTGCCAGAAGGGTGCTTTACACTACAGTTTTTAAACTGCAACATTAACACCCCTCCTTCAGAGTGCAGGCACTGTACTTCCCATCTCCAGGACTCAAGTCCGGCCTGCCGGTTTCCCTGAATCCCTTCATAAATGTTACTTTGCTCACACTCCAACAGCACGTCAAGTAATTAAAAACCATTTGTCTCCATTCACTCCTATCAAACACGCTCACGCATGCCTGCTGGAAGTCCAAGCCCCTCGCACACAAAACCTCCTTTACCCCTCCCTCCAACCCTTCCTAGGCCGACCCCTACCCCGCCTTCCTTCCACTACAGACTGATACACTCTTGAAGTCATTCTGTTTCGCTCCATTCTCTCTACATGTCCGAACCACCTCAACAACCTTCCTCAGCCCTCTGGATAACAGTTTTGGTAATCCCGCACCTCCTCCTAACTTCCAAACTACGAATTCTCTGCATTATATTCACACCACACATTGCCCTCAGACATGACATCTCCACTGCCTCCAGCCTTCTCCTCGCATGCAACATTCATCCCCTTGCTTCACACCCATATAAGAGGGTTGGGTTTAAAACTATACTTTTCATACTTTCCCCCCTCTTTGCCTCTAAGGAAAAAGGTTTCTTTGTCTCCCCCCAGACTCATAAGTTGCACCCTCACTTTTTTTCCCATCATCAATTTTTACGATTCCCCTCTTTCCTTTTCATAGCCCCATCCGCTGAAAACGTCCACTCCCAAATATCTGAATACTTTTCACCTCCTCCTTTCTCTCTCCCCCCAAATTGATATTCAATTTTTTTCATCACCTAATCTTTTTTTTTAAATCCTCAAAACCCTTTTTCTTTTCCTGTATTCACCTTTAATTTTCTTCTTTTGCACACCCTACCAAATTCATCCACAATCTCTGCAGCTTCTCTTCAGAATCTCCCAAAAGCACAGTGTCATCAGCAAAGAGCAGCTGTGACAACTCCCACTTTGTGTGTGATTCTTTATCTTTTAACTCCACGCCTCTTGCCAAGACCCTCGCATTTACTTCTCTTACAACCCCATCTATAAATATATTAAACAACCACGGTGACATCACACATCCTTGTCTAAGGCCTACTTTTACTGGGAAAAAATTTCCCTCTTTCCTACATACTCTAACTTGAGCTCACTATCCTCGTAAAAACTCTTCACTGCTTTCAGTAACCTACCTCCTACACCATACACTTGCAACATCTGCCACATTGCCCCCCTATCCACCCTGTCATACGCCTTTTCCAAATCCATAAATGCCACAAAGACCTCTTTAGCCTTATCTAAATACTGTTCACTTATATGTTTCACTGTAAACACCTGGTCCACACACCCCCTACCTTTCCTAAAGCCTCCTTGTTCATCTGCTATCCTATTCTCCGTCTTACTCTAATTCTTTCAATTATAACTCTACCATACTCTTTACCAGGTACACTCAACAGACTTATCCCCCTATAATTTTTGCACTCTCTTTTATCCCCTTTGCCTTTATACAAAGGAACTATGCATGCTCTCTGCCAATCACTAGGTACCTTACCCTCTTCCATACATTTATTAAATAATTGCACCAATCACTCCAAAACTATATCCCCACCTGCTTTTAACATTTCTATCTTTATCCCATCAATCCCGGCTGCCTTACCCCCTTTCATTTTACCTACTGCCTCACGAACTTCCCCCACACTCACAACTGGCTCTTCCTCACTCCTACAAGATGTTATTCCTCCTGTCTTATTAATTAAACTTCGAGTGATTTTAGAAACTATTTACCGTTATATTTTTCCTTCAGGTGCTTTTCTATCGATCAGAATTAATTAAGCTTATTAGAGTTCCCTTCCTATGTAAAACTGTATCCAATACTATCGTGTGGCACATAAAAGAAAGGTGTATTAGCAAGGTCGCTTAAAAGTAAATTGATATAGTGAGAGCCCGTGAACACACACACACACACACACACACACACACACACACACACACACACCTCGACAGTCTCGACCCCTGCAACCACAGTTAGGCGAGTACAATTAGGTGAGGCGAGTACACACACATTCTCACAGGAGCTGTAGCTCGATCCCTGCGAGTGAATGCACACACACAGGCACACGGAGTCAGGAGCTGTAGCTCGACCCCTGCGTGTGAGTACAAACACAAACATACACACAGACGCACAGCCCCACCATACCCTATGACTCATGTTCCAGGACTAGGAAACTGGAAACTCGAAAACCAGCTGGAGCAAAAAAAAAGTAATGAATAACAAAAAAGGCACAATACCGTGACTGGAACGATACACAACCCGCACATAAAAGAGAGAAGCTTACGACGACGTTTCGGTCCGACTTGGACCATTTACAAAGTCACACTAACCAGAAGTGGAGCAGGACGGCTATATATATAGGCAGGAAGAGGTAGTGGTGGTGGTAGTAGTACAAGAATGGTATATAATACCGACAAGATGAAATTAAGACACATGAGCAACATGAATGTATCGTGGAGGGAGATCCAGGCATCGTGGCACTCGCAAAATTAGCAGATTATAGAAGATGTGATCTTCCCTGCTGGATATCACATTATGAGGAAGGATACAGAAAACAAAAGAGGTGGGGGAGTAGTGATAATCAGGAATTAGTGGAATTTCGAGGAGATAAAAATGAACAGAGAACATGAAACACGAACTGGATAAATACCTAAAGCCAGTGCAGGATCAGCTGGGCTGTGGTTCATACGTTGGATTACATGCAGCCCGCAGTAACAGCCTAGTTAATCAGGCCCTGACCCACTGGGAGGCCTGGTCGTGGACCGAGACGAGGAGGCGTTGATCCCGAGAAAACCCTCCAGATAGGTAGGTAGATGACTAGGGGATCCAAGCTGATGAGAGTAATGATGTACAACCCTTCACTAAACAGTAGTAATCGAAAACGAGATCACGACAATATCATCAGAGGGACCAGAAACTGTGAGGGCTAAGATTGTGAAGGTAATGTTGGAGAACTTCATTCAGCATGTCTGAGACTAAACGAGGGAGAAAGAGAGAGAGAGAGAGAGAGAGAGAGAGGAGAGAGAGAGAGAGAGAGAGAGAGAGAGAGAGAGAGAGAAAACAGAGAAAGAGAGAGAGAAAGAGAGAGAGAAAAGAGAAGAGGAGAAAAGAGAAGAGAGAAAAGAGAAGAGAGAAAAGAGAGAGAAAAAGAGAGAGAAAAAGAGAGAAAAGAGAGAAGAAGAGAGAAGAGAGAGAAAAAAGAGAGAGAGAGAGAGGAGAGAGAGAGAGAGAGAGAGAGAGAGAGAGAGAGAGAGAGAGGGAGAGAGAGAGAGAGAGAGAAAAAGAGAAGAGAGAAAAGATAAGAGAGAAAAGAGAAGAGAGAAAATAGAAGAGAGAAAAGAGAGAGAAAAAGAGAGAAAAAGAGGAAAGAAAAAAGAGAGAAAAGAGAGAGAAAAAAGAGAGAAAAGAGAGAGAAAAGAGAGAGAGAGAGAATGATTAACTATCAAGGCATGATCTTAAATTCACACTGAGTGATTCTGACATAGTGGATACTTAATACAAGAGGCCCTTCCATACTATTGTGACCACACAGTCTCGAGCTTCCAGTAACTCACCGAAGTAATCTTGGGGAAAGAAATTGCAGAGAACTAGAGAAGCTAAATTTAAGGCGGAAAAACTACTCAGACATGAAGCAGCTCCTGAACGAGATACAAAATGAAATGATTCAGTAGAGACATGACTTAAATACTTGTAGCTTCCTGATGTTGCCTCATTTTCACACTCCTTTAGTAATAGGCATCGATATTATGTTCATCATCACTATCAAGCGCTAAACCCATAAGGTTCATACAGTCCTGGATATGTTCAGTATTATCCATTCAGGTGTTTACCTTATCCTCTATCCTCACATTTTTTCAACGTCTTTTTCATCTCCTTCTCCTTCATTCCCTCCAGCATCTCTTTCTTCTCCGTGTTCTTATATTTTCGTTTCATTATTATTATTATTATTATTATTATTGTCGATTTATTTTTTATTTTCATTATTATAAGCACAATACACTGGAAATTCCAACCCTTCAAGAATTTCCAGTGTATTAGCACTGTGTTCCCTCACAAATGATTTGAAAAGGTGGCAAAAGAAGCGAAAATCCCCTCAGTTACCTCGCCCAGGTGATCCTTGACACCTGATTAGAAACTCCCAACAAATATTAAAAAGTTTCCCCTTGCTTTTTTCTTCGTAAGAGTTTGAAGTTAATATATATATAAAAAAAGGTTAAGAGTATTACATAAAGTAAAATGTGCCAGAAGATTACGGGACTTACATGGAAGCTAAACTAAAATGTGAAGGAGAGTTTGAAGTTAATTTTGACTTAGAAAGTGATCTAAAATTTATCTGATTTCCTTTCTTTCAAATTCAATTACCGTATTTCAAATGGTTATCTTTGATAACCATCTGAAATACTTATACTATTAGGAGGACATGTATAATTTACTGGCCTGCACACCTGGCTGTAGAACGATAACCACTTAGAAACTACCAGATTGTCAGAAGAGAAAGTAATGGTATTTCCTTCACCAAATAATAGTCTGGTAAGTACAATATATACAGCTGTGTTAGGTAAGACACATATGCAACAGTTAGACAACTTTATTCCGAAACGTTTCGCCTACACAGTAGGCTTCTTCAGTCGAATACAGAAAGTAGGCAGGAACAGTCTTCACATCTCTACTGTTCCTGCCTACTTTCTGTATTCGACTGAAGAAGCCTACTGTGTAGGCGAAACGTTTCGGAATAAAGTTGTCTAACTGTTGCATATGTGTCTTACCTAACAACCTGTCGGTATTGTATACCATTTTGATGTTCATACAGCTGTGTACAATAAGGCAAATGGAAGCACAAGACACAGTGAGAACCGTAGCAACCAGATGTGAACAAGTCTTCCAAGGATGATTCACAAGTGTACTACATCGCTTCACAACTTTGGCAAGCTTCCTTGTGATTGGCTATTAAGGTTTAATTCAGAGTTTGAGAAAACATCTAATTCCTTGAGGGGTTAGCATGAAAGGGCAGTTAAGCTCATCAATGTGCGTTTTAATCGTATTTGCTATTAAGGACTCGAATATTTTTGTCAAAAACTGATGTCAGGTTAACTGGGCATCAATTTCTTGGACTGGTCTCATCTTTTTCCTGATAGGAGCCACATTTACCGCCACCCACATATTACATACAATACCTATTAAGAGATAAGATTTCGTTCGGATTTTTAACCCCGGGGGGTTAGCCACCCAGGATAACCCAAGAAAGTCATCGTCATCGAGGACTGTCTAACTTATTTCCATTGTGGTCCTTAATCTTGTCCCCCAGGATGCCACCCACACCAGTCGACTAACACCCAGGTACCTATTTGCTGCTAGGTGAACAGGACAACAGGTGTAAGGAAACGTGTCGAAATGTTTCCACCCGCCGGGAATCGAACCCGGGCCCTCAGTGTGTGAAGCGGGAGCTTTACCCACCAGGCCACCGGGCCACCGGTATTTGTAATCAAATATTGAGAAACCAGTTTGTTGATCACTAAGTTCCATCTTGTACTCTTCGAGAACACGTGAAGAGAGTTAGAAATATCTTCCCCCCTGGGAGACATTTTCCTTTAATCACTAGACTGGTTTACAACTCATGTCTCTAATAATTGTGAATTTACATAATTTGTTTTCCTAAGGCCAGGTGGTTAACGCTCTCGCTTCACACGGTGAGGGCCTGGGTTCGATTCCCAGCCAGAGTAGAAATACTGGGCGTGTTTCTTTCCACCTGTTGTCTATGTTCCCCATCAGTAAAATGGGTACCTGGGTGTTAGTCGACTGGTGTGGGTCGCATCCTGGGACACTGACCTAAGGAGGCCTGGTCACAGACCGGGCCGCGGGGGCGTTGACCCCCGGAACTCTCTCCAGGTAAACTCCAGGTAAGGCCTTCTATAAAAATTAATGGGATTCATTTTGTCTTGCGCAAATGCAAACATTAAATTATTATAAACTGGATTCATTATAATTAAAGGCCCGGGCCTTTTCCAAGTGGTGGCCCGGCCTTGGCTCCCTCTTTAGGGAGTGTCTGAGACCTAAGTCTCCCATGGGAGGAGGCACAAGTACCTCCTCATCTTTGGGACCAACTGTCCCCAAGGCCTAGCCACAAGCTAGGCCTCTCTGGTCTGCCATCCCCGCCCCAAGGAGGCAAATGGGTATGACAGTCTTATGAGTTAAAGGCTCGGGCTCAGGCACCTACCCTACCCTAGAAGGGTTAGGCATGGTGTCGATGTACTGGATTCTTTACCTCCTAGATGTCAATTAGCTGCTTTCCAGCTAATTCCCGATTTTCTCTAATCTTTTTTCTATTTATCTGGAAGAAACTTTTCGGATTTGTTTCTGATTTCTCCAGAACTATAATTTTATAGTCAAACTCAGCTTATGTAACCCGTTTCCTGTCTTCTCTCTCAGCGTCAACACAATGATTAATGTGACTTACCATACCCCCGGCTGGGATTGAACCCGCGGTCATAGAGTCTCAAAACTCCAGCCCGTCGCGTTAGCCACTAGACCTTCACGGCAGTGAAGGGACCTGAGCTAGAGTTCGTCACGGCCACGCTAGCTGGAGATTCGTCTGTAAAAACTTGCATTTGTGGTCACAGAGGTGCCTATGCTAACTTTCCTATGGTGTAGAAATATACCTAGTTGGATGAATCTTATTGTGGCTAGCTGGTCTAGTGGCTAACGCGACGGGCTGGAGTTTTGAGACTCTCTGACCGCGGGTTCAATCCCGGCCGGGGTATGGTTTGTTTACAATCGTGTCATTACGATTTCTTGAGTCATGTTGACGGCAGTGAAGGGACTTGAGCTAGAGTTCGTCACGGCCACGCTAGCTGGAGATTCGTCTGTAAAAACTTGCATTTGTGGTCACAGAGGTGCCTATGCTAACTTTCCTATGGTGTAGAAATATACCTAGTTGGATGAATCTTATTGTGGCTACCTGGTCTAGTGGCTAACGCGACGGGCTGAAGTTTTGAGACTATGACCGCGGGTTCAATCCCGGCCGGGGGTATGGTTTGTTTACAATCGTCTCATTACGATTTCTTGAGTCAATTAATGTGACTTTCTTGACTAATGTTACTACAAAGTTACTTATTCCAAAGACAAATTGTTTTGATCTGTTTATCCATTTGGGATTATTTTCACTAAATCTGATCTCTGTGGGAAAGCGCTAAGTCCGTAGGGAGCAAGCAGTGTGTATGGCGAATGAGAGAGAATCAAGTTTGATCCATGAAAGTGGAGGGTAGATTCAATTTCCTTCATCAAGGCATCTTGCTTTCAACGAGGCAGTAACGTAGCTAGAGGCAATAAAGTGGACAGTGAGCCGAGGCAGTAAAGTAGCTAGAGGCAATAAAGTGGACAGTGAGCCGAGGCAGTAACGTAGCTAGAGGCAATAAAGTGGACAGTGAGCCGAGGCAGTAACGTAGCTAGAGGCAATTTAAAGTGGACAGTGAGCCGAGGCAGTAAAGTAGCTAGAGGCAATAAGTGGACAGTGAGCCGAGGCAGTAAAGTAGCTAGAGGCAATAAAGTGGACAGTGAGCCGAGGCAGTAACGTAGCTAGAGGCAATAAAGTGGACAGTGAGCCGAGGCAGTAAAGTAGCTAGAGGCAATAAAGTGGACAGTGAGCCGAGGCAGTAAAGTAGCTAGAGGCAATAAAGTGGACAGTGAGCCGAGGCAGTAACGTAGCTAGAGGCAATAAAGTGGACAGTGAGCCGAGGCAGTAAAGTAGCTAGAGGCAATAAAGTGGACAGTGAGCCGAGGCAGTAAAGTAGCTAGAGGCAATAAAGTGGACAGTGAGCCGAGGCAGTAAACGTAGCTAGAGGCAATAAAGTGGACAGTGAGCCGAGGCAGTAACGTAGCTAGAGGCAATAAAGTGGACAGTGAGCCGAGGCAGTTAAAGTAGCTAGAGGCAATAAAGTGGACAGTGAGCCGAGGCAGTAACGTAGCTAGAGGCAATAAAGTGGACAGTGAGCGAGGCAGTAACGTAGCTAGAGGCAATAAAGTGGACAGTGAGCCGAGGCAGTAAAGTAGCTAGAGGCAATAAAGTGGACAGTGACCGAGGCAGTAAAGTAGCTAGAGGCAATAAAGTGGACAGTGAGCCGAGGCAGTAACGTAGCTAGAGGCAATAAAGTGGACAGTGAGCCGAGGCAGTAAAGTACTAGAGGCAATAAAGTGGACAGTGAGCGAGGCAGTAAGTAGCTAGAGGCAATAAAGTGGACAGTGAGCCGAGGGCAGTAACGTAGCTAGAGGCAATAAAGTGGACAGTGAGCCGAGGCAGTAACGTAGCTAGAGGCAATAAAGTGGACAGTGAGCCGAGGCAGTAGCGTAGCTAGAGGCAATAAAGTGGACAGTGAGCTGAGGCAGTAACGTAGCTAGAGGCAATAAAGTGGACAGTGAGCCGAGGCAGTAACGTAGCTAGAGGCAATAAAGTGGACAGTGAGCCGAGGCAGTAACGTAGCTAGAGGCAATAAAGTGGACAGTGAGCCGAGGCAGTAACGTAGCTAGAGGCAATAAAATGGACAGTGAGCCGAGGCAGTACGTAGCTAGAGGCAATAAAATGGACAGTGAGCCGAGGCAGTAACGTAGCTAGAGGCAATAAAGTGGACAGTGAGCCGAGGCAGGTAACGTAGCTAGAGGCAATAAAGTGGACAGTGAGCCGAGGCAGTAACGTAGCTAGAGGCAATAAAGTGGACAGTGAGCCGAGGCAGTAACGTAGCTAGAGGCAATAAAGTGGACAGTGAGCCGAGGCAGTAACGTAGCTAGAGGCAATAAGTGGACAGTGAGCCGAGGCAGTAACGTAGCTAGAGACAATAAAGTGGACAGTGAGCCGAGGCAGTACGTAGCCTAGAGGCAATAAAGTGGACAGTGAGCCGAGCAGTAACGTAGCTAGAGACAATAAAGTGGACAGTGAGCCGAGGCAGTAACGTAGCTAGAGGCAATAAAGTGGACAGTGAGCCGAGGCAGTAACGTAGCTAGAGGCAATAAAATGGACAGTGAGCCGAGGCAGTAACGTAGCTAGAGCAATAAAGTGGACAATGAGCCGAGGCAGTAACGTAGCTAGAGGCAATAAAATGGACAGTGAGCCAAGGCAGTAACGTAGCTAGAGGCATAAAGTGGACAGTGAGCCGAGGCAGATAACGTAGCTAGAGGCAATAAAGTGGACAGTGAGCCGAGGCAGTAACGTAGCTAGAGGCAATAAAATGGACAGTGAGCCGAGGCAGTAACGTAGCTAGAGGCAATAAAGTGGACAGTGAGCCGAGGCAGTAACGTAGCTAAGGCAATAAAGTGGACAGTGAGCCGAGGCAGTAACGTAGCTAGAGGCAATAAAGTGGACAGTGAGCCGAGGCAGTAACGTAGCTAGAGGCAATAAAGTGGACAGTGAGCCGAGGCAGTGACGTAGCTAGAGGCAATAAAGTGGACAGTGAGCCGAGGCATTAACGTAGCTAGAGGCAATAAAATGGACAGTGAGCCAAGGCAGTAACGTAGCTAGAGGCAATAAAGTGGACAGTGAGCCGAGGTAGTAACGTAGCTAGAGGCAATAAAGTGGACAGTGAGCCGAGGCAGTAACGTAGCTAGAGGCAATAAAATGGACAGTGAGCCGAGGCAGTAACGTATGCTAGAGGCAATAAAGTGGACAGTGAGCCGAGGCAGTAACGTAGCTAGAGGCAATAAAGTGGACAGTGAGCCGAGGCAGTAACGTAGCTAGAGGCAATAAAAGTGGACAGTGAGCCGAGGCAGTAACGTAGCTAGAGGCAATAAAGTGGACAGTGAGCCGAGGCAGTAACGTAGCTAGAGGCAATAAAGTGGACAGTGAGCCGAGGCAGTAACGTAGCTAGAGGCAATAAAGGGGACAGTGAGCCGAGGCAGTAACGTAGCTAGAGGCAATAAAGTGGACAGTGAGCCGAGGCAGTAACGTAGCTAGAGGCAATAAAGTGGACAGTGAGCCGAGGCAGTAAACGTAGCTAGAGGCAATAAAGTGGACAGTGAGCCGAGCAAGTAACGTAGCTAGATGCAATAAAGTGGACAGTGAGCCGAGGCAGTAACGTAGCTAGAGGCAATAAAGTGAACAGTGAGCCGAGGCAGTAGTACGTAGCTAGAGGCAATAAAGTGAACAGTGAGCCGAGGCAGTAACGTAGCTAGAGGCAATAAAGTGGACAGTGAGCGAGGCAGTAACGTAGCTAGAGGCAATAAAGTGAACAGTGAGCCGAGGCAGTAGTAACGTAGCTAGAGGCAATAAAGTGAACAGTGAGCCGAGGCAGTAACGTAGCTAGAGGCAATAAAGTGAACAGTGAGCCGAGGCAGTAACGTAGCTAGAGGCAATAAAGTGGACAGTGAGCCGAGGCAAGTAACGTAGCTAGAGGCATAAAATGGACAGTGAGCCGAGGCAGTAAAGTAGCTAGAGGCAATAAAGTGGACAGTGAGCCGAGGCAGTAAAGTAGCTAGAGGCAATAAAGTGGACAGTGAGCCGA
The DNA here is from genome assembly GCF_026875155.1 of Cherax quadricarinatus. Taxonomy (NCBI): domain Eukaryota; kingdom Metazoa; phylum Arthropoda; class Malacostraca; order Decapoda; family Parastacidae; genus Cherax; species Cherax quadricarinatus. The sequence goes on from NC_069457.1 coordinate 13,370,819, forward strand.
GGCAGTAAAGTAGCTAGAGGCAATAAAGTGGACAGTGAGCCGAGGCAGTAACGTAGCTAGAGGCAATAAAGTGGACAGTGAGCCGAGGCAGTAACGTAGCTAGAGGCAATAAAGTGGACAGTGAGCCGAGGCAGTAGCGTAGCTAGAGGCAATAAAGTGAACAGTGAGCCGAGGCAGTAGCGTAGCTAGAGGCAATAAAGTGAACAGTGAGCCGAGGCAGTAGCGTAGCTAGAGGCAATAAAAGTGAACAGTGAGCCGAGGCAGTAACGTAGCTAGAGGCAATAAAGTGAACAGTGAGCCGAGGCAGTAGCGTAGCTAGAGGCAATAAAGTGAACAGTGAGCCGAGGCAGTAACGTAGCTAGAGGCAATAAAGTGAACAGTGAGCCGAGGCAGTAACGTAGCTAGAGGCAATAAAGTGAACAGTGAGCCGAGGCAGTAACGTAGCTAGAGGCAATAAAGTGAACAGTGAGCCGAGGCAGTAACGTAGCTAGAGGCAATAAAGTGAACAGTGAGCCGAGGCAGTAACGTAGCTAGAGGCAATAAAGTGAACATTGAGCCTTCTCTTACGATATTTTAAAGTCGTCTATCTATACAGAAGCAGAACTCGACTCACCAAATCGTAATGACACGATTGCAAACAAACCATACCACGGGTGGGGTTAGAACCCTCCAGACCGACGCCAGTGGGTAACACGTCGGTCTGTAGTTTTAAAACTCTTTGATCACGGGTTCTAACCCCACCCGTGGTATGGCTTCAGAAGCAGAAGCTAGAATATACTCCTGGACGGCAAACACTGAATATAACCGTAAGAACTTTTTTCTATCCGCGTAATTATTTTTATTCTCTTTCTGTAAATACATCTTACTTCTTTGTACAGGCTAATCTTGACACTACATAAATTCTCCGTCTTCCCTATATCGAAATAAAGCAGTAATTGAAAGAAATTTAAATTTTCTAGTGATATGTGGGTTGGAAATACGGCCGGGCGAGTGTGGCTTGCGCAGTATAATTACTCTTCCCAGGATAAATCTTCCCACGATTGGCTCTAATTTGACTTCCACTCAAACGAGTTTTTTCTGTTTTGGGCCGCTGGTGATTTTTTCCTTCTTTAGACATTAATTGTTGCTGGATTTTACAGGTTCATGCAACGAGACTGATTCTCTTATTTTCTCTCTTATTTTCGGAGCCATGCAATTGTTGTTTCCCTGACACACTTATTTTATTGTTTTGGGAACTTTCGTAGGTTCGTATGTTAATTAGCTATCATTTGTGAAAGGCGCCTGTCAATAGAAATTTGGTCCGTTTATTTGCGTGTGCGTGTGTGTGTGTGTGTGTGTGTGTGTGTGTGTGTATGTGTGTGTGTGTGTGTGTGTGTGTGTGTGTGTGTGTGTGTGTGTGTGTATGTGTGTGTGTGTGTATGTGTGTGTATGTGTATGTGTGTGTATGTGTGTGTATGTGTGTGTGTGTGCGTGTGTGTGTACTCACCTAATTGTACTCACCTAATTGTGGTTGCAGGGGTCGGGACTCAGCTCCTGGCCACGCCTCTTTCACTGATCGCTACTGGGTCCTCTCTCTCTCTGCTTCCTGAGCTTTGTCATACCTCTTCTTAAAACTATGTATGGTTCCTGCCTCCACTACTTCACTTGCTAGGCTATTCCACTTGCTGGCAACTCTATGACTGAAGAAATACTTCCTAACGTCCCTGTGACTCGTCTGGAGTCTTCAGCTTCAGTTGTGACCCCTTGTCCCCGTGTCCCCCTCTCTGGAACATCCTATATCTGTCCACCTTGTCTATTCCCCCGCAGTATCTTGTATGTCGTTATCATGTCTCCCCTGACCCTTCTGTCCTCCAGTGTCGTCAGTCCGATTTCCCTTAACCTTTCCTCGTACGACATTCCCTTGAGCTCTGGGACTAGCCTTGTTGCCCAAAACCCTTTTTACTTTCTCTAAGTTCTTGACGTGCTTGACCAGGTGTGGGTTCCAGACTGGTGCTGCATACTCCAGTATGGGCCTAACATACACAGTGTACAGTGTCTTGAACGATTCCTTATTAAGGTATCGGAACGCTATTCTCAGGTTTACCCGGCGCCGTATGCTGCAGCGGTTATTTGGTTGATGTGTGCCTCGGTGATGTGCTCGGTGTTATGGTCACCCCAAGGTCTTTCTCCTTGAGTGAGGTCTGTAGTCTTTGTCCACCTAGCCTATACTCTGTCTGCGGTCTTCTTTGCCCTCCCCAATCTTCATGACTTTGCATTTGGCTGGATTGAATTCGAGAAGCCAGTTACTGGACCACATGTCCAGCCTGTCCAGGTCTCTTTGCAGTCCTGCCTCATCCTCGTCCGATTTAATTCTTCTCATCAACTTCACGTCATCTGCGAACAGGGACACTTCAGAGTCTATTCCTTCCATCATGTCGTTCACATATATCAAAAATAGCACTGGTCCTAGAACTGACCCCTGTGGGACCCCGCTCGTAACAGGCGCCCACTGTGATACCTCTTCACGTCCATGACTCGTTGCATCCTCCCTGTCAGGTATTCCCTTATCCATTGCAGTGCCCTCCTTTTACATGCGCCTGATCCTCCAGCTTCTGCACTAATCTCTTGTGGCGAACTGTGTCAAAGGCCTTCCTGCAGTCTAGGAAAACGCAATCTACCCACCCCTCTCTCTCGTGTCTTACTTCTGTTACCTTGGTCATAAAACTCCAGGAGGTTTGTGATACAAGATTTGCCTTCATGAACCCATGCTGGTTTTCATTTATAATCTTGTTCCTTTCCAGGTGTTCGACCACTCTCCTCCTGATAATCTTCTCCATGACTTTGCACACAATACATGTCAGAGAGACAGGTCTGTAGTTTAGTGCCTCGTTTCTGTTTCCTTTCTTAAATATAGGGACTACATTAGCTGTCTTCCATTTCTCAGGTAGTTGCCCCGTTTCAAGGGATGTTTGAAGATTGTGGTTAGAGGCACGCACAGCATCTCTGCTCCTTATCTAAGGACCATGGGGAGATGTCCGGTCCCATCGCCTTTGAGGTGTCAAGGTCACTTAAGAGCTTTTCACCCCCTCCTCAGTTGTTCGTATGTCATCCAACACTTGTTGGTATATTCTCTCTTGATGTTCCCTTCTGTGCTGTCTTCCCACAGCCCCTTCTGTCTCTACTGTAAAAACTTCCTTAAATCTCCTGTTCAGCTACTCACATACATCCTGATCATTTCTTGTGAGCTCTTCACCTTCTGTCCTTAATCTGATCACCTGGTCTTTGACTGTTGTCTTCCTCCTGATGTGGCTATACACAGTTTCGGGTCAGTCTTGATTCTCGATGCTATGTCATTTTCATACTGTCGCTGGGCCTCCCTCCTTACCTGTGCGTACTCATTCTGGCTCTGCGACTGATCTCCCTATTTTCGTGTGTTCTCTGCCTTCTGTACTTTCTCCATTCTCTATTGCACTTTGTTTTTGCCTCCTTACACCGTCGGGTAAACCAGGGCTCGTTCTGGTCTTCCCGTTGTTTACTGATGCCCTTGGGAATAAACCTTTTCCACTGCCTTCTTGCATTTTGTTGTTACATATTCCATCATTTCATTTACTGGCTTTCCTGCCAGTTCTCTGTCCCACAGGAAGTTCTTCAACCCGATGTAGTCCCCTCTTTTATAGTCAGACTTTTCCCATTCATCTCCTGTTATTCTCTCCACTTGCAGCTCTACTATGTATTCAAAGCACAGAACCACGTGGTCGCTAGCTCCTAGGGGACTCTCATACTTGATGTCCTTAATGTCTGAGCTGCCCAGGGTGAACACAAGGTCCAATCTTGCTGGTTCATCCTCCCCTCTCACTCTGGTAGTGTCCTTAACATGTTGGTGCATGAGGTTTTCCAGCACCACGTCCAACATCCTGGCTCTCCATGTTTCGGGACCCCCATGTGGCTCCAGGTTTTCCAAGTCAATCTCCCTGTGGTTGAAATCCCCCATAACCAGCAACTTTGCTCTGCTGGAGTGAGCTCTTCTTGCCACCTCAGCAGTGTGTCCACCATTGCTCTGTTGCTCTCTTCATATTCCTCTCTTGGCCTCCTGCAGTTCTGTGGTGTGTGTGTGTGTGTATGTGTGTGTTTGTATGTGTGTATGTGTGTGTATGTGTTTGTATGTGTGTGTATGTGTGTGTATGTGTGTGTGTGTATGTGTGTGTATGTGTGTGTGTGTATGTGTGTGTGTGTGTGTGTGTGTGTGTGTGTGTGTGTGTGTGTATGTGTGTGTATATATATGTGGGTGTTGTGTGTGTGTGTGTGTGTGTGTGTGTGTGTTTGTGTTTTTGTTTTGTGTTTTGTGTGTATTTGTGTTTTTGTGTGTGTTTGTGTGTGTTTTTGTGTGGTATTGTGGTGTATTTTTGTGTGTGTTTTGTGTGTTGGGTGTGGTTTTGTGTGTGTTTTTTTATGTGTGTGTGTGTTGGTGTTTTGTGGGTGTTATTGTGTGTTATTTTTTAAATTTTGTGTGTGTTTAAGTGAAGGGGAAAGGGGGGAAATAAGGGGGGGTGGTGGGGGGGGGGGGGGAGAGGGGGTGAGGAGAGAGGAAGAGAGAGAGGAGAGAGAGAGAGAGGAGAGGAGGAAGAGAGAAGAGAGGAGAAAAAAGGAGAGAGAGAGAGAGAGAGAAGAGAAGGGGAAGAAAGAGGGGGAAAAAAGAGAGAAAAAGGGGAAAAAAGAAGAAAGGGAAAGGAAGGAAGGAGAGAAGAGGAGAGGGGAGGAGAAAAGAGAGAAAAAGAGGAAAAGAGAGGAGAAAGAGGAGAGAAGAGAGAGAAAAAGAAGAGAGGGGAAAGGAGACAGAGAAAAAAAAGAGAGAGAGAAGAAAGAGAGAAGAGAGAAAGGAAGGAGGGGAGGAGAAGGAGAGAGAGAGAGGAGAGAGAGAGAGGAGAGAGAGGAAAAGAAGGAGAGAAAGAGAGACAGAGAGAGAAAGAGAGAGAAGAGAGAGAAAAAAAGGAAGAGAGGGGAGAGAGAGAGAGACAGAAAGAGAAAAGAAAAAAGGGGAAAAAAGAAAAAAAGGGAAAAAAGGGGAGAGAGAGAGAAGGAGGAGAGAGAGAAGAGAGGAGAGGAAAGCATTTTTTTAACAACTCGGGTATTAACACTAACAATAGAAAAATCGATATTTTAAAATGCAGGTAAAAGATATGAAGTTTTTCCAGATGACATTTAGCAATATATCAACATAAAATTTAATGAAAAATTAAACACTACAACTTTTGGGGTTCTTTATTATAAAATTTTTCCGCCCCCCAGTGGCTTTTCAAAAAAAATTTTAAAAGTAATCATCATGACTCACGAAATCGTAATGACACGATTGCAAAACAAGCATCCCACGGGCGGGTTTTAAAAACCCGCGGTCTTAGGTCTCAAAAACTCCCCGTCGCGTTTACCCACTGGACAGAGTTTGACCGTGTTTCAGACTCTCCACGCTAGGGTGCCCCTTCACCAACTCCAAGGCTGAGAGACTGATTATTTCGTGTTTTGTATATTTTTCTGTTTCCCATTATGCACTAAATTTGTATTGATAAAGCCATGGAGGGCGAAACGTTAAATAAAGATCCCAAGGGCCCAAAGTTCCATTTTTTTTTGTCTTGTTGATACGTATTTCATGGAAAGAAAAACATGCCCAGTATAATGTATCCTTTACTGACAACTTTCGCCATACAGTGGATTTTATCAAGTCACAAACAGATAAAAAACCACTGTGTGGGCGAAACGTTATAAATAAAGGACGATCCTTAAATGCCTATGTAAAAATGGCCACAAAAATGAGGGGATAAGCTGAAAGACTTCGTGTGTTTTTTTTAAAAAAACCTCCCAAAGGACGAGGCGTTACGGGGGTTCGATAAAAATTTTGGTAAAACTCTTGGGGGGGAACAAAAAATGTTCAGGCGTTAATCTTCGCGAACAACATTTTGTTATTGCGGAGACCAGTGTGGCCCGAAAATTTGGCCCCAAGATTGTTGAGAAGATGTGCAGCCCAATAGTAGCACCTCTCTCGCACTGTCAGCATGCGACAGTGTAAATGGCCCCTTCTATGGAAGAGGCAAATGTAGTCCCTGTTCAAAAAAAAAGAGCAGAGCAAAATCGCAATACGAAGTTCCTCTTTCAACACGGTAAGTCCTTGAGCATAACTCAAGACAAAGGGACAGTTTTTTGATCCCACTCATACTTTGTGACGTAAAATATGGCTTCATGAAAGGTTACTTGCGCGATCTGTTTTTAAACCCTCTCCAAAAGTGGCACATCACGGGATGAATCCAAAGCAGCTGTGTGGTGCAGGGGACATTGCTGGCGCATCGCCCGGGGTTGGCACCAGGGGCCTTTTTGAAAATTTTCAACCCGGGGAATTGCAGGTTAAACTGCTCCTGTTTTACCTTTTCATGGTAGATCTCTAAGGTAGTTTCAATGGAACGGAATCACAAGACATCCATTGGGGCAAGTTTTCCAAAGGAACGTGCGGGTCCATTGTTATGGATTGTCCTTCAACGACCTTCTTATCTCATCCCAGAATAAATGCATATGAAAACACTGTACCTGACATTCATTTATCCAAGAAAAAAAAATCCCAGTGCTCAACTACATAATACAGGAGAGCTTTCAGTTGGGGAAATGTGGAAAAGTAACATTTGCACCTGAGAAAAACCAAATGATGATCTCTCAGGCCCCACGATGGTAATGCTGGGGCGTAGTAAGGATGAAGGGGGGTGTTGGCACTGGAGGAAGAAGTTGATACCCTTTGGGGGGAAAATTTTGCCCCAAAAACTAACCAGAAAAAAACCATTTTGTAAATCTTGCAAACAAGGCACCAGGAGCTTACAGCACTTCGCCGTATCTCGCATCTGCTTGCGTGGGGTTGCAAGACCCTTTGTACGGGGCCCAAAGTACGTCCCCCCTTGGTATGCTCCCTTTCTTGGTTTCCTGCCCCCACTCATCTGCGACTGCTTGACAGAGAGGAAAAAAAGGCAAGAGTCTCATTCCCCCTGGCCCCCATCCTGGAAGATCTGTCATTTAGCAGAGCCTTCAACATAGGGGGGATGTGGGGGCCTACTGTTATGACAAGGCCAAATTTCAAAATCCCCACACTTGGATCCATTCGAGGACAGCGTGAAACAAGCTTTTACCCACAGACGGGCAGAAAGCAGAATTCCTCTGGCTGTACCTTCACCAGAACATCAATCCATTGAATATCAACCAGGTGACCCGATTGGAACCTTTTAAAGCTAAATGTCACAAAATTTTAAAGTCAGTTGATAAATGAAAATGTGGCCAAGAGGTCCAACTTCATCTGTTCCCTACTTGTATGTTCTAACAATAAAAATGCTTTCAAATTTAGCTGATGTAGGAAACATTTTTTTGCTTGTCAATAAAGTTAGGAACCCTTAACCCTGTAAATGTTGTCAAAAAAGTTAGGGATCCAAACCCGTCAAACCCCTGTGTAAAAAAAAAAAAAACTGGTTCTGAGACCTTGAAAATTTGGCTGGGGTAGGTTTTTAGTTTAACCCGCGAATGTTGCCCCCCTTAAATTTAGGCGGCCCTAAAAAGCAGCTGTTTGCCGCCCCGAGGGAAAATTATATAGACCCACAAATCCACCGGTAGCCCCATAAAAAATCTGAAAGCAGCGATAGATTGGGGTGATCTAAAGCTCGCAAATGGTTAAAACCCGCAACAAAAACGCCCTTTTTGGGTTATTGTTTGCATCTGTGACTCGTTGTGGGTTTTGGTGCATTGCCCGCGACTAGGGTTCGTTTTCGGAAAAGGGACACGGGCTGAACTCGCCCCTGGGGAAAACTAAAAAGATGCAAGCCTTGGGGAGAATGCAAAAGCCCCGATATGATAAAACCCAATGGTACAGTAAAACAGTAACACCCAAAGCATTTCCGGTACAGCGCAGGTCCTCCCCGGGAGGTGGAAGCCTAGAACAACACCTTGGGACCCTTTAAATTCACGATGATGAGGGGTGGACCTCACTGATGAAGAGTCTATTGTATAAGTACCCTAATAATCATTTTTAAATGATAAAGGAATGAGAAAGTTCTACGACTGATGCACAAAGTTAACGTGAAATTAAGTCATGTGAAACCCCTGGGCCCCATTTTTCAAATGTCTTAGGTATTGATCGATTGGAGGGATTGTCAACGCAAAAGTATAGGGGAAACCCCATAAACTAAGCTGAAAGGCTACGCAAAACCCGGGTTAGTTACCCTAACCCCGGTTAAAAAGAGTAGTTATTTCCGATATTAGGGTGTAGGGCTGGGAAATTGCGACACTTCTAAGAAAGTGAATACAAAACATAGGCAAAATCAAGCGGGTTTAGCTAAAGTTGGGGGGCATAACAGGGAATCTAAGTAGTGTCAAGGTGATTTTTAGTCGCAGTTTTTTGAAGTTCAAAAATGTTACCCCTTTATATAATCCCGGGGGCGTTATTTCGTAAACGGGGAAAATGCCGCCGAAACTTATTGGTAATTGCTGACCCTGGGAGTACTTGTGGCAGAATCTGTTCAGGCATTGAGGGTCAGTATCAGCAGGGTTTTTTTAAGCATTGTGTGAGGCTGTTTATCCCCAGTGATCTGCTATTTAAAAGTAGGTGTCACAATCCAAGTGATTTGTGTTAAACCAGTGTCTATTTGGTACAAGGAATAAAGATAATTTCTGTTAGGGTCCTAGATTTTTAATCGTATTGGGGAGTAGTGCTTTAAGTGGTTTACGAGATTTTTGACTTAGATTTTGCTGTTAAGCAGCATCCCTTTGTGAAAGCTAAAATTTTTTAATTATTATTTTATTATTATTAAAAAAAAAAGCGTTAAACCATGAAGCCCAAGAGCGTGTAATCCGCAAAGCTAAGACTAGGCTTCCCAAAAGTTTTTAAATGGGTTATATCGGGGCCTTTTTTCGGGCAGGTCCCCAAAATTTTCGGACCGGGGGTTTTTTTTTCACCCGGGATATTTTAGTATTAATATGTAATTATACAGTACTCTATTTCCTCAATAAGTGGACGATTTTAAGCATTAGTGTTCAAGTAGGTAGCCATAAGGGTTGACTATATATTGTATTTATTTTAACTTGTGTTGTGTGTGGTGTGTGGTGTGTGTTGTGTGTGGGTGTGTGTGTGTGGGGTGTGTGTGTGTTGAACTGCCTTATTATTATTATAATCAAGGGGGGAAGCGCTAAAAACCGTGGATTTTACGCCCTTGGGGGGATTGGGAAAGGGTTTTAGGGTTAATTCAGGGAAAGGGCACGATCCCGTTCCCTAGATCAAGAGCCCCTCACTACTCAAGGAACTTCCCTTGGGGGGACACCAGAGGGACTTAAAACCAAGATTAAGCCTTACTAAAGTTCTTCATAAACTTTATTGATATCGAACCCAAAAAATGATCAATGGGTTTAACTGCATCCCAGACATTTAGTTCGTTTTTTACGTCTCTCCCAAAATTATTCCTAATGTTTGACACAGACATTTTTGATAAATTAGCACATGTGAACTCTTGGTATCTTTATTGAGGAAAAGTTTCCCTCAATAAAGAACCAGAGTTGCCAGGTTAATTTATAAAATGTCGGGTTCCCTTTAACCCTTCATCTACAAAAATGCAGACACTGCAATTTTGGGTTTAATACTTTGGAATTTTTCGCTTGCTAATTTTGGGCCGCCCACTTTTAACATTGAAACAAATGTTACACGACCCAAAATGCTGCACCCCTCCTGCCAACGGTTTTTTAAGCTCCTCCAGCACGTATGCCGTAAAATTTTTAAGATTGATGGACTGACCCATCGATCAAAGTTTAGGGATGATTACTCATTCCCTCCGTTCTTCAAGTTTTCCTTTTTATGGACGATGAAGCCAAATGTGTGGCGAAACGTTTCCCCAAAAAAGATCCCCCAAAAGTTGCACATGTTCTAATTTATAACATGCGGGGCCTGAACCCTTTATTACGACATTTTTATGAGAGTAAATTTAATGTCTGATGGAAACCCTAAAAAAAATACATTTAAAGTTTTTCTTTGTTTTGGGGATTTTCAATGAGTATTTTCACTATTCGAGTCAGGTACTTCAGTTTTTTTTGTGTTATTTTTTCCATTTTTTTTTTCTTTTCCGATGTTTTTGGTAAATTTTTGAACGTGTTTTCTGATCCCCAAATTTTTTTTAAAGTCTTTTATGGGTGGGAGAACATAAGACAGGAGGAAAACTGCATAAGACAACCCCATGCAAGCTGGTCCCGTCGCCCCCCCCTTTTCCAATGACCCCCCTATTAGGTCATTTCCCCTTTTTGGAAGGGACGCTCAGAACTGCGCACAAAGTCAGGGCCAAATCACCCCCCCCAAACCCCCTCATGTATTTATCTAACCTAATTTAAAACTGCACAAAAGTTTTAGCCTCTATAACTGTACCGGGGGTTTGTTCCCTATCCACAACCATTACCAAAAAACCCGTGATTTTTCCCATATCCTTCCTGAATCTAATTTTCCAACTTAAAAAAAGCGCAAACCTGTTTAAAATTTGTTTTTCAGATGTATTTTCACCCCTTTACTTTTTGTTTTCCCATTCATGCGACTTTGGAATATGTCTCGCTGGTCACATGAAATTTTCCAAGGGCCTTTAATTAGACATAAACTAAAAAATTACAGTAAAGGGGCTTCAAAAGAAGAGGGGCCCCCCAACATTTCAAATTTATTTACTTTGGCATATACTAAACCCCAAATCTAAACCCCTTTGACATTCGCTGTGGGCAGAAAATAGTGCCAGAGCACAAAAGTAGGGGGAAACGGGATCAGAAGTGAGGGGGAGAAAAGGGTGGAAGGGACGTTAGGGGTGGGTCAAAGTTCGTACATTTTAAAACAGTTGGGCAAAAGCAAAAAGGATCGTAAGCAAAAAACAGGACTGTCTGAAGAAGGGAAAATAAAGGGAAAAAGTGGTGGGCAGCTGTGGGGTGGAGGTAAATCATGTGAGTCGCTGGTAAAAAACCGGACAACCACAAATGAAGAACCGAAAAGGGACCCCCAAACCACCAGAAAGGGAAAAAGGTGTTTGGTCCACGAGATCCCCTGGGTAAGGCGAAAATGGCCCAGCGGAGCGGTAGAGCGCAGTTCCTAAGTCGGCTACGATGGTAAGAAAAATGGGCCCCAACCCCAAAAAAGGTTTTTTAGAGTGTAATTTGTTTTTGGTGCATTTTGGCCACCGTTTTTCAGTGGCCCCGGGAAAATGGCAGAGATGACAAATCCGGGAACAGAATACCTCTACAGGAAACCGGAAGGTCACGCACCGCTGACCGCAGCCGCATCGGCCTGTGCATTGCCCCGCACATCAACGTGTCCAGGGATCCAACAGAAAACGACATTTTTGTTTTTGATAGCTACACAGCACAACCAGAGTTGGATATGGAGGGCCAGTGGATGAGGAGAATCAAATTGTTTAATGTCATGTAAAGCACTGAGGGAATCTGAAATGATCGCAAACGCCGAAGGAGAGATACAAGTAACACAGAGAAGCGCTATGAGGATGGCATATAACTTGGCGGTAAAAATACTAGCCGAGCCTAACAAATGACCTAGGACAGTATCGTCAGGGAACACTGCCGAAACACCCAACACTGTCAGAAGATTTAGAACCGTCTGTATAAACAGTGACGGCATGAACATGCGACTGGAAGTGATTAAAGAAAAGAAAGTCGTAGGTAGGAGAACTTTAGCACATGGCAGTAGGGGAACAGACACTAACCGTCAGAACATCCCAAGGGGAATGGGAGAAGGTAGATGCTCCATGAACATACAAGGGAGGCAAGTAGAGTGAAGACCGGAGTACGTGAAGGCGAAGAGAAAACGGACGAAGCAAGCAGGGGCGCCGATCAAATAACGGGCTTCTACTAACATCTGAGACGAACCTATACGTATTAGGAACACGAAGGTCATGGGAGCGGACAAAATAACGAAGGCAATGAGCATCACAACGATCGGTTAAGGAAGGAACATTCATCTCAGCATTGAAGTCTTCAATAAACATAGACCCTGATGATGAAGGGGATCTAATTTAGAAAGAATTGCAGGAGAAGCCTCAAAATAGACTTGGTCGCCATAATCCAGCTTTGCAGAATGCAAATGGAGGAGAGTCCGGCGATCTGCTCCCCATGAACGATGTGCAAGAATTTTAAGGAGGTTTGGCTGAGTATGGCAAGGTGCCTTCAGAGAGGATATGTGAGGTTTCCACGTCAACCGGCGATCGAATAATAGGCCAAGAAACCTGACTGTATCACAGTAAGGGATACGTGAGCTGTGTAAATAGAATGGAATATCTGCGACAAGAGGATGTTTAGTGAAGGTAATGAAATGGGTTTTTGCAATAGAAAATTTAAATCAATGAGAATTGTCCCAGTGGGAAACATGGTTAATCGCATCCTGAAAGGAGGCTGCTACCAGGCGACAGTCAGCACCTGCGTAAGCTTCAGAAAATCATCCACACAAAGTGACGACCAGATACTCGATGGAAGAGGAAAATAGTAGTGCTAAGAACACAGCCTTGTGGGACCCCCTCGGCCTGAACAAAGTCTGAGGAAAGTGAGTCGCCAACACGGACACGAAAATGTCTCAGATAAAAAAGCAGCAAGAAAAGTCGGCAGATTGCCCCAGAGGGCTAAGGAGTGGGCCGGGGCTAAGAAGTTATACCTCCAAGTGGTGTCATATGCCTTCTTATGATCAAGAAAGTCTGCTAGGCTGAGGTGTTTATTAGCAAAGGCTTTTTGCACATACATATCTAAGTAGATCGGCCCTTGCAAAAGCTTCATTGTCTATCCACCATCCGTTCCATCACCTTGCAGACTACACTGGTCAGAGCAATGGAATGATAGTGAGAGGTATCAAGCTCGGAAATGCCTGGTTTGCGAAGCGGTAGTATAATAGCAGATTTCCATTGTTGAGGGAGAACCCCTCGTGTCCAGATAAGATAGAAAAGACACAAAATGACTGTAAGGGCTGTAGAATGCAGATGTTGTAGCATACTGACATGAATATCATCAGGTCCAGCTGCCGATGACTGGCAAGCGGAGATTGAAAGGTACGTTATACAGCTCCATCACATTAGAAGAAAAATCCAATGGCAATTGCTCCCTAGCAGACTTAGAAGCGATAAACGAGGGACAGAGGTGAAACCCTTGGAAAACACGGACAAGATAGTTTCCGATTTCCATGGCAACTTCAAGAGGTTCCACAACACTAACACTAGCAACCGGCAAAACGGGAGCTGGGTCCGAAGTGTACTTGCCACACCACTTCTGTACCTTCTTCCGAACCGCACACATAGAGGAAGTCGAGGTAACAGTAGAAACGTAGTCTTGCCTACAAGTGCGTTTAGCGTTGCATATGATCATACAACGAGCTATTGCCCTTGCCTTCTTAAAATAAAGACGATCTGCAGTTTGGTACATGAATAACGACCCCACGCAGCACGTTTCAAACGCACACTGCACGGGCGCACACAGGAGACTAACAAGGCACACATGTCTGAGAATGCCTGCCTGAGGTTTAAGGAATAGAACGTGATGCTGCAGTTAAAACAAAGGTCGGAAACTGGTGCACCAGCTCATCAATAGAGAACGAAGAAAGGTCACCACAAAAAGCTGTAAAATGAGAGTATAAGTCCCAATTTGCTCGTCTAAATTGCCAACGGGGGCTACGAGGGGCGTTCTGGAAAACGTAGTGAAAAATAAAGGAAAAT
>NC_069457.1:13385033-13423774 GCF_026875155.1 Cherax quadricarinatus
ATTTTTTCCCCCCAAAATGACACACTTTTCCCCCCGTACCCACTAAAAACTTTTCCCCCAGTACCCATACCACACTTTCCCCAGTCCACTAGCACACTTTTCCCCCGTACCCCCTAACAACTTTTTCCCCCAGTACCCCCTAGACAACTTATCCCCCAGTACCCACTAACACACTTATCCCCCAGTACCCCTACCCCCTTATCCCCCAGACCCCCTATCAACCCCTTTTCCCCATACCCACTAACACCTTATCCCCCCAAAATACCCCTAACACACTATTCCAGTACCCCCTAGACAACTTATCCTCCATACCCACTGACACACTTATCCCCCCAAACCCCCAACCATTTTTCCCCCCGTTACCCACTACACAATTATCCCCCCATACCCATTAACCCCCCTCACAAACACTTATCCCCCATTACCCACTAACCACTTATCCCCCAGACCCCACTAGACACACTTATCCCCCAGTACCACTAACAACTTATCCCCCAGTAAAAACCCCTAGACACACTAATCCCCAGAAACCCCCTAACACACTTACCCCCATCCACTAGACACACTTATCCCCCAGTACCACTTGACACCTATCCCCATACCCACTAGACACACTTATCCCCCAGTACCACCAGACACACTTATCCCCAGTACCCACTAACACACTACATCATTCCCTAGTACCCAATAGACACACTTATCCCCCAGTACCCACTAGACACACTTATCATTCCCCAGTACCCACTAGACACACTCATCATCCCTCAGTACCCACTAGACACACTTATCCCCCTGTACCCGCTAGACACACTTATCCCCCAGTACCCAATAGACCACATATCCCCAAGTACCCACTACACACAAGCACACTTATCCCCCAGTACCCACTAGACACACTTATCCCCCAGTTACCCACTACACACATATCCCCCAGTACCCACTAGACACACTTATCCCCCAGTTTTACCCCCCTACACACAACTTATTCCCCCAGTACCCACCTAGACACACTTATCCCCCAGTACCCAATAGACACACTTATCCCCCAGTACCCACTACACACACTTATCCCCCAGTACCCCACTAGACACACTTATCCCAGTAACCCACTAGACACACTTATTCCCCAGTAATCACTAGACACACTTATTCCCCAGTACCCACTAGACACACTTATCCCCCAGTACGCACTCGCACACTTATCATTCCTCCATACCCACTAGACACACTTATCATACCCCCACGTAACCACTAAACACACTTATCATTCCCCCATACCCACTAGACACACTTATCCCCCAGTACCCACTACACACACTAACCCCCAGTACTCACTACACACCCTTATCCTCAGTACCCACAAGACCCTCTTATTCCCTCCAGTACCCACTAGACACACTTTATCCTCCAGTACCCACTAGACACACTTATCCCCAGTACTCACTAGAACACTTATCCCCAGTACCACACTACACACACATATTCCCCAAGTACCCACGAGACACACTATCCATTCCCCAGTACCCCACTACACAACTTATCCCCCAGTACCCGTACCCACTAAACCCACTTAACCCCCAGTACCCACTAGACACACATATCCCCCATACTCACTATACACACTTATCTCCCCCAGTACCCACTACACACACATATCCCCCAGTACCACTCTAGACCAGTACAACTTAATCCCCCAGTACCCACTTGTCACACTTATCATTCCCTAGTACCCACTAGACACACTTACCCCCAGTACTTCACTAGACATACACTTATCCCCCAAACCCTATAACACACTATCCCCCTGTACTCCCACTACAACACACTTATCCCCCAGTACCCACTTGGAACACACTTATCCTCCAGTACCCAATAGACACTTATCCCCAAGTAACCCACTAGACACACTTATCCTCCAGTAACCCACTAGAAACACACTTTATCATCCCTATACCCAACAAGACACACTTATCCCCCAGTACCCAATAGACACACTTATCCTCCATACCCACAACCACTTATTCCCCAAGTACCCCCTAGACACACTTAACCTCCAGTACCACTAGACACACTTATCAAATCCCGTAGTAACCACACTAAGACACATATCCCTCCAGTTACCAACTAGACACACGTATCCCCCAGTAACCCACTTGTCCATACACTTATCATCCCAGTACCCACTAGACACACTTATGCCCCAGTACACACTAGACACACTTATCCCCCAGTACCCTATACACACACTATCCACCCAGTTACCCACTACACAACACTTACCCCAAGTACCCACAACACACACTTATCTTCCCCAATACCCACTAGACACACTTATCATTCCTAGTACCCCCTACACCACTTATCCCCCCCATACCCATACCCACTACACACACTTATCCCCCAGTACCCACTAGACACACTTATCCCCCATACTCACTAGACACACTTTCCCCCAGTAACCCACTACACACACTATCATTCCCCAGTACCCACTACACACCCTTATCCTCCAGTACCCACTTAACCACTATCCCCCAGTAACCCACTGGTCACAACTATCATCCAAGTTACCCCCACAGACACACATATCCCCCAGTACACACTAACACACTCATTCCCCAGGACCCTCTACACTACCACTTATCCCCCAGTACCCACTACACCACTTGATCCCCCAGTATCCACCTGGTACACAACTATCATTCCCACAGTACCCCCTAACACACTAATCCCCCAGTACCCAATAACACACTTATCCTCCAGTACCAACCACTAGACACTTATCCCCAATAACCCACTAGACACACTTATGCCCCCGTACTCCAACTAGACACACTTATCAATCCCTCGTACCCACTCGACACACTTAACCCCAGTACCCCACTAACACTCTATACCCCATACCCCATACACACACTTAAATCCCCCAGTACCCACAAGAACACAACTTATCCTCCATACCCACTAGACACACTTATCATTCCCTAGTACCACTAGACACACTTATGCCCGCCATACTCACTAACCACTTATCATACCTAGAACCCACTAGACACACTTATCCCCCAATTCCCACTAAAACAAACTTTTCACCCCAGTACCACTAGACACAACCTTATTCCCCCAGTACCCACTACGCACCACTTATCATTTCCCCAAGTACCCACTAGACACACTTATCATTCCCCAGTACCCACTAGACACACTTATCATTCCCCAGTACCCACTAGACACACTTATCATTCCCCAGTAACCACTAGACACACTTATCCCCCAGTACCCACTACACACACTTATCCTCCAGACCCACTACACCACACTTATTCCTCCAGTACCCCACAAACACACTTATCCCCAGTACCCACTAGACACACTTAACCCCCATACTCACTAGACACTTATCCCCCAGTACTCACTAACACACACTTATCCCCAGTACCCACTACAACACACATTATCATTCCCCAAGTCACCCACAAACACACTTATCATTCCCCATACCCACTACACACAATTACCCTCCCATACCCCACTAGACACTTTAACCCCAGTAGTCATTACCCCAAGACACTACATACTCCTATCCCCAACAGTACCCACATAGACACACTTATACCTCATACCCACTAGACAACACTTATCCCCCAGTACCCCACTAGACACCCTTATCCCCCAGTACCCACTAGACACACTTAACCCCCAGTACCACTAACACACATATCCAAAGTACCCCCACTAGACACACTCATCATTCCCTAGTACCCAATAGACACACTTATAGCCCCAGTACCACACTAGACACACTTATCCTTCCCCAAATACCCACTAGACACCTCATCATCCCTCAGTACCCACTAGACACACTTATCCCCAGTACCCGCTAGACACACTTACCCCATACCCACTACACACACTTATCCCCCAGTACCCACCTACACTCATTATTCCCCAGTACCCACTAGACACACATATCCCCCAGTACCCAATAGACCCACTTATCCCCCAGTACCCACTACAGCACACTTATCCCACATACCCACTAGACACACTTATCCCCCAGTACCCACTACACACACTTATCCCCCAGTAACCCAGTACCCCCACTAAACACACTTATCCCCCCAGTACCCACTACACACACTTATCATTCCCCAGTACCCCACTACACACACTTAACCCCCAGTACCCACTAGACACACTTATCGCTATACCCCCAGTACCCACTAGACACACACACTTTACCCCCAGTACCCACTACACACACTTATTCCCCAGTACCCACAAGACACACTTATCCCCCAGTACCGACTAACACACGTATCCCCCAGCAACCCACTAACGCACACTTAATCCACCGTACCCCACTCAGACACACTTATCATTTCCCAGTAACCACTAGACAACACTTAATCATTTCCCCAGTACCCACTAGACACACTTATCCCCCCATTACTCCCTACACACACTTATCCTGCCAGTAACCCAAAAGACCTTTACCCATCCAACTAGACACACTTATCCCCAGTACCACTAGAAAACACTTTCTCCCCAGTACCCACTACACACACTTATCCCCAGTACCACTAACACACTTTCCCCATACCCACTAGACACACTTTTCCCCAGTACCCACTAGACACACTTATCTCCCCATTACCCCCTACACACTTATCCCCCAGTAAACCCCCTAGACACACTTATCCCCCAGTACCCCAAATAGACACACTTATCCCCCCGTACCACAACACACTTATCCCCCAGTAACCCCCCTAGACACACTTATACCCCAGTACCCCCTAACACACTTATCCCCCAGTACCCACTAGACACACTTATCATTCCCCAGTACCCACTACACACACTTATCCTCCAGTACCCACTAGACACACTTATCCCCCAGTACCCACTGGTCACACTTATCATTCCCTAGTACCCACTAGACACACTTATCCCCCAGTACTCACTAGACACACTTATCCCCCAGTACCCTCTACACACACTTATCCCCCAGTACCCACTACACACACTTATCCCCCAGTACCCACTAGACACACTTATCATTCCCTAGTACCCACTAGACACACTTATCCCCCAGTACCCAATAGACACACTTATCCTCCAGTACCCACTAGACACACTTATCATTCCCTAGTACCCACTAGACACACTTATCCCCAGTACCCACTAGACACACTATACCCCCAGTACCCAATAGACACACTTATCCCCCAGTACCCACTAGACACACTTATCCTCCAGTACCCACTAGACACACTTATCATTCCCTAGTACCCACTAGACACACTTATCCCCCAATACCCACTAAACAAATTTATCCCCCAGTACCCACTAGACACACTTGTCCCCCAGTACCCATTAGACACACTTATCCCCGAGTACCCACTAGACACATTTATCCCCCAGTACCCACTAGACACACTTATCCCCCAGTACCTACTAGACACACTTATCCCCCAGTACCCACTAGACACATTTATCCCCTAGTACCCACTACACACACTTATCCCCCAGTACCCACTAGACACACTTATCCTCCAGTTCCCACTAGGCACACTTATCCCCCAGTACCCACTAGACACACTTATCCTCCAGTACCCACTAGACACACTCATCATCCTCCAATACCCACTACACACACTTATCTCCCAGTACCTACTAGACACACTTATCATTCCCCAGTACCCACTAGACACACTTAAAATCCTCCAGTACCCACTAGACACGCTTATCTCCCAGTACCCACTAGACACGCTTATCTCCCAGTACCCACTAGACACACTTATCCCTCAGTACCCACTAGACACACTTATCCCCCAGTACCCACTAGACACACTTATCCCTCCCGAAAACCCCCTAGAAACCAAATTATCCCCCAGTACCCACAAGACACACTAAATTTATTCCCAAAACCCCAATAGACAAACTTATCTCCCCGTACCCATGAACACAAATTATTTATTCCCCATACCCCCTAGACACACTTTTCCCCCAGTAAACCCCCTACCCCCACTTTTTCCCCCAGTACCCACTACAAACTTTCCCCCCGTTACCCAAATACACACACTTTTCCCCCCGAACCCCCTAGCACACTTATTTCCCCCCGTACCCACTACACACACTTTTTCCCAGTACCCACTAGACACACTTATCCCCCCCCTACCCACCCAGACCCAAAATTATCATTCCCCAGTACCCACTAGGGCACACTTATCTTTCCCCCGGGAACCACTAGAAAACTTTTCCCCAGTTTCCCCCTACCACACTTATTTCCCCAGTACCCACTAGAACCCCAAATTATCCCCCTTACCCACGTAAAACAAAATTCCCCCCCTACCCCCCAGACAAAACTTATCCCCCAGTTTCCCACTACAAACACTTATCATTTCCCCCCCTACCCCCTAGACACAATTTATATCCTCCGAAACCCCCCCAGACACACTTATCCCCCCAAATACCCACTAGGGCCACTTTTCATTCCCCAGTACCCACTAGACACACTTATCCCCCCGTAAAAAACACACTTATCCCCCAGTACAACTAGACACACTTTTCCCCCAGTACCCACTAGAAAACTTTTCCCCAGTAACCCCCAGACAAAACTTAAACCTCCAAATGCCCCCCTAGACACCCCTTATCCCCCCCCCTTTCTCACAAAACACTTATTTCCCCCCCGTACCCCCCTTTCACACAATTTTCCCCCGTACCCAAATACACACACAAAACCCCCATTTCCCCTAGACACCCTTATCCCCCAGTAACCCACTAGACACCTTTTCCCCAGTACCCACTAGACACACTTATCCCCCATACCCACTAGACACTCACATTCCCTTTACCCAAAAGACCCCTTTTCCCTTTCCCCCCCAACAACTTATCCTTCCCCAATACCCACTTTGCCACTTATCCCCCGTACCCCCTCACACTTTTCCCCCCCGTCCCAAATACACACAACTTATCCCCCGTACCCACAACACACTTATTTCCCCCCCTTTCCCACTAGACACACTTATTTCCCCAGTACCCCAAAAAGACACACTTATCCCCCAGTAAACCCCCTACACACACTATCCCCATACCCCCTAACACACTTTTTCCCCGTACCCCCTACACACACTTATTTCCCCCTTTCCCCCTGACACACTTATCCCCCAGTATCCCCTACACACCCCTTTTCCCCCCTACCCACTAGACAACTTATCCCCCGGGACCCCCTAGAAAAACTTACATTCCCCAGTACCCCCTAACACACTTTTTTTTTTCAATTCCCCCGTAAAAACCCCAAAACAAATTATCCCCCATACCACTCACAAACCCTTAAACCTTTCCCGTACCCCCTAGACACCTTTAAAACCCCCCTTTTCCCCCAACACATATTCCCCATACCCACTAGAAACACTTATCCCCCCTTTCCCCCAAAAACACACTTATTTATTCCCCCGTAACCCCCCTAGACACCTCATCATCCTTCCCCTACCCACTTACAAAACCCTTTTCCCCCAAAATACCCCCCTAACAAAACTTAAACATTTCCCCAGTACCCCCCTAGACCCCACTTATCCCCCCTAAAAAAGACACAAATTATCCCCCCAGTTCCCACTACACACACTTTTTCCCCCATACCCCGTCCCTACACACACTTATTCCCCCCGTACCCCCCTTTGACCCCCAAATATCCCCCAGTATCACTAGACCACACTTATCCCCCCGTTAAACCCCCTACCCCACACCCTTTTCCCCCATACCCACTAGACCCCACTTAAACCCCCATACCCTTACAAACCCCCTTATCCCCCCCGTACCCAAAACACACCCCTTATCCCCAGTACCCCCTAGACACATTTTTCCCCAAGACCCCACTAGACCCCCCTTATCCTCCATACCCCAAGGCACACTTATCATTCCCCAGTACCCCACTAGCCCCATTACCTCCAGTAAACCCCCAAAACACACTATCCTCCAGGACCCACTGGGCAAAACCCTTTTCCCTTCCCTAGTACCCCCCTAGACACACTTATCCCCTTTTTTTATAGACCCCCTTATCATTCCCTAGTTCCCCCTAGACAATTTTTCCCCCAGTACCCACTGACCCTTATTTTCCCCCGTACCCAAAAGACACCCCTTATTTCCCCCTTTCCCACTAGAACACTTATGCCCAGTAATCACTAGGGCAAACTTATCATTAACTTAACCCCAAATAGAAAACTTATCCCCCAAACCCACTAAAACAAATTTTAAACCCCCGTACCCCAGACACACTTGTCCCCCCGTACCCTTTAACACACTTTTTCCCGAGTACCCACTAAAACCCCATTTATCCCCCTACCCACTAGACCCCACTTAAACCCCATAAACCCACTAGACACACTTATCCCCCAGTTTCCCACTAACACCCCCCTTATTTCCCCCAAATACCCACTAGACACCCTCATCGTCCTCCAGTTCCTTCTAGACACCTTATTTTATTCCCCGTACCCAAATTGACACACTTATCCCCCAGTACCCCCTAGACCAACCTTTTCATCCCCCAGTACCCACTAACCATTTATCCCCAAATAACCACTACACACACTTTTCCCCCTTTTCCCACTAGACAAAAATTTATCCTCCAGTAACCCCCTAACACACTAAAACCCTCCCCCAATCCCCCCTTTCACACACTTTTCTCCCCGTAAATACTAGAAAACACTTTATCATTCCCAGGGACCCCCTAGACAAAACTTAAAATCCTCCAGTTCCCACTAGACACGTTATCTCCCATACCCCCCTAGACAAGCTTATCTCCCAGTAAACCCCCTAGACACACTTATCCCCAGTAAACCCAATGACACCTATCCCCCCCGTAACCCACTAGACACACTTATCCCTCATACCCACTAGACAAAACTTAACCAAACCCCCCCGTAAACCCCCTATAAAAAACTTAACCCCCCTACCCACTAACAAACCTTTTTCCCTCAGTACCCACCCGTACACACTTATCATCCCCCATACCCCCTAAGGGCACACTTATCCTCCAGTACCCCTTGAAACACTTATTTATTGCCCAGTTCCCACTTGACACATTATCATTCCCCAGTACCCACTAGACACTTATCATTTTCCCCCTTACCCAATAGACAAAACCCCCTTTTTCCTCCCGTACCCACTAAACACTTTTTCCACCCGACCCCCCTTGACCACTTTCATTCCCCCGTACCCACTAGAAACATTTTTCATTCCCCCTTCCCCCTTTGAAACAAATTATCATTTTTCCCAAATACCCACCCAACACACTATCATTCCCCAGTTTCCCACTTTGGGCCTTAAAATTCCCCCCGTACCCCCCTAGACACTTAATTCCCCCTTACCCACTAGACACACTTTTCCTCCCGTACCCCCTAACACTTATCCCCCGTACCCACCCAAGGGCACTTAATTTCCCCCGTCCCCACTGAAAACACTTAACCCCCAGTAAACCCCCCCACAAAACACTTATCATTCCCCAGGACCCCCTAGACACACTTAACCCCCAGTAACCCCCCTAGCCCCACTTATCCTCCAGTTTCCCCCTAGACACAAATTATCCCCCAGTACCCACTAAAACACACTTTAATCCCCCAGTACCCACTAGGGCACACTTATCCCCCAGTCCCAAATAACACACTTATCCCCCAAATACCCACTAAACACTTATCCCCCAAATACCCATTTGACAAAAATTTTCCCCCTTACCCACTAGAAACACTTAAAACCCCAGTACCCACTAAAACACACTCATCATTCCCCAGTCCCAATTTTTAAAAACACTTTTTCCCCCAGTACCCCACAGACCCCACCCTTTTTCATTCCCCAGTACCCACTAACACAATCATCATCCCCCCATACCCGTAGACACACTTTTTCCCCCAGTACCCGCTAACACAATTATCCCCCAGTAAACACTACCACACTTATCCCCCATACCCACTACACCACTTTTCCCCATACCCACTTTAACCCCACTTTAACCCCCCGTACCCCAAAAGACACAAATTTTTCCCCCAGAAACCCCAAACACACAATTATCCCCCCCGTACCAATTGACACCCCTTATCCCCCGTACCCCCTACACAAACTTATTTCCCCCCGTACCCCCTAGAAACACTTATCCCCCAGTACCCACTTTCACAAAAACTTAAATTCCCCAGTTCCCCCCTAGGCACAAAAATTATCCCCCCGTACCCACTAAAACACACTTAAACATTCCCCAGTAAACCCCCCCAGACACACCTCATCCCCGAACCCCCAAAACCAAAACCCCATCCCCCAGTGACCCCCCCTAGACACACTTAAAAATTCCCCAGTACCCACTACACACACTTATCCCCCAGTACCCACTACACAACTTATTCCCCCTACCCCCATTGACACAAATTATCCCCCCCGTACCCAATTTGGGCACAAAAATTTTCCCCCAGTACCCAAATAGACCACTTATCCCCGTACCCACTAGAAAACTTATCCCCCCGTACCCAAATACAAAACACTTATCCCCCAGTACCCCACTAGACACTTATCCCCCCCTACCCACTACACACACTTATTCCCCGTACCCCAGAAAACACTTACCCCCATACCTACTACACACAATTTTCCTCCCGTAACCCCCTAGGGCACATTATCATTCCCCAGTTTCCCCCCTAGACCACTTTTCATTCCCAAACCACTTTGCCCCAAAAATTTTCCCCAGTACCTACTACACACACCCTTTTCCTCCTTAAACCCCCTAGGGCACACTTATCCCCCAAATACCCACTAACACACTCATTTTTTATCCTCCGTTTCCCACTAGACACCTTATTCCCCTACCCACTAAACCACTTAAACTTCCCCCGTACCCACTAGACCACTTATCCCCCCGTTTAAAAACAAATAGACACAAATTATCCCCCACTACCAACTAGACACACTTATCCCCCAGTACCCCCCCCTACCCACTACACAAACCTTTTCCCCTAGAAAACCCCCTTGACACACTTATTCCCCCCAGTTTCCCCACTACCACATTATCCCCCTTTCCCCTAGACCACTTTCCATTCCCCAGTAACCCACTACACCCAAATATCCTCCGTACCCCCCTAGACAAAACTTATCCCCCGTACCCCCTGGTCACCCCTTTAAAAAATTTTCCCCATAACCCCCTAGACACCTTATCCCCCAGTAACCCCTAGACACACTTATCCCCCCGTACCCTCTACACAACTTTTCCCCCCCTAACCCCCCCAACAAAACACTTATCCCCCCTTTCCCACTGGGCACACTTAAACCCTTCCCCCGTACCCACTAACAAAAACTTATCCCCCCGTTTCCAATAGACACAATTTCCTCCCAGTACCCCCCTGACACACTTATTCCCCCCAAATACCCCTAACCGCTTTTCCCCCATTTCCCCTTAAAACACTTTTCTTTTCCCCAGTACCCCACTTGGGACACTTTTCCCCCCAGTACCCATAGACACACTTAAACCTCCAGTACCCACTTGACACACTTATCATTCCCAGTTTAAACCCCCCCAACCACTTAAGTCCCCCAAATACTCACTAGACCACTTTTCCCTTCCCTATACCCCCTAGAACACTTTTCCCCCCCACCCACTGGACCGCTTTTTTTAAACCCCCGGGGACCCAATAGACACACTTATCCCCCATACCCACTAACACACTTTTCCTTTCCCTACCCCTAGACCCCACTTATTCCCCCCCAAAACCCACTAAAAAAAATTTAACCCCCGTACCCACTAAAACACACTTGTCCCCCCGTACCCATTAGACACACTTATTTTCCCCGGAGTAACCCCCAAAAGACACATTTATCCCCCAGGACCCACTACACACCCTTAACCCCCAGTAACCCCCTAGACACCTTACCCCCAGTTAAACCCCCTAGACAAAACTTATCCCCCCGTACCCACCCAGGGCAATTATTCCCCCCCGAAACCCCCTTGACACATTAAACATCCCCCAGTAAACCCCCCAGACACATTTATCCCCTTGTTTCCCACTACACACACTTAATTTCCCCCCGTACCCATAGGGAAAATTATCCTCCAGTTCCCACCCAGCACACTTATTTCCCCCAGTACCCACTTCACACTTATCATTCCCCCAATAAACCCCCTTTCACACACCCCATCTTCCGTACCTACTAGGGCACCCTTAAAACATTCAAACAGTAACCCCCTAGGAAAACTTAAAAAACCCCCCAGTAAACCCACTAGACACCTTATCTCCCCGTACCCACTTGACACGCTTTTTCTCCCGTTAAACCCACTAGACAAAACTTTTCCCCCAGTACCCACTTGACACCCCTTAAACCCCCTTTCCCCCTAGACCCCACTTTTCCCTCGTTTCCCAATAGACACACTTATTTATCCCCCATACCCACTATACACACTTATCCCCCCTACCCCCCTAGACACACTTTTCCCTCAGTACCCCACGGACACACTTTTTCATCCCCCCGTACCCACTAGAAAACACTTATCCCCCAGAACCACTACACACACTCATAAACATCCCAAAAAAAAAACTAACCCCCACTTATCTCCTAGGGACCCAATACACACAATTTTTCATTCCCAGTACCCACTAGGGAAAGCTTATTTCCCATTACCCACTTTCACACTTATCCCCCAAATACCCCCTAGACACACTTATCCTCCAGTTCCCACTAGAAAACACTTATCTCCCAGTGCCCCCCTTGACACACTTATCCTCCCGTACCCACTAGAAACACTTATTTCCCCCAGTACCCAAATAGACCACTTATCCTCCGTACCCACTTTTTACAAAAACTTATCATTGCCCGACCCACTGACACACTTATCATTTCCCCCGTACCCACCCAGACACTTTTCATTCCCCATTACCCACAAAACACACTTATCCCCCGATACCCACTAGGGCACACTTATCAAACCCCCGTACCCCCTAAACCCCCACTTAACTTTCCCCCGGGACCCACTAGACCACTTATCCTTCCCCCCGGCCCCCCCGGCACACTATCATTCCCCAGTAACCACTAGACAAACTTATCCCCCCGTACCCCCCTACAAAACACTTATCCTCCGTACCCACTAACACACTTATCCCCCCCGTACCCACTGACACTTATTCCCCCCGTACCCCCCTAAACACTCAAAAAAACCTCCAGTACCCCCTAGAAAAACTTTTCCTCCGTACCCCCTAGACACACTTATCCCCCAGTACCCATACACACATTTTCCCTCAGAAAACCCGTACCCAATACACACACTTAATTCCCCCTACCCCTAGGAAAACAAATTATCCCCCCCGTACTACTAGACAAATTATCCCCCAGTTTCCCACTACACACACTATTCCCCCCGTAAACCCCCAGGGCACCCCTTTTCATTCCCCAGTACCCACTAGACCACTTATCATTCCCCGTAAACCCCCTACACAAACCCTTTTCCTCCCTTTCCCACTAGAAAACACTTATCCCCCAGTAAACCCACTGGACAACACTTATAAACCCCAAATACCCAAAAGACAACCCTTTTCCCCCAAACTCACTAACACACTTATCATTCCCCGTTTCCCCCTAAGGGCCCCCTTATCATTCCCCCGTTTCCCACTTTGACACCTTATCCCCCAAAACCCCTTTCCCACGTATTTCCCCCCTACCCACACCACACTTATCCCCCAGTACCCCACTTGACACACTTACATTTCCCCAGTTTTCCCCCTAGACACACTTTTTTTCCCCCCGTTTCCCAAAAGACACACTTATTTCCCCCGTACCCACCAACAAACTTTTCCTCCAAATACCCACCCTTTACCCCACTTATCATTCCCCCAGTACCCACTAACACTCTTATCATTCCCGGGTTTCCCCCTAGACAACTTTTTCATTGCCCAGTACCCACTAGACACACTTATCATTCCCCCGTACCCACTACATACACTTATCCCCAGTAAACCCCCTAGAAACCCCTTATCCCCCAACCCACTGGGCACACTTATCATTCCCCAGTACCCACTAGGGCACACTTATCCCCCATGCCACTAGACACACTTTCATTCCCCATAACCCCCTAGGGACAAAATTATCATTTCCCCCGTACCCACTAGACACACTTATCCCCCAGTACCCACTAACACACTTATCCCCCCCTAAACCCCCTACCACACTTATTCCCCCCTTACCCCTGGGAAAAACTTTCATTCCCTAGTAAACCCCCCTAGACCACTTACCCCCCCGTACCCCAAAGACACACTTTCCTTTCCCAAAACCCCCTAGACCACTTAAAACCTCCCCGTACCCCCTTGACACCTTTCAAATTCCCCCGTACCCCCCTGACCCTTTTCATTCCCCCTACCCTCTAACCAAAGCTTATCATTTCCCCCTCCCACTAGACACAAATTTCTTCCCCCGAAACCCCCCCCAACACTTAAACATTCCCCCCGTACCC
This sequence comes from Cherax quadricarinatus, assembly GCF_026875155.1. NCBI lineage: Eukaryota > Metazoa > Arthropoda > Malacostraca > Decapoda > Parastacidae > Cherax > Cherax quadricarinatus. The sequence goes on from NC_069457.1 coordinate 13,399,507, forward strand.
ACTAACCCCACTTATCCTCCCTACCCCCCTAGATACACTTGCATTGCCCAGTACCCACTAAAACACACTTTTTCCCCCGTAAATACTAGGGCACACTTATCCTCCAAATTCCACTAGGCACGAGCGGGGGGGGTCAACGCCCCCCCGACTCCCCCCTGAGACCAGCCTTTATGGTGGAAACAGGGTCTGATAACCCGGCTGTTATTAAATGGGCCGCACGTAAGCTGATCAACGAACCACGCCTGGTTTGGGTTTTTAATTGGGTTTATGAAAAGGGACTGGACAGGCACCTAAAGACAGTTCCCGGGGTTTTATTGGTAATCCTTTGATGTATGCTTGGGGGGCAGTTGAAAAATCTTGGCCCCGGGCACTTTTTGTGTTGTCTCATGCCCCTCGTGGCGCCCCTGCTTTTCACGGGGGGAAAGGTTTTCATCTCCTTCCGGGGTCTTTTGCTTTTAAAAGGGGTGATTTTCGTGTGCGGGGTTTTTTAAAATCCCTCCAGGGGCCTTCCCAAATGTATTTTATCATGTAACTCTCTCGCCTCGTTTCCGAGACTAACCTTTTCAAGGGGCCTTTTAACCGGTTTCCAAATATTTAGGTTTCCTTATCCAAAATTGGGGTGCCGTGAAATACTTTCTACACTCTCCAGGGCCGCAATGTCGCCAGTCTTGAAGGGGGCCGTTAGTGCACAACAGTATTCCAGCCTAGAGAGCACAAGCGATTTGAAGAGAATCATCATGGGCTTGGCGTCCCTAGTTCTGAAGGTTCTCATTATCCATCCATTATCCATATAGGTTATTGCATACAATAACCTATAATATTAATGTAGGTTATTGCATGCAATAACCTATATTAATATAGGTTATTGCATGTAATAATCTATAACATTAGGTTATTTCATGCAACCTATAATATTTTAGGTTATTGCGCGCAATAACCTAAAAGATTATAGTACCATTTCTAGATTAAAACTGGTATAATAACAGAGAAACGCGATTATATATACCAAATGATGAAATTTAAGAGGCGATCAGGTGAGGCTGTCTCCACCTACCACACGGAAACCAAATTTAAAAAAAGCCTATGTAGCGTTGTAATAGGCTCAGGCATGCAAATAGGCCCATGAATCTTGCCCAAGATACATTGCACAAGCAGAGGAAATTTGTAGCAGGACCTTGAGTAATAAAAATTTATGAGAGTCAACGAAAAGGTTCCAAAATTTTAAACAGAAAAAATTCTCTTCGATAAATTTAAAAAAATCATTAAGCGGCGGATTTTTATTTTATCCAGCTTATTTTTCTCAATTATATTCTATTAAAAATTCTCTACAATCCTGTAAGAAAAAATATTTGATTTTGATTTTGAAAAAAACTAGTCTGGGAAAATTTGCCAAAAAAAAAAAAAAAAAAAAAAAAGGCATACTGGCATCACAACCCAAAGTTACTACCAGAAATTCCTATTAAAATATATTATCATTTAGGGTTTGAAGCTTACCAGAAGAGGCATTCTCTAGTTATTACGAGGGTAACAACTTGCATAATAATATCGGCACACTGAAATTTACACAGCTCAGAGTGACAAGTTGTGTTATAATAAAACCAACTAATGACAAAAGTTTCAAGCTTATCAGAAGAGTCATTCCTCAGTAATTGATCTGATTCAAACGATACCAAGTTTTCTTTGGCTATTTCAGTTATATTTCAGATATATTTCAGATTTGCACCAAGACTAAACTTGTGTAATTATTACAACTGCATTATCAATAATTTAATAATAATAATAATAATAATAATAATAATAATTTTATTTCTACAATTACAAGGTATACAAGTACATGTACAAGGTATACAAGTACATGTACAAGGTATACAAGTACATGTACAAGGTATACAAGTACATGTACAAGGTATACAAGTACATGTACAAGGTATACAAGTACATGTACAAGGTATACAAGTACGTGTACAAGGTATACAAGTACATGTACAAGGTATACAAGTACATGTACAAGGTATACAAGTACATGTACAAGGTATACAAGTACATGTACAAGGTATACAAGTACATGTACAAGGTATACAAGTACATGTACAAGGTATACAAGTACGTGTACAAGGTATACAAGTACATGTACAAGGTATACAAGTACGTGTAACAAGGTATACAAGTACGTGTACAAGGTATACAAGTACATGTACAAGGATACAAGTACATGTACAAGGTATACAAGTATATGTACAAGGTATACAAGTACATGTACAAGGTATACAATACATGTACAAGGTATACAAGTACATGTAACAAGGTATACAAGTACGTGTACAAGGTATACAAGTACATGTACAAGGTATACAAGTACATGTACAAGGTATAAAAAGTACATGTACAAGGTATACAAGTAAAATGTACAAGGTATACAAGTACATGTACAAGGTATACAAGTACATGTACAAGGTATACTAGTACATGTACAAGGTATACAAGTACATGTACAAGGTATACCAGTACATGTACAAGGTATACAAGTACATGTACAAGGTATACAAGTACATGTACAAGGTATACCAGTACATGTACAAGGTATACAAGTACATGTACAAGGTATACAAGTACATGTACAAGGTATACAGACCATAGTTGACATCAGTGACATACTACTATATAGAAAGCCGCTTGTTATGCTGAGCATTTCCCGCAAATTAGGTCAGTTTTGTCCCAGGATGTGACCCACACCAGTCCACTAACACCCAGGATGTGACCCACACCAGTCCACTAACACCCAGGATGTGACCCACACCAGTCCACTAACACCCCCGGATGTGACCCACACCAGTCCACTAACACCCAGGATGTGACCCACACCAGTCCACTAACACCCAGGATGTGACCCACACCAGTCCACTAACACCCAGGATGTGACCCACACCAGTCCATTAACACCCAGGATGTGACCCACACCAGTCCACTAACACCCAGAATGCGACAAACACCAGTCCACTAACACCCAGGATGTGACCCACACCAGTCCACTAACACCCAGGATGTGACCCACACCAGTCCACTAACACCCAGGAGTGACCCACAAACCCGTCCACTAACACCCAGGATGTGACCCACACCAGTCCACTAGCACCCAGGATGTGACCCACACCAGTCCACTAACACACAGGATGCGACCCACACCAGTCCACTAACACCCAGGATGTGACCCACACCAGTCCACTAACACCCAGGATGTGACCCACACCAGTCCACTAACACCCAGGATGTGACCCCACACCAGTCCACTAACACCCAGGATGTGACCCACACCAGTCCACTAACACCCAGGATGTGACCCACACCAGTCCACTAACACCCAGAATGTGACCCACACCAGTCCACTAACACCCAGGATGCGACCCACACCAGTCCACTAACACCCAGGATGTGACCCACACCAGTCCACTAACACCCAGGATGCGACCCACACCACTCCACTAACACCCAGGATGTGACCCACACCAGTCCACTAACACCCAGGATGCGACCCACACCAGTCCCACTAACACCCAGGATGTGACCCACACCAGTCCACTAACACCCAGGAATGTGACCCACACCAGTCCACTAACACCCAGGATGTGACCCACACCAGTCCACTAACACCCAGGATGTGACCCACACCAGTCCACTAGCACCCAGGATGTGACCCACACCAGTCCACTAACACCCAGGATGCGACCCACACCAGTCCACTAACACCCAGGATGTGACCCACACCAGTCCACTAACACCCAGGATGTGACCCACACCAGTCCACTAACACCCAGTTGAACATAGACAGCAGGTGTCTTATGGAAACACGTCCCTAATGGTTTCCAACCGTACCGGAGATTCGAACTCCGGACCTCAGTGTGTGAGCTGAGTGCGCTAGCGATCGAGCTACGGGACACCTAAATATTACTACTATACTGGGACTCAAGCCTCACAATAACAATATAACTACTATACTGGGACTCAAGCCTCACAATAACAATATAACTACCATACTGGGACTCAAGCCTCACAATAACAATATAACTACCATACTGGGACTCAAGCCTCACAATAACAATATAACTACCATACTGGGACTCAAGCCTCACAATAACAATATAACTACCATACTGGGACTCAAGCCTCACAATAACAATATAACTACTATACTGGGGCTCAAGCCTCACAATAACAATATAACTACCATACTGGGACTCAAGCCTCACAATAACAATATAACTACTATACTGGACTCAAGCCTCACAATAACAATATAACTACCATACTGGGACTCAAGCCTCACAATAACAATATAACTACTATACTGGGACTCAAGCCTCACAATAACAATATAACTACCATACTGGGACTCAAGCCTCACAATAACAATATAACTACTATACTGGGACTCAAGCCTCACAATAACAATATAACTACCATACTGGGACTCAAGCCTCACAATAACAATATAACTACTATACTGGGACTCAAGCCTCACAATAACAATATAACTACTATACTGGGACTCAAGCCTCACAATAACAATATAACTACCATACTGGGACTCAAGCCTCACAATAACAATATAACTACCATACTGGGACTCAAGCCTCACAATAACAATATAACTACTATACTGGGACTCAAGCCTCACAATAACAATATAACTACCATACTGGGACTCAAGCCTCACAATAACAATATAACTACCATACTGGGACTCAAGCCTCACAATAACAATATAACTACTATACTGGGACTCAAGCCTCACAATAACAATATAACTACCATACTGGGACTCAAGCCTCACAATAACAATATAACTACCATACTGGGACTCAAGCCTCACAATAACAATATAACTACCATACTGGGACTCAAGCCTCACAATAACAATATAACTACTATACTGGGACTCAAGCCTCACAATAACAATATAACTACCATACTGGGACTCAAGCCTCACAATAACAATATAACTACCATACTGGGACACGAGCCTCACAATAACAATATAACTACCATACTGGGACTCAAGCCTCACAATAACAATATAACTACCATACTGGGACTCGAGCCTCATAATATAACTACCATACTGGGACTCGAGCCTCACAATAACAATATAACTACCATACTGGGACTCGAGCCTCACAATAACAATATAACTACCATACTGGGACTCGAGCCTCACAATAACAATATAACTACCATACTGGGACTCAAGCCTCACAATAACAATATAACTACCATACTGGGACTCGAGCCTCACAATAACAATATAACTACCATACTGGGACTCGAGCCTCACAATAACAATATAACTACCATACTGGGACTCGAGCCTCATAATATAACTACCATACTGGGACTCAAGCCTCACAATAACAATATAACTACCATACTGGGACTCGAGCCTCACAATAACAATATAACTACCATACTGGGACTCAAGCCTCACAATAACAATATAACTAAATATACTGGGACTCGAGCCTCACAATAACAATATAACTACCATACTGGGACTCGAGCCTCATAATATAACTACCATACTGGGACTCGAGCCTCACAATAACAATATAACTACTATACTGGGACTCGAGCCTCACAATAACAATATAACTACCATACTGGGACTCAAGCCTCACAATAACAATATAACTAAACCATACTGGACTCGAGCCTCATAATATAACTACCATACTGGGACTCGAGCCTCACAATAACAATATAACTACCATACTGGGACTCGAGCCTCACAATAACAATATAACTACCATACTGGGACTCGAGCCTCATAATATAACTACCATACTGGGACTCGAGCCTCATAATATAACTACCTTACTGGGACTCGAGCCTCACAATAACATAACTACTATACTGGGACTCGAGCCTCACAACAACAATATAACTACCATACTGGGACTCGAGCCTCACAATAACAATATAACTACCATACTGGGACTCAAGCCTCACAATAACAATATAACTACCATACTGGGACTCGAGCCTCTAAATAACAATATAACTACCATACTGGGACTCGAGCCTCAAAATAACAATATAACTACCATACTGGGACTCGAGCCTCACAATAACAATATAACTACTATACTGGGACTCGAGCCTCACAATAACAATATAACTACCATACTGGGACTCGAGCCTCACAATAACAATATAACTACCATACTGGGACTCGAGCCTCACAATAACAATATAACTACTATACTGGGACTCAAGCCTCATAATATAACTACCATACTGGGACTCGAGCCTCACAATAACAATATAACTACTATACTGGGACTCAAGCCTCATAATATAACTACCATACTGGGACTCGAGCCTCACAATAACAATATAACTACTATACTGGGACTCAAGCCTCACAATAACAATATAACTACTATACTGGGACTCAAGCCTCATAATATAACTACCATACTGGGACTCGAGCCTCACAATAACAATATAACTACTATACTGGGACTCAAGCCTCATAATATAACTACCATACTGGGACTCGAGCCTCACAATAACAATATAACTACCATACTGGGACTCAAGCCTCACAATAACAATATAACTACCATACTGGGACTCAAGCCTCACAATAACAATATAACTACCATACTGGGACTCAAGCCTCACAATAACAATATAACTACCATACTGGGACTCAAGCCTCACAATAACATATAACTACTATACTGGGACTCAAGCCTCACAATAACAATATAACTACCATACTGGGACTCAAGCGACACGATAACAGGTGTGATCCTTGTACTCAGATCACATCAGTGTTGAAAATCTGAGGTCGACCAGAGGAGTCGCTCTCTAGTTATGACATGGATTCCAAAGATTCCATGTTTTTTTTTTTGGTATTTTCCTACGTCAACAAATTTACGTGTCAGCTGAGAAAGCTTAATAGGCACCACACGGGTTCTAAGATGCATTTGCCATTAAATATGATTTTCAGAATAGGTAAAGAGGAAATTGTTTTAGCGTGATATAACGAGAATAAAATGTCACACTATTTTAAACATCAATGGGTAAACCTACTCTTATATATGAAGTTTACTCTACTGTGCCATTTAATTTTTAATTTTTTTTATTGGTGCCATTTAATTTTTATTTTTTTTTTTTTGAAGCTACGCAACCGAGTATTTTGAAAAAGTCATACCAGGAGGGAATGGGATCAATAGCTCTGGTCACAGGGCACGTGAAAATGCCAAGTGCTCCAAGAATTCGGTCATCGTTACCATATACTAGTGCTGAAAATATGAAACCGAATGAAAAAGTTTTTTTTGAGTTAGCGAAATAAAATCGTAAAGGAAGATGGAAGATAATAAAAAGAAAAAAAAAAAAAAGGAATCTGTTAAAGGTATCTCATAGAGCAGGAGTTCCCAACCAGGGGTCAGGGACCCCCATGGAGCGCGACAGAGTCCTATTTTTCTCAAACCTTCGGTGTTATGGACTCTCCTTTATCATCTGTTCTTATTTTTATTTTTATTATCACACTGGCCGATTCCCACCAAGGCAGGGTGGCCCGAAAAAGAAAAACTTTCACCATCATTCACTCCATCACTGTCTTGCCAGAAGGGTGCTTTACACTACAGTTTTTAAACTGCAACATTAACACCCCTCCTTCAGAGTGCAGGCACTGTACTTCCCATCTCCAGGACTCAAGTCCGGCCTGCCGGTTTCCCTGAACCCCTTCATAAATGTTACTTTGCTCACACTCCAACAGCACGTCAAGTATTCTTGTTAACCTTTATATGGAATACTTCGAAACTGTTCTTCTTACCATCGATGTGCACCGTTTCCTCTGGCTCCGTTATGTAGATGACGTCTTTGTAGCCTCATGACTCTAGTCTCTTCCAACCTTTTCTTGATGCTCTTAATAATCTTGCCCCTTCCATCAAGTTTAAAGCTGAATGGGTATCTAATTCTCTGCTTCCTTTCCTTGATGTTTATGTCCACCATTCGGACACAGGTTTTGATTTTTCCATGTATCGCAAACCTATGCACAGTGGTATGTAAATTCACTACTTTTCTTATCATGCTTCCTCTGTCAAGAAAAGTGTTCGTATTTCTCTCTTTCTCCGTGCCCTCCGCATTCGTGATCCTCACTTCCTTGAATCGGATATTTCCACTCTTCGTAATTCATTTTTCCCGTCTTGGCTACCCTTCCCATTTCATAGTCTCTGCCTTGTCATGTGCTAAACGGACTTTCTTCTCTCCCAAACTGTCTACTCCTGGGAACTCTCCTGTTCTCTGCCTTCCCTATATTTCCGGTCATTCTAATCTCAACAACTCCCTCGTTTCCTTAGACATCAAACTTACTTTCCGTCAGACTAACACTTCCGCCAGTCTAGTTCATACATTATCTTCCTCTATAGATGCTCCTGGTGTCTACTCTATTTCCTGTTCCTCCTGTCCTTTTCAGTACTTCGAAGAAACGATCCGTTCTCTTTCTGACAGACTCAGGGAGCACAAAAGTATTCTTAGGCTTGCCGACACCAACAATGCACTTTTCTGTCGTGTTAGAGATTGGTCTCTTATTGACTGGCCTTCTGCTAAACTGTCTACCCTACTTCTAACTTTCACAGTGGTCGTCTGGTTGAATCCTCCCTTATACACAACTTTCCTTGTATGAATCTTAGTTGTGGCTTTGTCTCTGTAGATGCTTCCTTTCACATTACATTGTATAAAGCTACAAACTTAACCTGGTTCTCTTTTCTCTCTTCCTCTTCCTGCTTCTCCTTTCTTACTTTTTTTTCTTGTTTTGGGTTTCATTTCTTGTGCGTTGGTTTTGTCCTTTAATTTCACCTCTTGTGTTTTTGGTCTTACCCCTTGTGGGCCCTTAGCTGCAATGCTCCTCATTCCTGGCCTTTGACTACTACTACTGTTTACTTTCTTTCCTACTAGCTTTTGGCTCCTTCCTTCACTCTTGTCTCCTTTTTTCTCGATCTTTCTATCTTGTCCCAGCAACTACTCTCCCTACTTACACTACCACTCAATTAACTACTTCCACTACCACCTTACCTCTACTACTACTACTACTACCTCTCTTGTCCCGTCCCTGCCAGCTGGTAGATACATACTGGCATACTTGCATTTGTGGTCACAGAGGTGCCTGTGCTAACTTTCCTATGGTGTAGAAATATACCTAGTTGGATGAATCTTATTGTGGCTAGCTGGTCTAGTGGCTAACGCGACGGGCTGGAGTTTTGAGACTATGACCGCGGGTTCAATCCCGGCCGGGGGTATTGTTTATTTGCAATCGTGTCATTACGATTTCTTGAGACATACTGGCTCCTCTCCTTTCTGTCAACATGACTCTTTAAATGGTCCAAGTCGGACCGAAACGTCGTCGTCAGCTCCTCTCTCCTACGTGCGGGTTGTGTGAAGATGATGTGTGGTGTTGTTGAGCCTCGGGTAAGTCAATATGGCTGACACAAGGAAAGGAGGTGTCACATTTTGCCTGCTACTCAATTTAATTTTACAAATACGTAAAATTGGCTTATTTTTTAAGTCTTTCTGATTGAACCCTTCAAGGAAGGTTCCTTGATGTTGGTGAGGGGCTCTTGATTTAGGGAATTGGATACTGTAAAGAGGATCTGCACTCCCCTCAAGGAAGGTTCCTTGATGTTGGTGAGAGGCTCTTGATTTAGGGAATTGGATACTGTAAAGAGGATCTGCACTCCCCTCAAGGAAGGTTCCTTGATGTTGGTGAGGGGCTCTTGATTTAGGGAATTGGATACTGTAAAGAGATCTGCACTCCCCTCCAAGGAAGGTTCCTTGATGTTGTGATGGCTCTTGATTTAGGGAATTGGATCTGTGCTCCAGTTCCCCGAATTAAGCCTGAATGCCTTCCACATCCCCCCCCCCAGGCGCTGTATATCCTCCGGTTTAGCGCTTCCCCCTTGAATTATAATAAATAATTTCTGATTGAAATTATCTAACGAGGTACAAAAGATTATTGTACAACAAATTTTTCCTCAACTATTCACCATTTTTAAATAAATTGAGTAAGTTATTAATGAAATGACTAACTTGTAATTTGGTTTAAATAGTATATACTATTATAATCAAGGGGGAAGCGCTAAACCCGGAGGATTATACAGCGCCTGGGGGGGGATGTGGAAGGCATTCAGGCTTAATCGGGGAACTGGAGCACAATCCAATTCCTAATCAAGAGTCCCTCACCAACATCAAGGAACCATCCTTGAGGGTTTAAAATAGTAATATAATTTTTGGTATTAAAGTTAAGATAAGAAAAGCTAAGATTTGTTTGGATATTTTAACCCCGGAGGGTTAGCCACCCAGGATAACCCAAGAAAGTCAGTGCGTCATCGAGGACTGTCTAACTTATTTCCATTGGGGTCCTTAATCTTGTCCCCCAGGATGCGACCCACAATAGTCGACTAACACCCAGGTACTTACTGCTAGGTGAACAGGGACAGCAGGTTTAAGGAAACACACCGAGCCTTGCCACCCGTGTCGAGGATCGAACAACGGACACTAAGCGTGTGAGGCCAAAGCGTTGCCAACCAAGCCACAGGATATATTTTCCAAGCCATAATACTTCTAACATTAATCTTTACAAAGTTGAACGGTAAAAAATCCCAGTAGGTCAATATTGTCACTACTGTTATTTGTAAAATAAATGGTATAAAATACCGACACAATGACTGTTTGTGACTTGAAAAACCCCACTGTGGGGCGAAACGTAGTACAATAAAGGATCACTTATACTGCATTTTGTGTTTATATTTCACTGTTTAGTTGTAAAATAAAATATAACGTAATTTCTCTATTGCATTCTGTGTTTTTATTGTTGGAACCTGTAGTAAGAAGTAGTAGAAAGTAGTAGTAGTAGTAGTATAGAAAAAACTTTATTACTTAATAACTACAATCTAGTAACAATATCTAATATTTTATTTGTAAATACTACAGAAAAAAAATTTTAAACAAATTCTTCCAAGTCTATTTTTAGTGAATTGCAAAACTGACATCACGGCTCGTCGAACTATTTTTGCTTCTTTCGCCCTATGAAACAATGTTGCATCTGATGTCGGTTACATCTGATGTCAGCAAATGTTCAGAAGCCGCTGCTGGAGATTTTTTATATGGGTTACAGCTTAGCTTGTAGCAGTTCCCAGCCTCACTTAAGAGGATCTAATCCCATTTCCCATCCTGCTCAGCACTAAATTTGATAAACCAGCAGACTAAAACTGGCAGACGTCCTCTGCCGGTGGCAGCAGAAAAGATATTTTGCCTTTTCAGTGATATTCACATCGAATTTGATTATCGGGATGACCAACGAAAACTTAAAAACTGCACAATATCGTGACCAGCAGCCTGAAGATTTTCCCCGGGGTCTCCCTGACCTGGGGAAGATTTGATCCTGTTTTTTGGGAATTGATGACAAGTTCTCTCTTACTGTAAGATTTTAGAAATTTTACCCCAGCCGAGAGTCACGTGGGTATAAGAAATTTTCGTACTGATAAATTCGCCAAGATTCTATTTCAGTCTCCGGGTATTATAGACAATGACACATCCTTGGGGTTCTTTGTAATACACTAAAAAATACCAAGGGATTCCTCACAATCCGTGATTTGTTTGCAGTCGTGTTATTGAGACTTCATGAGACAAGAGATTCTATGTTCACACAATGAACCAAAAGAATGAGATGCGTATTTTCCCAAAAGAATGAGATGCGTATTTTTTCCAAAAGAATGAGATGCGCATTTTCCCAAAAGAATGAGATGTGTATTTTTTCCAAAAAGAATGAGATGCGCATTTTCCCAAAAGAATGAGATCCGTATTTTTTCCAAAAAGAATGAAATGCTTGTTTTCCCAAAAAGAATGAGATGCGTATTTTCCAAAAAAAATGAGATGCGTATTTTCCCAAAAATGCGATGCGTATTTTCCCAAAAATGAGATGCGTATTTTCTCAATGACAGTGGTGCAGTTAGAAACTGAGACTAGACCTTGACGATAAGGACGTCAACACATTTCACTTAGACTGTTGACTGCAGCATGTCAGGGACATGTTTAACGAGGACCTGATGATTTATGTAAACGGTCATAAATTTGCCTTTCTTTAAAACTAGTAATTGAGTGCACAAACTGCTTTGTACGCCTTGTTTGATTTTTAGTATATACGTTTTTATAGTACCCAGGATATTCTACATGTTGCAAGATCATCAACAAAACTATTTCTGACCCCAGGGTAAACCATGTACCAAAGAACCATCATCAATGACAAAAAAATAATTCACTGGGAAACCATGTACCAAAGAACCATCATCAATGACAAAATATATTTCACTGGTAAACTATGTACCAAAGAACCATCATTAATGACAAAATATATTTCACTGGTAAACTATGTACTCAAAGAACCATCATCAATGTCAAATTAATACTTCACTGGTAAAACCAAGTACCAAAGAACCATCATCAATGACAAAATATACTTCACTGGGTATATTCCTATCACTGACTAGACTCGTATATAATTTATCAAATGAGATTAAATGTGTTTACCCTTAAATTATAGGAGCCGAAACGAGTAGTGGCATAATTTATACGTGAACAGTTTACTGAAGATCCAGGCCACTTGTTGGCCTGGTGTAAAAGCTCCCGCTTCAACACATGGCGAAGGGCCCGGGTTCGAATCCCGGCGGGTGGAAACATTCCGACACGTTTTCCTTACAACCTGTTCCTGTTCACCCTAGCAGCAAAAGAGGTACCTGGGTGTTAGTCGACTGGTGTGGGTGCATCCGGGGGACAAGAATTACGGACCCCAAGGAAATAAGTTAGACAGTCCTCGATGACGCACTGACTTTCTTGGGGTTTCCTGGGTGGCAACCCACCGGGTTAAAAATCCGAACGGAAATCTTAATCTTATATTATCTTATCTGGCGCTGGACCTGATTCAGGTCCATGATCGAATGAATCGTGTTTAGCTCCTGAATAGTTTTACTAGTTTTTTTCTCTTAACAGTGGAACTCAATAACCGCTTCTCAGTCGTTTCATCAATTATAATTCTGTTATTTCTTCTGCGTTAACGCTTCGATAGAATTTTTACCACTGACTATTTGGAAGATAGTCCTGTATAAAAATATCGAACTACTCTAACAAATTTCAAAAACTGTCTTCATCATCTAGTTCTTGCCGTTTATCATGTCACACAATGTTACCCTTCTGCAAATAAACGATCAGAAAACTCCTGCATGTAGCCTTTATTTGGGTAAATATAGCGCGACCATTACCCACACAAACTGCTGTTTTAGGCATTCACATGCCCATGAGTCACTCACTTAACTGCAGTATATAAGCTAGGTTCATCCCATCAGTCTTGAGAAAAGTACAGCAAAATGATGTACTGTACAAACTGGATTCCAGTCTGAGGGACTGACTTCCCTCAACCTGAACACGTTCATACCAACTGAGGGACTGACTTCCTCAGCCTGAGTACATTGAATTCCAGGCCGAGGGACAGGACTTCCTCAGCTTGAGTACATTGATTCCCAGGCCGAGGGACGACCTTACCTCACCCTGAATACGTTCATGTCAAAGCTGAGGATGACTTCCTCACCTGAGTTCATTGATTCCAGGCGAGGGACTGACTTCCCTCACCTGAGTACAGTGATTCCCAGGCTGATGGGACTGACTTCCGTCAGCCTGAACACAATCACCTAGGCTCCAGACTGAGGGACTGACTTGCTCATTCGCCTCATCTTTCACCTTTCTTTTCTCTACTGGGCAGAAGAAGTCACTACACCCGATACGTTTTCCTCAATAGGATTCCAAATATTCCACAAGTGTCTCAGTGTTTTTTTAAACCTATGGGTTTCTGTTTAGAAAATAAATCACAATACCGTGACTGGAACGATACACCAAAACCCCGCACATTAGAAGAGAGGGAGCTTAACGACGACGTTTCGATCCGACTTGGACCATTTACAAAGTCTCGACGCTGACTTTGTAAATGGTCCAAGTCGGACCGAAACGCGCCGTAAGCAACTCCTCTATTTGCGGATTATTTGCGTATTGTTTTCTGTACCATTACATCGCTCCACCCACCAAGTTCTTCAACAATTCTCATTTGAACTTGTTAATTTATTAGGTCCGTCCTACAACAATGTTTTATACCTAGTTGGAAAAATAATTTCAATCTGACAAACTTTTACATTAGGCCCGAGACTGTTCAACTGCCTCCCAGCACACATAAGGGGGATTACCAACAGACCCCTGGCAGTCTTCAAGCTGGCACTGGACAAGCACCTAAAGTCAGTTCCTGATCAGCCGGGCTGTGGCTCGTATGTTGGTTTGCGTGCAGCCAGCAGCAACAGCCTGTTGTCAGGCTCTGGATCCACCAGGAGCCTGGTCCTCAGACCGGCCGCTGGGGGCGTTGACCCCCGGAACCCTCTCCAGGTAAACAACCAGCCAAACTCAGGAATTTATCAAATTAAACGTATAGAATAGGCAAAGAGAAACAACGTTTTCCGTGAGACAGATTAGAATGGCGGGCCATATTGACTTGCCTCGCTGCCATATCAGTGTTCACACTTCTTTTCAGAATCCGTCCGAAAAAGAACAAAATCTATTATAAATATTCCTAGTTATTTACTAATCCCTAAATAGTCCAAACAAAATGGAAATTGAGTTTTAGATTCGGTAGACATAGTGTGCTTATTTGGCAAATTTAAAATTAGCTTTTAAGAATTGTCCAGAGTTTTAACGACACCCTAGATAGAGGCATTGCGTTAGGCCCACCTTAAGCATGTAGCAAGCAGATATTTGCAGAAGTACATAGATGCCTTAGTGTCAAGCAAGGAAATGAGGTATTGAGAAAGGCTAATTGAAGCGAACTTGAGGAACATTAGAGATATAATTCACTGAGGAAAAACATGGAGAAAAATTCACCATTCATGACGGGTAACTGTACACAAGGGCCAATTTAAACGCCCAAGAAACAGATGAGTCGTATGGATGTCCTAATATATTTATATTCACAAGAGTGTGTCAGAAAGTACAAACCTAGGCGAAGTAGCAGAGAACACATGATCCACACATTTTTAAGAATAACTCAGGCAGGGGAATCCGAAGAGGCAGGGTTGCAGGGAACAGTGACTGCCATGAGCACTGCAAACCACAACGATTAGCAAATAATTATGTATGCCAGGATTACATGTGGTCAGACATACAAAGGGAGAAAGTACAAATGTCCTTGGTAGTAAGACAGTCTCTTCACGTTCCCATCGCTTCAAGTTATTTCATTTTGTTGTCGAGAATTTCAGCAGTGGTTTCAGTCCCCAGAGGAGCTGCAAGAAGGATTGTTCATAGTGGAAGTAGTGGATGAGATCCCCTGTAGTACGTATATTACACTGTGGGCTCGCTTGCCTAGATGGCCATAAGATTTTACAAAATGATATATATATATATATATAATATATATATATAATAATATAAATAATTTTATATAAAATATATCTTTATATATATAATATATATATATAATATATAATATTATAAATAACACGAAGTTATAACACGCAACTTTTAATTAGATCACACCAATAACTTAATATAAGAAGTTATTGCTAAGGTTGAGGGAGAATATCCTTGTACCCACCCGCATCAACTAGATTTTTTCTTCATTCAAGAGAATCACAACTTACTAAACCGTAATAACACGATTGCAAGCAAATTTAAAAAACCAGTTGGGTTTTTGAACCCTTGGCAGGCGAGTCCTTACACTCAGAGGCCAGTTTGTTCGAACCTCACACCGTACTGTGGTGAGAATCACGACTCTGCCCTCAGTACTCTTAATGTTCTGCCCAAATACTGATAAATTAGACACCTGTGCAACTCTTGGGTATCTTTAATGAGGAAACGTTTCGCCACACAGTGGCTTCATCAGTCCATACAAAGGAGAAACGTGAAGAACAGGAGGAGAATGAGGTAATCAGTCCCTCATCCCTGAGTCGATGTGGTCAGTCCATCAATCTTGAATAGAATACAGCATACGTGCTGAGATGTTGTACATGTGTCTAATTTATCAACATGTCGGTTCTGTGAACCATTCATCTACAAACCTGTCAGACACTGCAACTTCTTGGGATCTTAATACTTGAACATCAAAATGGTATACAATACCGACAGGTTGTTAGGTAAGACACATATGCAACAGTTAGACAACTTTATTCCGAAACGTTTCGCCTACACAGTAGGCTTCTTCAGTCGAATACAGAAAGTAGGCAGGAACAGTAGAGATGTGAAGACGATGTAATCAGTCCATCACCCTTAAAGTCGTAGAATTTGAGGTTGTCAGTCCCTCCAAATTCTACGACTTTAAGGGTGATGGACTGATTACATCGTCTTCACATCTCTACTGTTCCTGCCTACTTTCTGTATTCGACTGAAGAAGCCTACTGTGTAGGCGAAACGTTTCGGAATAAAGTTGTCTAACTGTTGCATATGTGTCTTACCTAACATCTTAATACTTGGGAATTCTTCGCTTGCCTAACCCTTGGGCACGACCTACTTGTGCACGACCTACTTGGGTACGACCTACTTGGGCACGACCTACTTGGGCACGACCTACTTCCACATTGAACAAATGTAACACCACCTACGACTGCTGCACCTCTCCTGCCATACGGTTTATAAGCTGCTTCTCCGCTCATATGCCGTATTCTATTCAAGATTGATGGACTGAACACATCGACTCAAGGTTGAGGGACTGATTACCTCATTCTCCTCCTGTTCTTCACGTTTCTCCTTTGTATGGACTGATGAAGCCACTGTGTGGCGAAACGTTTCCTCATTAAAGATACCCAAGAGTTGCACATGTGTCTAATTTATCAACATGTCGGTTCTCTGAACCATTCGTTTACAATGCCAAAACACTACCATTGGTTGGTGTTGGTGTTGGTGGTGGTGGTGGTGGTGGTGGTGGTGTTGGTGTTGGTGTTGGTGTGGTGTGGTGTGTTGGTGGTGGTGGTGGTGGGTGTTGGTGGTGGTGGTGGTGGTGGTGTTGGTGTTGGTGTTGTGTTGTTGGTGTTGGTGGTGTTGGTGTTGGTGTTGGTGTTGGTGTTGGTGTTGTTGGTGTGTGGGGTGGTGGTCGTGGTGTTGGTGTTGGTGGTGTTGGTGTTGGTGGTGTTGGTGTGGTGGTGGTGTTGGTGGTGGTGTTGGTGGTGGTGTTGGTGGTGGTGTTGGTGGTGGTGTTGGTGGTGGTGTTGGTGGTGGTGGTGGTGTTGGTGTTGGTGTTGGTGGGGTGGTGTTGGTGTTGGTGTTGGTGTTGGTGTTGGTGTTGTTGGTGGTGGTGTTGGTGTTGGTGTTGGTGGTGGTGGTGTTGGTGAGCCACAGATGTGTCCTGCAGTCTGTCCCACACTCTTCTTTAACTGTTTACTTTGACTTCTGTTCCACAACCCATTTGCGGCCCAAATAAAAGTTATCTGTGCATTTCCTTTTGTCAGTAATCTATTATCACTAACTATTGTATTACAGCCCTTTCTTGAGCATATGCCACTGTTATCTTATTCTCTATGCTACTATGTATTTTTATTATGTTTCCATTATAAGTGTCTTCTCTCTATATCAAGGAATATTTAGAACATTTGATGTCATTAGCTGCGTTCTGCACTTTATATTCCAAATATTTTATGAACTTCAGTGCTGCGGTCTTTTCAGGGTGGTTATTTTTCAGGGTGGTTATTTTTCAGGGTGGTTATTTTTCAGGGTGGTTATTTTTTAGGGTGGTTATTTTTCAGGGTGGTTATTTTTCAGGGTGGTTATTTTTCAGGGTGGTTATTTTTCTAGCTGTTCTGTCCTCTGTGATGTGACTAACCGTAGGAAAATTATCACATTAAAATGATAACAGTTCTCGTAAAAAAATACTTTAACACACGGCTATCGTAAATTATAATTATAATCAAAGGGGGAGCGCTAACCCCGTAGGATTATACAGTATCGTAAAGTAAGACCTTTCGACTATGCTTTAAATACAGTTGACAGACTATTGCATATCTAGCTTTTATTTAGCTTTCCTGAAAAAATATATTTCCAAGTGTGCATTTCTTAAGTTATTCGAAAATAAACATGGTTCTCTTTCAAACAGAAAATCTCTGAGAAATTTACTCGAGTCAGGACTTTAGCAGCGTGGCTGTGGGAGCCTCACTTCTCCAATATAAAGGGCCTCATAAGATTTCCTCGTATATATTACATGTGCCGACCAGTGTCTGGCAAAATGAGATGAGCTGTGGTGCTTCTCTCTGGCCAGCTGCACGGCCCACTACTCGTAAACCTTTGAAGGCCAAGCATGTGTTGCGGTTTGCAATACTAACCCACCCTGCAACACTGAACATATACTGCACCACGGCTCACTCAGAGGTGGATTATGGTACAAGTGGGGGGCATAGTCAGAATAAAGATACAGACCAGCCACAAGGATATTGGGAAATATTTATTCAGCTTCAGAGTGCAATGGTAGATAATGACTTCATACACAGTTTTACGAACAGGTTCGATTATATTCAAGAGGCAGAGGAAAGAGTGAATCATAGACGGGAAGCCAAGAAGTTAAAACTGAAATCTGGCAACCACAAATAGACAAATGCAAATTGCCATGTATACACTGCAACACACACTGCCACAAACATGCACTGTAACATACACTGCAACACACACACACACACACACCAACGCACTGCAACACACTGCAACATACACTGGAACAAACTCACTTCAGCACTAACTACAACACAGACACTCTGCAACAATGTGGGGCACAGAACATAGCTGAAAAGCCAGACAAGATGTGATGGAATTATTCCCACAGAAATGAAGATAGATAATATTGAAGATCCTATCTATACCAGGAACTGGAACCTCTAGTTCAAGGGACACCAAGCGATTACAAAACTCTGGAACCCAAGTCCTTAATAAAATACAGATCAATCTAGAAGCCATAATACAACAAATATATGAACGAGAAATGCATATTTTGTGGAAATTAGAGAAGAATTAAATCGAAATGAACATAGATGTCAAAACAACAACAACAGAAGCCATATTACCTCTCGACCACAACAGGAGGAAAATCAATGCAATTGATAAGGCGATAAAACTGTTGAAAGAAGAGAAAGACTTCTACCACCTCATCATACGACTCCAAAAAGTTTATTTCAGATCAAGTTGCAAGAGACGAAAAAGGCAAGTGCAATCACTGAAATAAATTACTAATTATAGAAACACTTGACTGAACTTTATCCATCAAAGAAAAAAAAAGGAACCTGAAAATATATTGTAATGCGAACCTGAAGACTTAGGTTCTAATCCTATACAACTTGCTTGTTAATATTGTACAGAACAACTAGATGCCTGCAGTACGGCGTAGTGCACTCAGCTCACACAATAAGTATCCGTGGTTCGATCCCCGGTATGGGTAGAAACACTGGGCTTAATTAAGACACCTGTTGTCCTTGTTCGCCTAGCATTAAGTAGGAAGCTGGGTGTTAACCGACTGGTGTGGGTCGCATCCTGGGGGGACAAAATTAACCTAAGTTGCAGGAAATACTCTACATTATCAGAGGCTTTCTATATAGTATGTCAGTGATGTCAACTATGGTCTGTATAATTTGTATCAAGCAATTGTAAAAATATTATTATTATTGATAAATTAGACACATGCACAACTCTTGGGTATCTTTATTGAGGAAACGTTTCGCCACACAGTGGCTTCATCAGTCCATACAAAGGAGAATCTTGAAGAACAGGAGGAGAATGAGGTAATCAGTCCCTCAACCTTGAGTCGATGTGGTCAGTCCATCAATCTTGAATAGAATACGGCATACGTGCTGAGAAGCAGCTTATAAACCGTTGGCAGGAGAGGTGCAGCAGTCATAGGTCGTGTAACATTTGTTCAATGTTGAAGTAGGTCGTGCCCAAGAATCTATTATTATTATTGTTATTATTATTATTATTATTATTATTATTATTATATTCAAGAAGGAAGAGACAGGAGGCTAACAATATTTCCTTGTTAATTAACATAAATAATAATATAATAAGTAAATGGCCCGGTGGCCTGGTGGCTAAAGCTCCCGCTTCACACACGGAGGGCCCGGGTTCGATTCCCGGCGGGTAGAAATTCCGACACGTTTCCTTACACCTATTGTACTGTTCACCTAGCAGCAAATAGGTACCTGGGTGTTAATCGACTGGTGTGGGTCGCATCCTGGGGGACAAGATTAAGGACCCCAATGGAAATAAGTTAGACAGTCCTCGATGACGCACTGACTTTCTTGGGATATCCTGGGTGGCTAACCCTCCGGGGTTAAAAATCCGAACGAAATCTTATCTTATCTTATAGTTGTATCAACTAAAATATGTGAAACTATTACGGATGTAATGGATAAAACGAGACCTATGAAAGAACTGTACATTTCAAAATCAAAATGTCATATACACAGTGCCATACACATACGACTACCTATGCAGTGCCACACACATACGACTTCCTATGCAGTGCCACACACGTACGACTACCTATGCAGTGCCACACACATACGACTACCTATGCAGTGCCACACACGTACGACTACCTATGCAGTGCCACACACATACGACTTCCTATGCAGTGCCACACACGTACGACTACCTATGCAGTGCCACACACATACGACTACCTATGCAGTGCCACACACATACGACTACCTATGCAGTGCCACACACATACGACTACCTATGCAGTGCCACACACATACGACTACCTATGCAGTGCCACACACATACGACTACCTATGCAGTGCCACACACATACGACTACCTATGCAGTGCCACACACATACGACTACCTATGCAGTGCCACACACATACGACTACCTATGCAGTGCCACA
The DNA here is from genome assembly GCF_026875155.1 of Cherax quadricarinatus. Taxonomy (NCBI): domain Eukaryota; kingdom Metazoa; phylum Arthropoda; class Malacostraca; order Decapoda; family Parastacidae; genus Cherax; species Cherax quadricarinatus. The sequence goes on from NC_069457.1 coordinate 13,420,456, forward strand.
CACATACGACTACCTATGCAGTGCCACACACGTACGACTACCCAACAAATATGAGAGGCAATCCGGGGTAACAAGCGAAGTTAGATGAAAATATAAGGAAGAGTTGCAGAATTAGTTTAAATCAGTGTAACTTACCATACCACGGGCGGGATTTGAACCCGCGATCAGAAAGTCATAAAACTCTAGACCGACGCGTTAGCCACTTGACCAGCTAGCCACAATCTTATTGTAACCAGCTGGCCCAGTGGCTAACGCGTCGGTCCGGAGTTTTATGACTCTCTCCTCGGGGGGTTCTAACCCCACCCGTGATATGGTTTGTTGACGATCGTGTCATTACGATTTCCTGAGTCAGGGGAACTTTCCTAAGAGCGAAGCCATGTCTAAGTGAAAGATTTTTCAGTGCCTCTATACATGTCTGCAAAACATAATTTGATTCAGAGATATTTTTAATGAGTACCTAATGGATGAGGATAATGAGTAACAGATAAGGAAAGTGGATGGGCAAGTTTAACCATCTTTCTCCCACAAGATTCAAAGCAGCAATCATACTGATCCTACTGTTAATGATCAGCCGATTAGGATTCATTACTATATATTCATGTTGGCTGGTGATACCAGATTTATAAGACAGAGAAAAACATCATTTTGTCACTAGAAAATAATAACGGACAACGAAAAATTTGGCTTCTAGAATTAAATTGGTAGACAGCAACCACCCAGGGAGGTACTACCGTCCTGTGGTAGTAGGTTGGTAGACAGCAACCACCCAGGGAGGTACTACCGTCCTGTGGTAGTAGGTTGGTAGACAGCAACCACCCAGGGAGGTACTACCGTCCTGTGGTAGTAGGTTGGTAGACAGCAACTACCCAAGGAGGTACTACCGTCCTGTGGTAGTAGGTTGGTAGACAACAACCACCCAGGGAGGTACTACCGTCCTGTGGTAGTAGGTTGGTAGACAACAACCACCCAGGGAGGTACTACCGTCCTGTGGTAGTAGGTTGGTAGACAACAACCACCCAGGGAGGTACTACCGTCCTGCCAAGTGAGTGTACAAAGAAAGCCTGTAATTGTTTTACATGATGGTAGGATTGCTGGTGCCTTTTTCTGTCTCATAAACATGCAAAATTTCAGGTACGTCTTGCTACTTCTACTTACACTTAGGTCACACTACACATACATGTACAAGCATATATATACACACACCCTTCTTGGTTTTCTTCTATTTACTTACTAGTTCTTGTTCATTTCCTCTTATCTCCATGGGGAAGTGGAACAGAATTCTTCCTCCGTGAGCCATGCCTGTTGTAAGAGGCGACTAAAATGCCGGGAGCAGGTAGGTAGTAACCCCTTCTCCTGTATAAATTACTAAATTTAAGAAGAGAAGCTTCCGTTTTTCTTTTGGGGCCACCCTGTCTTGGGGATATACGGCCGGTTTGTTGAAAAAAAAAAGCAAGTGAATGGAAAGAACAGATGAGAAATGAGGAGGACAAGTTCAATACTAGTTGGGCAGGGAAGAGTCAACTAATTTCCCCCAAAAGAAATACTATGAAGAAAGAACTAAGAGGGAAAATGACACCAAACTTTTTCCCTGAAGTGGACATGAACCTCATAGAATCCTCGGCACAAACTAGCTAAAAAAATATCATAATACCAGGCATAGTACATGTTAGAAACATGTATCTGTCTCCTGTACATTCAATACCAGTTCACATTTAGTGAAACAGATGGTAAAGCTGAACTCTACAAATAGTTAATAACTTTACAAACAGTTTAGTACAAACTAAACAAAATATTCAAGAATAATACTAATTTTTATTTCATATGTACATACAAATTTAGTATTATACATGCAAGAAAAATATAATAAATAATGAAGAACTGAGTCACTTATGCAACATATGGGAATCTTTACTGAAGAAACATTTCGCCACACAGTGGCTTCATCAGTCTTATACAAAGCAGGAAGGTTCAAGGACCATAACACTGTATCAATCGCATCTGCTAGAAAAATGACAGGATGGATAATGAGAACCTTCAAAACTAGGGAGGCCAAGCCCATGATGACACTCTTCAGGTCACTTGTTCTATCTAGGTTGGAATATTGCTGCACTCTAACAGCACCTTTCAAGGCAGGTGAAATTGCCGACCTAGAAAATGTACAGAGAACCTTCACGGCGCGCATAACGGAGATAAAACACCTCAATTACTGGGAGCGCTTGAGGTTCCTAAACCTGTATTCCCTGGAACGCAGGAGGGAGAGATACATGATTATATACACCTGGAAAATCCTAGAGGGACTAGTACCGAACTTGCACAGGAAAATCACTCTCTACGAAAGCAAAAGACTTGGCAGACGATGCACCATCCCCCCAATGAAAAGCAGGGTGTCACTAGCACGTTAAGAGACCATACAATAAGTGTCAGGGGCCCGAGACTGTTCAACTGCCTCCCAGCACACATAAGGGGGATTACCAACAGACCCCTGGCAGTCTTCAAGCTGGCACTGGACAAGCACCTAAAGTCAGTTCCTGATCAGCCGGGCTGTGGCTCGTACGTTGGTTTGCGTGCAGCCAGCAGCAACAGCCTGGTTGATCATGCGCTGATCCACCAGGAGGCCTGGTCACAGACCGGGCCGCGGGGGCATTGACCCCCGAAACTCTCTCCAGGTAAACTCCAGGTAATCAGTCCCTCAGGTATTCATCCATCACAAAATAATGATGGGAACTCATTATCTAAATGAGCCAATTAACGACTAGAAAGACAGTGTGAAGGTAATAATTAAGAATGAATAAGAAGAGAAGCAGAGACCAACTAATCCTTGAATATTCTGTGCGAATTTATATTATACGATTTGCAGCAAATTTCTCGATTTGCGATATTTGAGTTTGTTTAGATAAGGTTAGTTTGTCCTGTATTAATAAAAGAAAACAGCTATAAAATACCACAATGTTAATAAATAAAATTAAAAATAGTCGATAAATAGTTCTCAAGTGTTAATGGGAAACGTGAATCCACTGGGCACAATAACATAAATCTAAGTCAGATAATAATTCTTTGAGGCAAGTTTAATAGTTATCCCATTTGATTATTTCTAAGACGCTGTGGCGGCAGAATATACTAGGATTTAGTGTTATATACAAGGTGACTGATTATTCAAAGCCTGAAATCAAAATCTATAGTTGAAATTCTGCTAGTTCCAGTAGTACACACACACGCGCGCGCGCGTGCACACACACACACACACACACACACACACACACACACACACACACAAACACACACACACACACACACACACACAGACAGAGTATAGGCAGGT
>NC_069457.1:13424274-13448946 GCF_026875155.1 Cherax quadricarinatus
GGAACAAATTCGGTCAGTACTGGCACCTGAACATACTTATGGAGTGAAAAAATATCGTTAACCGGGGGTCCACTGTAGTAGCATAGAGAATAAGATAACAGTGGCATATGCTCAAGAAAGGGCTGTAATACAATAGTTAGTGATAATAGATTACTGACAAAAGGAAATGCACAGATAACTTTTATTTGGGCCGCAAATGGGTTGTGGAACAGAAGTCAAAGTAAACAGTTAAAGAGTGTGGGACAGACTGCAGGACACATCTGTGGCTCACCACCACCACCAACACCAACACCAACACCAACACCACCAACACCAACACCACCAACACCAACACCAACACCAGCACCAACACCACCAACACCACCACCACCACCAACACCACCAACACCAACACCAACACCAACAACACCAACACCAACACCAACACCAACACCATCACCATCACCATCACCATCACCATCACCACCACCACCACCACCACACCAACACCAACACCAACACCAACACCAACACCAACACCAACACCATCACCACCACCACCAACACCAACACCAACCAATGGTAGTGTTTGGGCATTGTAAACGAATGGTTCAGAGAACCGACATGTTGATAAATTACACATGTGCAACTCTTGGGTATCTTTATTGAGGAAACGTTTCGCCACACAGTGGCTTCATCAGTCCATACAAAGGAGAAACGTGAAGAACAGGAGGAGAATGAGGTAATCAGTCCCTCAACCCTGAGTCGATGTGGTCAGTCCATCAATCTTGAATAGAATACAGCATATGAGCGGAGAAGGAGCTTATAAACCGTATGGCAGGAGAGGTGCAGCAGTCGTAGGTGGTGTCACATTTGTCCAATGTGGAAGTAGGTCGTGCCCAAGTAGGTCGTACCCAAGTAGGTCGTGCACAAGTAGGTCGTGCCCAAGTAGGTGGTGCACAAGTAGGTCGTGCCCAAGGGTTAGGCAAGCGAAGAATTCCCAAGTATTAAGATCCCAAGAAGTTGCAGTGTCTGACAGGTTTGTAGATGAATGGTTCAGTGAACCGACATGTTGATAAATTACACATCTACAACATCTCCGCACATATGCTGTATTCTATTCAAGATTGATGGACTGACCACATCGACTCAGGGTTGAGGGACTGATTACCTCATTCTCCTCCTGTTCTTCACGTTTCTCCTTTGTATGGACTGATGAAGCCACTGTGTGGCGAAACGTTTCCTCATTAAAGATACCCAAGAGTTGCACAGGTGTCTAATTTATCAGTATTTAGGCAGAACATTAAGAGTACTGAGGGCAGTGTCGTGATTCTCACCACAGTACGGTGTGAGGTTCGAACAAACTGGCCTGTGAGTGTAAGGACTCGCCTGCCAAGGGTTCAAAAACCCAACTGGCTTTTTAAATTTGCTTGCAATCGTGTTATTACGGTTTTGTCAGTTACGATTCTTTTGAAAGTAGAAAAAATCTGGTGATGCGGGTACAAGGATATTCTCCCTCACCTTAGCAGTAACTTCTATATTAAGTTATTGGTGTGATCAAATTAAAGTTTCGTTTATAACTTCGTGTTATATATATATATATATATATATATATATATATATATTATATATTTTATATATATATATATATATATAATATATATAATGTCGTGCCGAATAGGCAGAACTTGCGATCTTGGCTTAAATAGCAACGTTCATCTTGCCATATAGGACAAGTGAAAATTTGTGTATGCAATAATTTCGCCAAAATCATTCTGAACCTAACGAAAAAAATACATTTGTGTTTTAGTTCTAAATTATTGTAAACGTATTTAAAATATATCTAGTTGGGTTAGGCTAAAATAAATTGTTCTTGTTATAATAAGGTTAGGTAAGTTTTCGAAGATTCTTTTGGTGCAAAATTAAAATTTTTTACATTAATATTAATGAAAAAAATGTATCTTTAAACGTATAAGAGAAAATTTCAGAAAGGAATTAATTTTAAATGAGTTCTTGCTAATTGACCAGTTTTACATATTCGGCACGACATATATATATATATATATATATATATATATATATATATATATATATATATATATATATATATATATATATATATATATATATATATATATATATATATATATTTAAATTTGTAAAATCTTATGGGCCATCTAGCAAGCAAGCACTGTGGTAATATACGTACTACAGGGAATCTCATCCATTACTTCCACTTAGAACATCCTTCTTGCAGCTCCTCTGGGGACTGATACCACTGCTGAAATTCTCGACAACAAAATGAATAACTTGAAGCGAATGGAACGTTGAAGAGACTGTCTTGACTACCAAGACACTTTGTACTTTCTCTTTGTATGTCTGACACTGTCCTGGCATACATATTTATTTGTACTCGTTCGTGGTTGCAGTGCTCATGGCTGTCACTGTTCCTTGCAACCTGCCTCTTGGTCCCCTGCCAGAGTTATTCTTAAAAGTGTGGATCCTGTGTTCTCTGCTACTTCGCCTAGGTTCTACTTTCTGACCACACTCTTGTTGAATAAATATATTTGGACATCCATACGACTCTATCTGTTTCATGGGCGTTTAAATATGCCCTTGTGTACCAGTTACCCGCCTCATGAATGGTGAATTTTTCTCCACTGTTATTTCCTCCAGGAATTATATCCTCTAATGTCCTCAAGTTCGCTTCAATTAGCCTTTCCTCATACCTCATTTCCCTTAGCTTTGACACTAAGCTTCTATCGTACTTCTGCACGATATCTGCTGCTACATGCTCTAAGGTGGGCCTAACGCATACTCTATCTAGAGTCGTTAATAACTCTGGAAATTCTTAAAAGTTAATTTTAAATTTGCAAAATAAGCATTTATTGTTAACACTGTCAGCTTCTGGCGATATTCTCAAAAATACTCTCTCCTGGATCTGGTTTTTTGAGTGAGGTCTGCACACTATGTCTACCGAATCTAAACTCAATTTCCATTTTGTTTGGCCTATTTTGATTAGTAAATAACTAGGAATATTTATAATAGATTTTGTTTTTTTCGACGGATTCTGAAAAAAAAGTGTGAATCACTGTCTGGCAGCGAGGCAAGTCAATATGGCCGCCATTCTAATATGTCTCACGGAAAACGTGTTTCTCATTTTGCCTTCTAATCAGTTTAATTTGATAAATTCCTGAGTTTGGCCTAATATAAAAGTTTGTCAGATTGAAATTATTTTTCCAACTAGGTATAAAACATTGTTGTAGGACGGACCTAATAAATTAACAAGTTCAAATGAGAATTGTTGAAGAACTTGGTGGGTGGAGCGATGTAATGGTACAGAAAACAATACGCAAATAATCCGCAAATAGAGGAGAGCTTACGGCGACGTTTCGGTCCGACTTGGACCATTTACAAAGTCAGCGTGACTTTGTAAATGGTCCAAGTCGGATCGAAACGTCGTCGTAAGCTCCTCTCTTCTATGTGCGGGTTATTTGTGTATCGTTCCAGTCACGGTATTGTGTCTTATTTTCTAACAGAAACCCATCAGGTTAAAAACTGAGACACTTGTGGAATATTTGGGAATCCTTATTGAGGAAACGTATCGGGCTAGTGACTTCTTCTGCCCAGTAGAGAAAAGAAAGGTGAAAGATGAGGCGAATGAGCAAGTCAGTCCCTCAGCCTGGAATCACTGTACTCAGGTTGAGGAAGTCAGTCCCTCGGCCTGGAGTCAATGTACTCAGGTTGAGGAAGTCAGTCCCTCGGCCTGGAATCAATGTACTCAGGCTGAGGAAGTCAGTCCCTCAGCTTGGAATGAACGTGTTCAGGTTGAGGAACTCAGTCCCTCGGCCTGGAATCAATGTACTCAGGCTGAGGAAGTCAGTCCCTCAGCTTGGAATTAACGTGTTCAGGTTGAGGAACTCAGTCCCTCAGCCTGGAATCAGTATGTAAGTACATCATTTGCTGTACTTTTCTCAAGACTGATGGACTGAACCTAGCTTATATACTGCAGTCAAGTGAGCTGACACATGGGCATGGAATGCCTAAACAGCAGTTTGTGTGGGTAATGTCGCGCCCTATATATACCCAAATAAACAGCTCCATGCAGGAGTTTTCTGATGTTTATTGCAGAAGGAGTAACATGTGACCATGATAAACGCAAGAACTAGATGATGAAGACAGTTTTTGAATTTGTAGAGTAGCTCGATATTTTTATACAGGACAATCTTCCAAATAGTCAGTGGTAAAAATTCTATCGAAGACGTTAACGCAGAAGAAATGACAGAATTGTAATGGATGAAACGACTGAGAAGACGGTTATTGAGTTCACTGTCAAGAGAAAAAAAAACTAGCAAAACTAATCAGGAGCAAAACACGATTCATTCGTCATGGAACCTGAACTCAGGTTCCAGCGCCAGATAAGATAAGATAAGATTTCGTTCGGATTTTTAACCCCGGAGGGTTAGCCACCCAGGATAACCCAAGAAAGTCAGTGCGTCATCGAGGACTGTCTAACTTATTTCCATTGGGGTCCTTAATCTTGTCCCCCAGGATGCCACCCACACCAGTCGACTAACACCCAGGTACCTATTTGCTGCTAGGTGAACAGGACAACAGGTGTAAGGAAACGTGTCGAATGTTTCCACCCGCCGGGATTCGAACCCGGGCCCTCCGTGTGTGAAGCGGGAGCTTTACCCACCAGGCCACAAGTGGCCTGGATCTTCAGTAACTGTTCACGTATAAATTATGCACTACTCCTTTCGAGCTTCTATATTTAAGGGTAATACATTAATCTCATTTGATAAATTATATACGAGTCTAGTCAGTGATATGAATATACCCAGTGAAGTATATTTTGTCATTGATGACGGTTCTTGGGTACATGGTTTACCAGTGAAATATATTTTGTCATTGATGATGGTTCTTTGGTACATGGTTTACCAGTGAAATATATTTTGTCATTGATGATGGTTCTTTGGTACATGGTTTACCCTGGGGTCAGAAATAGATTTGTTGATGATCTTGCAACATGTGGAATATCCTGGGTACTATAAAAACGTATATACTAAAAATCAAACAAGGCGTACAAAGCACTTTGTGCACTCAATTACTAATTTTAAAGAAAGGCAAATTTATGACCGTTTACATAAATCATCAGGTCCTCGTTAAACATGTCCCTGACATGCTGCAGTCAACAGGTTAAGTGAAATGTGTTGACGTCCTTATCGTCAAGGTCTAGTCTCAGTTTCTAACTGCACCACTGTCATTGAGAAAATACGCATCTCATTTTTGGGAAAATACGCATCTCATTTTTGGGAAAATACGCATCTCATTTTTGGGAAAATACGCATCTCATTTTTGGGAAAATACGCATTCATTTTTGGGAAAATACGCATCTCATTTTTGGGAAAATACGCATCTCATTTTTGGGAAAATACGCATCTCATTTTTGGGAAAATACGCATCTCATTTTTGGGAAAATACGCATCTCATTTTTGGGAAAATACGCATCTCATTTTTTTTTTTTTTGGAAAAATACGTATTTCATTCTTTTTGGAAAAAAAAAATACCCCTCAAGGAAGGTTCCTTGATGTTGGTGAGGGGCTCTTGATTTAGGGAATTGGATCTGTGCTCCAGTTCCCCGAATTAAGCCTGAATGCCTTCCACATCCCCCCCAGGCGCTGTATAATCCTCCGGGTTTAGCGCTTCCCCCTTGATTATAATAATTGGAAAAAATACGCATCTCATTCTTTTGGGAAAATACGCATCTCATTCTTTTGGTTCATTGTGTGAACATAGAATCTCTTGTCTCATGAAGTCTCAATAACACGACTGCAAACAAATCACGGATTGTGAGGAATCCCTTGGTATTTTTTAGTGTATTACAAAGAACTCCAAGGATGTCATTGTCTATAATATCCAGAGACTGAAATAGAATCTTGGCGAATTTATCAGTACGAAAATATCTTATATCCACGTGACTCTCGGCTGGGGTAAAATTTCTAAAATCTTCACAGTAAGAGAGAACTATGTCATCAAATTACTAAAACAGGATCAAAGCTTCTCCAGGTCAGGGAGATCCCTGGAGACTCTTCAGGCTGCTGGTCACGATATTGTAGCAGTTCTTTAAGTGTTTCGTCTGGTCTTCCACGATAATCAAATTCGACTGTGAATATCCACTGAAAAGGCAATATATCTTTTCTGCTGCCACCGGCAGAGGACGTCTGCCAGTTTCATAGTCTGCTGGTTTACCATTGAGTGCTGAGCAGGATGGGAGTGGGATTAGATCCCTCTTAAGTGAGGCTGGGAACTGCTACAAGGTAAGCTGTAACCGATATAAAATATCTCAAGCAGCGGCTTCTGAACATTTGCTGACATCAGATGCAACTGACATCAGATGCAACATTGTTTCATAGACGAAAGAAGCAAAAAATAGTTCGCACGAGCCGTGATGTCAGTTTTGCAATTCACTAAAAATAGACTTGGAAGAATAGTAAATTTTTTTTGCTGTAGTTATTTACAAATAAAAATACTTAGATGTCGTACTAGATTGTAGTTATTAAGTAAATAAAGTTTTTACTACTACTACTACTACTACTACTACTACTACTACAGGTTCCAACAATAAAAAATACAGAATGCAATAGAGAAATTACAACGTTATAATTATATTTTACAACATAGTGAAATATAAACACATATGCAGTATAATGTGATCCTTTATTGACTACGTTTCGCCCACACAGTGGGCTTTTTCAAGTCACAAACAGATAATTGTGTCGGTATTTTATACCATTTATTTACAACATAACAGTAGTGACAATATTGACCTACTGGGATTTTTTACCGTTCAACTTTGTAATGATTAATGTTAGAAGTATTATGGCTTGGAAAATATGTCCTGTGGCTTGGTTGGCAACGCTTTGGCCTCACGCTTAGTGTCCGTTGTTCGATCCTCGACACGGGTGGAAATGCTCGGTGTGTTTCCTTACACCTGTTGTCCTGTTCACCTAGCAGCAAATAGGTACCTGGGTGTTAGTCGACTGGTGTGGGTGGCATCCTGGGGGACAAGATTAAGGACCCCAATGGAAATAAGTTAGACAGTCCTCGATGACGCACTGACTTTCTTGGGTTATCCTGGGTGGCTAACCCTCCGGGGTTAAAAAATCCAAACAAATCTTAGCTTTTATCTTAACTTTAATACCAAAAAATATATATACTATTTAAACCCCTCAAGGAAGGTTCCTTGATGTTGGTCAGGGGCTCTTGATTTAGGGAATTGGATCTGTGCTCCAGTTCCCCGAATTAAGCCTGAATGTCTTCCACATCCCCCCCCCAGGCGCTGTATAATCCTCCGGGTTTAGCGCTTCCCCCTTGATTATAATAATATACTATTTAACAAATTACAAGTTAGAGTCATTATCATTAATAAACTTACTCAAATTTACTTAAAAATGGTGAATAAGTTGAGGAAAAATTTGTTGTACAATAATTTTTTGTACCTCGTTAGATAATTTCAATCAGAAATTATTATTATAATCAAGGGGGAAACGCTAAACCCGGAGGATTATACAGCGCCTGGGGGGGGATGTGGAAGGCATTCAGGCTTAATTCGGGGAACTGGAGCACAGATCCAATTCCCTAAATCAAGAGCCCCTCACCAACATCAAGGAACCTTCCTTGAGGGGAGTGCAGATCCTCTTTACAGTATCCAATTCCCTAAATCAAGAGCCCCTCACCAACATCAAGGAACCTTCCTTGAGGGGAGTGCAGATCCTCTTTACAGTATCCAATTCCCTAAATCAAGAGCCCCTCACCAACATCAAGGAACCTTCCTTGAAGGGTTCAATCAGAAAGACTTAAAAAATAAGCCAATTTTACGTATTTGTAAAATTAAATTGAGGAGCAGGAAAAATGTGACACCCGCTTTCCTTGTGTCAGCCATCTTGACTTACCCGAGGCTCAACAACACCACACATCATCTTCACACAACCCGCACGTAGGAGACGACGTTTCGGTCCGACTTGGACCATTTAAAGAGTCATGTTGACAGAAAGGAGAGGAGCCAGTATGTCTCAAGAAATCGTAATGACACGATTGCAAATAAACCATACCCCCGGCTGGGATTGAACCCGCGGTCATAGAGTCTCAAAACTCCAGCCCGTCGCGTTAGCCACTAGACCAGCTAGCCACAATAAGATTCATCCAACTAGGTATATTTCTACACCATAGGAAAGTTAGCACAGGCACCTCTGTGACCACAAATCCAAGTATGCCAGTATGTATCTACCAGCTGGCAGGGACGGGACAAGAGAGGTAGTAGTAGTAGCAGTAGAGGTAAGGCTGGTAGTGGAAGTAGTAATTGAGTGGTAGTGTAAAGTAGGGAGAGTAGTTGCTGGGACAAGAATAGAAAGATCGAGAAAAAAAGGAGACAAGAGTGAAGGTAGGAGCCAAAGCTAGTAGGAAAGGAAGTAACAGTAGTAGTAGTCAAAGGCCAGGAATGAGGAGCATTGCAGCTAAGGGCCCACAAGGGGTAAGACCAAAAACACAAGAGAAATTAAAGGACAAAACCAACGCACAAGAAATGAAACCCAAAACAAGAAAAAAAGTAAGAAAGGAGAAGCAGGAAGAGGAAGAGAGAAAAGAGAACCAGGTTAAGTTTGTAACATTTTACAATGTAATGGGAGAGGAAGGATCTTCAGAGACAAAGCCACGACTAAGATTCATACAAGGAAAGTTGTGTATAAGGGAGGATTCAACCAGACGACGACTGTGAAAGTTAGAAGTAGGGTAGACAGTTTAGCAGAAGACCAGTCAATAAGAGACCAATCTCTAACACGACAGAAAAGTGCATTGTTGGTGTCGGCAAGCCTAAGAATACTTTTGTGCTCCCTGAGTCTGTCAGAAAGAGAACGGATCGTTTCTCCGAAGTACTGAAAAGGACAGGAGGAACAGGAAATAGAGTAGACACCAGGAGCATCTATAGAGGAAGATAATGTATGAACTAGACTGGTGCGAAGTGTTAGTCTGACGGAAAGTAAGTTTGATGTCTAAGGAAACGAGGGAGTTGTTGAGATTAGAAAGACCGGAAATATAGGGAATGCAGAGAACAGGAGAGTTCCCAGGAGTAGACAGTTTGGGAGAGAAGAAAGTCAGTTTAGCACATGACAAAGCAGAGACTATGAAATGGGAAGGGTAGCCAAGACGGGAAAATGAATTACGAAGAGTGGAAATATCCGATTCAAGGAACTGAGGATCACGAATGCGGAGAGCACGGAGAAAGAGAGAAATACGAACACTTTTCTTGACAGAGGAAGCATGATAAGAAAAGTAGTGAATTTACATGCCACTGTGCATAGGTTTGCGATACATGGAAAAATCAAAACCTGTGTCCGAATGGTGTACATAAACATCAAGGAAAGGAAGCAGAGAATTAGATACCCATTCAGCTTTAAACTTGATGGAAGGGCAAGATTATTTAGAGCATCAAAAAAAGGTTGGAAGAGACTAGAGTCATGAGGCTACAAAGACGTCATCTACATAACGGAGCCAGAGGAAACGGTGCACATCGATGGTAAGAAGAACAGTTTCGAAGTATTCCATATAAAGGTTAACAAGAACAGAGGATAAAGGAGAATCCATAACACCGAAGGATAGAGAAAAATAGGACTCTGTCGCGCTCCATGGGGGTCCCTGACCCCTGGTTGGGAACTCCTGCTCTATGAGATACCTTTAACAGATTCCCCTTTTTTTTTTCTTTTTATTATCTTCCATCTTCCTTTACGATTTTATTTCGCTAACTCAAAAAAACCCTTTTCATTCGGTTTCATATTTTCAGCACTAGGGGATAAGTGTGTCTAGTGGGTACTGGGGGATAAGTGTGTCTAGTGGGTACTGGGGGATAAGTGTGTGTAGTGGGTACTGGGGATAAGTGTGTCTAGTGGGTACTGGGGGGATAAGTGTGTCTAGTGGGTACTGGGGGATAAGTGTGTAGTGGGTACTGGAGGATAAGTGTGTGTAGTGGGTACTGGGGGATAAGTGTGTGTAGTGGGTACTGGGGGATAAGTGTGTGTAGTGGGTACTGGGGGATAAGTGTGTGTAGTGGGTACTGGGGGATAAGTGTGTCTAGTGGGTACTGGGGGATAAGTGTGTCTAGTGGGTACTGGGGGATAAGTGTGTAGTGGGTACTGGAGGATAAGTGTGTGTAGTGGGTACTGGGGGATAAGTGTGTGTAGTGGGTACTGGGGGATAAGTGTGTGTAGTGGGTACTGGGGGATAAGTGTGTGTAGTGGGTACTGGAGGATAAGTGTGTGTAGTGTGTACTGGGGGATAAGTGTGTGTAGTGGGTACTGGTGGGATAAGTGTTGTGTGTGGGTACTGGAGGATAAGTGTGTGTAGTGGGTACTGGGGGATAAGTGTGTGTAGTGGGTACTGGGGGATAAGTGTGTCTAGTGGGTACTGGGGGATAAGTGTGTCTAGTGGGTACTGGGGGATAAGTGTGTGTAGTGGGTACTGGAGGATAAGTGTGTGTAGTGGGTACTGGGGGATAAGTGTGTGTAGTGGGTACTGGGGGATAAGTGTGTGTAGTGGGTACTGGGGGATAAGTGTGTCTAGTGGGTACTGGAGGATAAGTGTGTGTAGTGTGACTGGGGGATAAGTGTGTGTAGTGGGTACTGGGGGATAAGTGTGTGTAGTGGGTACTGGAGGATAAGTGTGTGTAGTGGGTACTGGGGGATAAGTGTGTGTAGTGGATACTGGGGGATAAGTGTGTGTAGTGGGTACTGGAGGATAAGTGTGTGTAGTGTGTACTGGAGGATAAGTGTGTGTAGTGGGTACTGGAGGATAAGTGTGTGTAGTGGGTACTGGAGGATAAGTGTGTGTAGTGGGTACTGGGGGATAAGTGTGTGTAGTGGGTACTGGAGGATAAGTGTGTGTAGTGGGTACTGGAGGATAAGTGTGTGTAGTGGGTACTGGAGGATAAGTGTGTGTAAGTGGGTACTGGAGGATAAGTGTGTGTAGTGGGTACTGGAGGATAAGTGTGTGTAGTGGTACTGGAGGATAAGTGTGTGTTAGTGGGTACTGGGGGATAAGTGTGTGTAGTGGGTACTGGAGGATAAGTGTGTGTAGTGGGTACTGGAGGATAAGTGTGTGTAGTGGGTACTGGAGGATAAGTGTGTGTAGTGGGTACTGGAGGATAAGTGTGTGTAGTGGGTACTGGAGGATAAGTGTGTGTAGTGGGTACTGGGGGATAAGTGTGTGTAGTGGGTACTGGGGGATAAGTGTGTGTAGTGGGTACTGGGGGATAAGTGTGTCTAGTGGGTACTGGGGGATAAGTGTGTGTAGTGTGTACTGGGGGATAAGTGTGTGTAGTGGGTACTGGGGATAAGTGTGTGTAGTGGGTACTGGGGGATAAGTGTGTGTAGTGGGTACTGGGGGATAAGTGTGTTAGTGGGTACTGGGGGATAAGTGTGTGTAGTGGGTACTGGGGATAAGTGTGTGTAGTGGGTACTGGGGGGACAAGTGTGTGTAGTGGGTACTGGGGGACAAGTGGTGTTAGTGGGTACTGGGGGATAAGTGTGTGTAGTGGGTACTGGGGGATAAGTGTGTGTAGTGGGTACTGGGGGATAAGTGTGTGTAGTGGGTACTGGGGGACAGTGTGTGTAGTGGGTACTGGGGATAAGTGTGTGTAGTGGGTACTGGGGGATAAGTGTGTGTAGTGGGTACTGGGGGGATAAGTGTGTGTAGTGGGTACTGGGGGATAAGTGTGTGTAGTGGGTACTGGAGGATAAGTGTGTGTAGTGGGTACTGGGGGTATAAGTGTGATGTAGTGGGTACTGGGGGATAAGTGTGTGTAGTGGGTACTGGGGATAAGTGTGTGTAGTGGGTACTGGGGATAAGTGTGTCTAGTGGGTACTGGGGGATAAGTGTGTGTAGTGGGTACTGGGGGATAAGTGTGTGTAGTGGGTACTGGGGGATAAGTGTGTGTAGTGGGTACTGGGGGACAAGTGTGTGTAGTGGGTACTGGGGGACAAGTGTGTGTAGTGGGTACTGGGGGACAAGTGTGTCTAGTGGGTACTGGGGGATAAGTGTGTGTAGTGGGTACTGGGGGATAAGTGTGTGTAGTGGGTACTGGGGACATGTGTGTGTAGTGGGTACTGGGGGACAAGTGTGTGTAGTGGGTACTGGGGAACAAGTGTGTGTAGTGGGTACTGGGGGACAAGTGTGTGTAGTGGGTACTGGGGGACAAGTGTGTGTAGTGGGTACTGGGGGACAAGTGTGTGTAGTGGGTACTGGGGGACAAGTGTGTGTAGTGGGTACTGGGGGACAAGTGTGTGTAGTGGGTACTGGAGGATAAGTGTGTGTAGTGGGTACTGGAGGACAAGTGTGTGTAGTGCTTCTCATGGGATAATTTCTAATTATCTCCAATCTTTCATACTGACAAGTTAATAATACAACTGAGCCTGGTCAGATTAACGTGCTTGTGTATTTTAGGATATTTGTTCTTCTTGTCTCTCTGAAAAATCTGAAATAAACTTAGGCTGTCATAACCTAATTTACTCTTTTTTCTTTACTGAAGAAATTTTGATAATACATTCCTTAATTTGACTTCTAAATGCCTCTTTTGATTCCCCTCAAAATTTTCCATCAAAATTTTAACTGCATTATCAATTTATGCCTCACAATTTCAATCGAGTGCATTGGGGCACTGGGGACTGACTGGGGTCATGGAATACCTTTAATGGATAACGTAGCGACCAAAATACGTCTCTGGCTGGCGAAACGTGTCGCCAATAAAGATTCGAAAATGTTTCACAAGTAACCCATTCTTCTACGTGTAGTTTTTTTTTTAAGTTTCTCATCACATCTAGTCTAGTTTAATTTCGTGTTTACATAACTGGATGTAATTGACCGCCTCTTCTCTTCTCTCCCGCCGTATTCCTCATCTTTCTCATCAAAGCAAAAGAAGCAAGAAACAACAGTAAGAGTGAAGCAAGTAGCATCAGCTAAACCTTCGTCTACGTTTACTAACATTATCGGTAAAGTTAAGAAAACCTGTTTCCCAGAGCTATCCAGACCCGCCCCATCTTGCCTCTGGCTTTTGTTTGGCTGAAATCATTTTCAGAACTTACCTTCTCTCGCTGAATTTAATTTTCACTTTTATTCGTCTTACATAAATTTTATAATTAGAAAATTGTACAAGACCACATTGTAAAAAAAATCGGATTTAATATATATAATCTTCAATCACGATATCGAAATATAAAAGAATATAATTTCCAGAATAAGTTTTAACCTGGCGGTCTCTCCAACCTTCACGTGTAAACACCAGACGTGCAACGAAGTCAGAATCAGGTCTTCTAATTGACGAGGCCGAAGACGGTAGTTAGTGAACCGTGTGAGGATGGTAACGACGAGGCAACACAAAGTGTTGAGGGAGAAAAAGGCCACAACATCCGATTTTTGGGGAAAGAAAGTTTTTGGACCTTTCCTCGTTTATTTGATTTTTTTTGTGTGTGGTCTATATCTTTCATATAATTTACGTTCTGTATATTTGTAATGGTTTATGGTCTTTATTTGCTACTGATTCTGTGATCTGCATATTTCATATGGTCTGTGGTCTTTTGGTTTTAGGCCAATATATATCTTATGATCAAAGTCTGTATCTCATCATGAATAAGCAAAGGCACAATACCGTGACTGGAACGATACACAGATAACCCGCACATAGGAGAGAGAAGCTTACCACGACGTTTCTGCCGGCCTATATATACTCCCTCCTCTCCTTTGTGTTAGTGTGACTTTTTAAATGGTCCAAGTCGGACCGAAACGTCGTCGTAAGCTCCTCTCTCCTATGTGTGGGTTATTTGTGTATCTCTCTTATCTTGTGAATATCCTGGTATACAATACCGACAAGTAAGACCCGTTAGGTATCTTTATTCCGAAACGTTTCGCCTACACATCTGGCTTCTTCAGTCAAATACAGCGGCAACAGGAACAGTAGAGATGTAAAGTTGTAATTAATCCATCGTCCTTGAAGACGTCGTTTTGAGGTGGTCAGTCCCTCAGTCTGTAGAAGAGGTCCTTTAAGGTCTACATATTTCTGAGCATGTATTATGTCATCATTCATATCACAAATTGGGTTTCAAAGATTTGTTGGAAAAAACAAAATTGACGACGTTATCTTAGTTCAGTGTTAATTATGTTAATTATTGAGACCAGCATGATATTACAACCACAAAAGTTTAACATTCATCTATTTTTTCAATAATTCGTGAATATTCATACGTGAACATCAAAATGGTATACAATACCGACAGGTTGGTAGGTAAGACACATAGGCAACAGTTAGGCAACATGACTTAAGAAATCGTAATGACACGATTGCAATCGTGTCATTACGATTTCTTAAGTCATGTTGACGGCAGTGAAGGGACTTGAGCTAGAGTTCGTCACGGCCACGCTAGCTGGAGATTCGTCTTTAAAAACTTGCATTTGTGGTCACAGAGGTGCCTGTGCTAACCTTCCTATGGTGTAGAAATATACCTAGTTGGATGAATCTTATTGTGGCTAGCTGGTCTAGTGGCTAACGCGACGGGCTGGAGTTTTGAGACTATGACCGCGGGTTCAATCCCGGCCGGGGGTATGGTTTAGTTAGGCAACTTTATTCCGAGACGTTTCGCCTACACAGTAGGCTTCTTCAGTCGAATACAGAAAGTAGGCAGGAACAGTAGAGATGTGAAGACGATGTAATCAGTCCATCACCCTTGAAGTCGTAGAATTTGAGGTTGTCAGTCCCTCGGCCTGGAGAAGTTCAGTTCCAGGCCGAGGGACTGACAACCTCAAATTCTACGACTTCAAGGGTGATGGACTGATTACATCGTCTTCACATCTCTACTGTTCCTGCCTACTTTCTGTATTCGACTGAAGAAGCCTGGAGTTTACCTGGAGTTTACCTGGAGAGAGTTCCGGGGGTCAACGCCCCCGCGGCCTACTGTGTAGGCGAAACGTTTCGGAATAAAGTTGCCTAACTGTTGCCTATGTGTCTTACCTACCAATATTCATACGTATTTTACATTCATAATTCAGGCAATTTAGAACGGGTAAACATGTGTGGTTGGTTAATTGGTTTAAAATCTGTCGACTATGTGAGGGTCATTGAAGATTCTTGTAACTTACTCACCACTAGTCAGGAAAACTTTAAATCTAAAGAAAAGGAGAGATTAAAGCAAACTTTCAGTGAAGATTGAACTCTAAAACAGTGAAGTATATAGGTACTGATTTATTTTTTTTATTTAAAAAAATATATTTAATATATTTAAGTTTATCTCGCATAAATATGGTATGTGGTCCGTGGGTGCGTGGTGTCCTTGGGTTGTTTGTGGTGTGTCCGTTTTATGTGGTGTGTTCGTGGCACGTGGTGTGTGTGTGTACTCTATTTGTACTCACCTGTTTGTGGTTGCAGGGGTCGATTCATAGCTCCTGGCCCCGCCTCTTCACTGTTTGCTACTTGGTCCTCTCTCTCCCTGCTCCATGAGATTTATCATATCTCGTCTTAAAACTATGTATGGTTCCTGCCTCCACTACGTCACTTTCCAGACAGTTCCACTTCCTGTGTACTCGCCTAATTGTACTCACCTAATTGTGGCTGCAGGGGTCGAGACTCAGCTCCTGCCCCCGCCTCTTCACTGATCGCTAATAGGTCCCCTCTCTCTGCTTCCTGAGCTGTATCATACCTCTTCTTAAAACTATGTATGGTTCCTGCCTCCACTACTTCACTTGCTAGGCTATTCCACTTCCTGACAACTCTATAACTGAAGAAATACTTCCTAACGTCCCTGTGACTCGTCTGAGTCTTCAGCTTCCAGTTGTGACCCCTTGTCCCTGTGTCCCCTCTCTGGAACATCCTATCTCTGTCCACCTTGTCTATTCCCCGCAGTATCTTGTATGTCGTTATCATGTCTCCCCTGACCCTTCTGTCCTCCAGTGTCGTCAGTCCGATGTCCCTCAACCTTTCCTCGTACGACATTCCCTTGAGCTCTGGGACTAGCCTTGTTGCAAACCTTTGTACTTTCTCTAACTTCTTGACGTGCTTGACCAGGTGTGGGTTCCAGACTGGTGCTGCATACTCCAGTATGGGCCTAACATACACAGTGTACAGTGTCTTGAACGATTCCTTATTAAGGTATCGGAACGCTATTCTCAGGTTTGCCAGGCGCCCGTATGCTGCAGCAGTTGTGTGTGTGTGTGTGTGTGTGTGTGTACTCACCTATTTGTACTCACCTATTTGTGGTTGCAGGGGTCGAGTCTTAGCTCCTGGCCCCGCCTCTTCACCGGTTGCTACTGGACCCTCTCTCTCCCCGCTCTATGAGCTTTATCAAACCTCGTCTTAAAACTGTGTATGGTTCCTGCCTCCACTACGTCATTTTCTAGGCTATTCCACTGCCTTACAACTCTATGACTGAAGAAATACTTCCTAATATCTCTCTGACTCATTTGTGTCTTCAACTTCCAATTGTGGCCTCTTGTTTCTGTGTCCCCTCCCTGTGTATGTGTGTGTGTGTGTGTGTGTCTGTGTGTGTGTGTACTCACCTAATTGTACTCAGCTAATTGTGGTTGAAGGGGTCGAATCATAGCTCCTGGTCTCTCCTCTTCACTGCGCCTTTCTCCTGGTTTTAAGGTTTTCATATATAGTCTTAGTTTTTTTGTTTTAAATAATATATTTACCTGGAGTTTACCTGGAGAGAGTTTCGGGGGTCAACGCCCCCGCGGCCCGGTCTGTGACCAGGCCTCCTGGTGGATCAGCGCCTGATCAACCAGGCTGTTGCTGCTGGCTGCACGCAAACCAACGTACGAGCCACAGCCCGGCTGATCAGGAACTGACTTTAGGTGCTTGTCCAGTGCCAGCTTGAAGACTGCCAGGGGTCTGTTGGTAATCCCCCTTATGTGTGCTGGGAGGCAGTTGAACAGTCTCGGGCCCCTGACACTTATTGTATGGTCTCTTAACGTGCTAGTGACACCCCTGCTTTTCATTGGGGGGATGGTGCATCGTCCTGCCAAGCCTTTTGCTTTCGTAGTGAGTGATTTTCGTGTGCAAGTTCGGTACTAGTCCCTCTAGGATTTTCCAGGTGTATATAATCATGTATCTCTCCCTCCTGCGTTCCAGGGAATACAGGTTTAAAAACCTCAAGCGCTCCCAGTAATTGAGGTGTTTTATCTCCGTTATGCGCGCCGTGAAAGTTCTCTGTACATTTTCTAGGTCGGCAATTTCACCTGCCTTGAAAGGTGCTGTTAGAGTGCAGCAATATTCCAGCCTAGATAGAACAAGTGACCTGAAGAGTGTCATCATGGGCTTGGCCTCCCTAGTTTTGAAGGTTCTCATAATCCATCCTGTCATTTTTCTAGCAGATGCGATTGATACATGTTATGGTCCTTGAAGGTGAAAATCCTCCGACATAATCACTCCCAGGTCTTTGACGTTGGTGTTTCGCTCTATTTTGTGGCCAGAATTTGTTTTTGTACTCTGATGAAGATTTAATTTCCTCATGTTTACCATATCTGAGTAATTGAAATTTCTCATCGTTGAACTTCATATTGTTTTCTGCAGCCCACTGAAAGATTTGGTTGATGTCCGCCTGGAGCCTTGCAGTGTCTGCAATGGAAAAAACACTGTCATGCAGATTCGGGTGTCATCTGCAAAGGAAGACACGGTGCTTGTGGCTGACATCCTTGTCTATGTCGGATATGAGGATGAGGAACAAGATGGGAGCTAGTACTGTGCCTTGTGGAACAGAGCTTTTCACCGTAGCTGCCTCGGACTTTACTCTGTTGACGACTACTCTCTGTGTTCTGTTAGTGAGGAAATTATAGATCCATCGACCGACTTTTCTGTTATTCCTTTAGCGCGCATTTTGTGCGCTATTACGCCATGGTCACTCTTGTCGAAGGCTTTTGCAAAATCTGTATATATTACATCTGCATTCTTTTTGTCTTCTAGTGCATTTAGGACCTTGTCGTAGTGATCCAGTAATTGAGACAGACAGGAGCGACCTGTTCTAAACCCATGTTGCCCTGGGTTGTGTAACTGATGGGTTTCTAGATGGGTGGTGATCTTGCTTCTTAGGACCCTTTCAAAGATTTTTATGATATGGGATGTTAGTGCTATTGGTCTGTAGTTCTTTGCTGTTGCTTTACTGCCCCCTTTGTGGAGTGGGGCTATGTCTGTTGTTTTTAGTAACTGAGGGACGACCCCCGTGTCCATGCTCCCTCTCCATAGGATGGAAAAGGCTCGTGATAGGGGCTTCTTGCAGTTCTTGATGAACACATAGTTCCATGAGTCTGGCCCTGGGGCAGAGTGCATGGGCATGTCATTTATCGCCTGTTCGAAGTCATTTGCGTCAGGATAACATCGGATAGGCTTGTGTTAATCAAATTTTGTGGCTCTCTCATAAAAAATTCATTTGATCTTCGACTCTCAGTCTGGTTAGCGGCTTGCTAAAAACTGAGTCATATTGGGACTTGAGTAGCTCACTCATTTCCTTGCTGTCATCTGTGTAGGACCCATCTTGTTTAAGTAGGGGCCCAATACTGGACGTTGTTCTCGATTTTGATTTTGGCATAGGGGAAGAAATACTTTGGGTTTCTTTCGATTTCATTTATGGCTTTTAGTTCTTCCCGCGATTCCTGACTCCTAAAGGATTCTTTTAGCTTAAGTTCGATGCTTGCTATTTCTCTGACCAGTGTCTCCCTGCGCATTTCAGATATATTGACCTCTTTTAGCCGCTCTGTTATTCTTTTCCGTCGCCTGTAAAGGGAGCGCCTATCTCTTTCTATTTTACATCTACTCCTTTTTCTTAGAGGAATAAGACTTGTGCATACATCGAGTGCCATCGAGTTAATCTGTTCTAGGCATAAGTTTGGGTCTCTGTTGCTTAGTATATCTTCCCAGCTTATATCGGTTAGACTTGGTTTACTTGGTCCCACTTTATGTTTTTGTTATTGAAGTTGAATTTGGTGAATGCTCCCTCGTGACTAGTCTCATTTTGTCGGTCTGGGGCTCCACGCATACATGTCTGAACCTCAATTATGTTGTGATCTGAGTATATTGCTTTTGATATGGTGACATTTCTTATCAGATCTCATTGTTAGTGAAGATGAGGTCTAGTGTATTCTCCAGTCTAGTAGGCTCTATTATTTGCTGGTTTAAATTGAATTTTGTGCAGAGATTTAAAAGCTCGTGTGAGTGTGGGGTTTTCATCAGAGCTGCCTCCTGGTGTTATTACTGCAACAATATTATTTGCTATATTCCTCCATTTTAGGTGCCTTAAGTTGAAATCCCCCAGGAGCAAGATGTTGGGTGCAGGAGCTGGAAGATTTCCAGACAGTGGTCAATTTTTTAACAGCTGTTCCTGGAATTGCTGGGATGTTGCATCCGGAGGCTTGTAGACTACCACAATGACTAGGTTTTGGTTCTCGACCTTTACTGCTAAAACTTCCACTACGTCATTTGAGGCATTAAGCAGTTTCTGTGCAAACAAGTGACTCTGCAATGTACAGGCCAACCCCCCCCTTTCGCCTGTTCACTCTGTCACATCTGTATAGGTTGTAACCTGGGATCCATATTTCGTTGTCCAAGTGATCCTTTATGTGGGTCTCAGTGAAAGCCGCGAACATTGCCTTTGCCTCTGCAAGCAGTCCACGGATGAAAGGTATTTTGTTGTTTGTTGCTGGCTTTAGACCCTGTATATTTGCAAAGAAGAATGTTATCGGACTGGTGGTATTGTTGGTATACGTATATATTAACCTTATCTGTATGACGTAGCTCTTACAAGTTTTTACTTAGTAAAAGGTCACTAGTGCAACTAATGTGACATTTTATTGTGGCAACGTTTCGCTCTCCAGGACCTTTGTCAAGCCGTTACCGTAACGGCTTGACAAAGCTCCTGGAGAGCGAAACGTTGCCACAATAAAATGTCACATTAGTTACACTGGAGTTTACCTGGAGAGAGCTCCGGGGGTCAACGCCCCCGCGGCCCGGTCTGTGACCAGGCCTCCTGGTGGATCAGATCAACCAGGCTGCTACTGCTGGCTGCACGCAAACCAACGTACGAGCCACAGCCCGGCTGGTCAGGAACCGACTTTAGGTGCTTGTCCAGTGCCAGCTTGAAGACTGCCAGGGGTCTGTTGGTAATCCCCCTTATGTATGCTGGGAGGCAGTTGAACAGTCTCGGGCCCCTGACACTTATTGTATGGTCTCTTAACGTGCTAGTGACACCCCTGCTTTTCATTGGGGGGATGTTGCATCGTCTGCCAAGTCTTTTGCTTTCGTAGTGAGTGATTTTCGTGTGCAAGTTCCTTTTACTTTACATATTGTCGGTAATTCTAGCAACATTATTACAACGTTTCGCTCACCAGGAGCTTTATTACGCTCGGTGAATATTGAAGGACAACAGTGACCTCAGTGAATACTGAAGGACAACAGTGACCTCAGTGAATATTGAAGGACAACAGTGACCTCAGTGAATACTGAAGGACAACAG
The DNA here is from genome assembly GCF_026875155.1 of Cherax quadricarinatus. NCBI lineage: Eukaryota > Metazoa > Arthropoda > Malacostraca > Decapoda > Parastacidae > Cherax > Cherax quadricarinatus. The sequence goes on from NC_069457.1 coordinate 13,444,791, forward strand.
TGACCTCGGTGAATATTGAAGGACAACAGTGACCTCAGTGAATACTGAAGGACAACAGTGACCTCAGTGAATACTGAAGGACAACAGTGACCTCGGTGAATATTGAAGGACAACAGTGACCTCAGTGAATACTGAAGAACAACAGTGACTATTAAAATGTGGGACACAGTTGCTCGAATTACGTGCAGCAAATTTTATAATGATTTGGTGCATAATGGAAAAAAAAAATCTTTCATTCCGTCATTTTCTTTCAAAATTAATATCCAAAATTTTCTTCTTAATAAAGATTAATAAAACTGGTGGAACAGAGAGATGTATCTGTATGGTACTTCTTTCGTAAGGGTTCTTAAATGGAGATATCACAGGTTGAAAGTAGACACACTTGTAGGATGGTAGCTATATTGTCAGACTGAGATGAGGAGCCCAGTGCCTTGCATGCCTATGCCTGGATGGTCTGCCGCCGAGTGAGGCCGGGACAGAGGGATGAGCCTCCTCGTGTGCATCCCGTGACGTCACACAAAGCCACAGGCCTACGAGGGGTCTCGTGTCTAAAGCACATGGATGATGCTACTGCTATGCTATATAATACTGGGAATACAGGGATCAGCAACTATGCTGACACTTCTAATTTCTTCCAGGTATTATTTATTGAAGCGATTCTCTTTAGTCTATAAAAAACCCTGAGGTCAATTTTTTTTTTAATTGTTAGACTAGAAAAAATTAAGTTATTATTATAGCTTAATTACCATTTTGCATTACAAAATTAATAGGGAAAACATAGCTATCTCGTAAAGAGTGAATATTATTTCATAGGTTGTAAACTTGACTCACTCGTCGCGAGTTCAATCCCCGCCCGTGTTATGGTTAGGTTGTAAACTTGACTCACTCGTCACGAGTTCAATCCCCGCCCGTGTTATGGTTAGGTTGTAAACTTGACTCACTCGTCGCGAGTTCAATCCCCTCCCGTGTTATGGTTAGGTTGTAAACTTAACTCACTCGTCGCGAGTTCAATCCCCGCCCGTGTTATGGTTAGGTTGTAAACTTGACTCACTCGTCGCGAGTTCAATCCCCGCCCGTGTTATAGTTAGGTTGTAAACTTGACTCATTCGTCGCGAGTTCAATCCCCGCCCGTGTTATGGTTAGGTTGTAAACTTGACTCACTCGTCGCGAGTTCAATCCCCGCCCGTGTTATGGTTAGGTTGTAAACTTGACTCACTCTTCGCGAGTTCAATCCCCGCCCGTGTTATGGTTAGGTTGTAAACTTGACTCATTCGTCGCGAGTTCAATCCCCGCCCGTGTTATGGTTAGGTTGTAAACTTGACTCACTCTTCGCGAGTTCAATCCCCGCCCGTGTTATAGTTAGGTTGTAAACTTGTCTCACTCGTCGCGAGTTCAATCCCCGCCCGTGTTATGGTTAGGTTGTAAACTTAACTCACTCGTCACGAGTTCAATCCCCGCCCGTGTTATGGTTAGGTTGTAAACTTGACTCACTCGTCACGAGTTCAATCCCCGCCCGTGTTATGGTTAGGTTGTAAACTTGACTCATTCGTCGCGAGTTCAATCCCCGCCCGTGTTATGGTTTAGGTTGTAAACTTGACTCACTCGTCGCGAGTTCAATCCCCGCCCGTGTTATGGTTAGGTTGTAAACTTGACTCACTCGTCGCGAGTTCAATCCCCGCCCGTGTTATGGTTAGGTTGTAAACTTGACTCATCGTCGCGAGTTCAATCCCGCCCGTGTTATGGTTAGGTTGTAAACTTGACTCATTCGTCGCGAGTTCAATCCCCGCCCGTGTTATGGTTAGGTTGTAAACTTGACTCATTCGTCGCGAGTTCAATCCCCGCCCGTGTTATGGTTAGGTTGTAAACTTGACTCATTCGTCGCGAGTTCAATCCCCGCCCGTGTTTTTGGTTAGGTTGTAAACTTGACTCATTCGTCGCGAGTTCAATCCCCCCCCGTGTTATGGTTAGGTTGTAAACTTGACTCATTCGTCGCGAGTTCAATCCCCGCCCGTGTTATGGTTAGGTTGTAAACTTGACTCATTCGTCGCGAGTTCAATCCCCGCCCGTGTTATGGTTAGGTTGTAAACTTGACTCATTCGTCGCGAGTTCAATCCCCGCCCGTGTTTGGTTAGGTTGTAAACTTGACTCATTCGTCGCGAGTTCAATCCCCGCCCGTGTTATGGTTAGGTTGTAAACTTGACTCATTCGTCGCGAGTTCAATCCCCCCCCGTGTTATGGTTAGGTTGTAAACTTGACTCATTCGTCGCGAGTTCAATCCCCGCCCGTGTTATGGTTAGGTTGTAAACTTGACTCATTCGTCGCGAGTTCAATCCCCGCCCTGTTATGGTTAGGTTGTAAACTTGACTCATTCGTCGCGAGTTCAATCCCCGCCCGTGTTATGGTTAGGTTGTAAACTTGACTCATTCGTCGCGAGTTCAATCCCGCCCGTGTTATGGTTAGGTTGTAAACTTGACTCACTCGTCGCGAGTTCAATCCCCGCCCGTGTTATGGTTAGGTTGTAAACTTGACTCACTCGTCGCGAGTTCAATCCCCGCCCGTGTTTATGGTTAGGTTGTAAACTTGACTCATTCGTCGCGAGTTCAATCCCCGCCCGTGTTATGGTTAGGTTGTAAACTTGACTCATTCGTCGCGAGTTCAATCCCCGCCCCGTGTTATGGTTAGGTTGTAAACTTGACTCATTCGTCGCGAGTTCAATCCCCCCCGTGTTATGGTTAGGTTGTAAACTTGACTCATTCGTCGCGAGTTCAATCCCCGCCCGTGTTATGGTTAGGTTGTAAACTTGACTCATTCGTCGCGAGTTTTAATCCCCGCCCGTGTTATGGTTAGGTTGTAAACTTGACTCATTCGTCGCGAGTTCAATCCCCGCCCGTGTTATGGTTAGGTTGTAAACTTGACTCATTCGTCGCGAGTTCAATCCCCGCCCGTGTTATGGTTAGGGTTGTAAACTTGACTCATTCGTCGCGAGTTCAATCCCCGCCCGTGTTATGGTTTTGGTTGTAAACTTGACTCATTCGTCGCGAGTTCAATCCCCGCCCGTGTTATGGTTAGGTTGTAAACTTGACTCACTCGTCGCGAGTTCAATCCCCGCCCGTGTTATGGTTAGGTTGTAAACTTGACTCACTCGTCGCGAGTTCAATCCCGCCCGTGTTATGGTTAGGTTGTAAACTTGACTCATTCGTCGCGAGTTCAATCCCCGCCCGTGTTATGGTTAGGTTGTAAACTTGACTCATTCGTCGCGAGTTCAATCCCCGCCCGTGTTATGGTTAGGTTGTAAACTTGACTCATTCGTCGCGAGTTCAATCCCCGCCCGTGTTATGGTTAGGTTGTAAACTCTTGTACAGATACTGGCCAGTGACAGTTACTGAATTGAGTGGATTGCAAAATAAATCAGAAAAATTCGAATCCTATTGCATCATTGTAGCCAATTTTGCTGTGAACTTTCTTTAATGATATCTCTCCTCTATAAGGACCACATAATAATGATATCTCTCCTCTATAAGGACCACATAATAATGATATCTCTCCTCTATAAGGACCACATAATAATGATATCTCTCCTCTATAAGGACCACATAATAATAATATCTCTCCTCTATAAGGACCACATAATAATGATATCTCTCCTCTATAAGGACCACATAATAATGATATCTCTCCTCTATAAGGACCTCATAATAATGATATCTCTCCTCTATAAGGACCACATAATAATATCTCTCCTCTATAAGGACCACATAATAATGATATCTCTCCTCTATAACGACCACATAATAATGATATCCTCCTTCTATAAGGACCACATAATAATGATATCTCTCCTCTATAAGGACCACATATAATGATATCTCTCCTCTATAACGACCACATAATAATGATATCTCTCCTCTATAACGACCACATAATAATGATATCTCTCCTCTATAAGGACCACATAATAATATCTCTCCTCTATAACGACCACATAATAATGATATCTCTCCTCTATAAGGACCACATAATAATATCTCTCCTCTATAACGACCACATAATAATGATATCTCTCCTCTATAAGGACCACATAATAAGGACTGCGTTGGAATATTTAAACTTTACGGTGATTATGAAAGGTTGTAATAAAGGTTTTTACCTTTGAAAA
>NC_069457.1:13449446-13469543 GCF_026875155.1 Cherax quadricarinatus
CCCTTAAAGACCATAACGCTACGAGGTGGCTGAAGTCCTTTTGTCCTTACCCCAGAGTGGGCATCCCAGAGAATTTTGTCTGACCGGGGGACACAATTCACATCTGACTTAATGCAACATCTTCCAACTTCGGGGAGGAAGCCTCTCTTCACCACCCCTATCATCCCAGCGTAATGGGAGGATTGAGCCCCAGCATCGTTTCTCAGCCCTTTTTAAAGGAAAACTTTGCTCCCTAAACCTAAGGAGTGGCATCGTTACCCCCCCTTGTTTTTTTCCATGAGGGAATTTCCCCGGGGACTCTTTGGGGTTTTCACCTTTTGAACTTCTCAGGTACAAAGAACAAAAACATAAGAACGAAGGAACACTGCAGAACCTACTGGCCCATGCAAGCGGGCCCCAAGTCTCCTCCCGGCTTAAGCCAATGCCCCCAACCAGTCAGGTCAGTCACTTTGGATTTAAGGGGAAAACAGGGCAACCACCTGGTAGCAAAAGCTATCAGGTCTAACTCAAAACCCACCCACATCTCCCATGTATTTATCCAACTTTTTTAAAGACAAAACGTTTTTTGGCCTCAAAACGGTATTTGGGATTTTGTTCCACCATCCAAAACTCTTTTACCAAAACCCATCTTTCCCTATACCTTCCTGAACTGAATTTTTCCAACAAAAAACACATCTCTACTGTTCCCCCTATTTTCTGTTCGACTGAAGAAGCCTACTGTGTAGGCAAACGTTTGGGGAAAAAAATTTTGTCTAACTGTTGCATATGTGTCTTCCTAACAATTTTAAAACCCATTGCTCGAGTCCTGTTAGGCTAGAATTTTCGCACACTTTTTACTCCCCTTTTTTTACCCCTTTTTCCATTTATACACCTAACATATCCCCCCCTAATTCTACGTCTTTTCTAGAGGGGCTTTTCAGGGCCCTTAGTCTATCCTCATGGGGAAAGGGTTTCTGATCAGGGGATCAATTTTGTCATCCTCCTTTGTACATTTTCCAGAGAATTTATATCCATTCTGAAATACGGTGCCCAAAACTGGGCAGCATAATCTAAATGAGGCCTAACCAAGGATGTATGGTTTTTTGAAGAACAACCTAGACTCCTATTATTTATGCTTCTTGATATGAACCCAAGGATTCTATTAGCTTTATTGCGAACACTTATGCACTTTGTTTTGGGTTTTCAGATTACTGCAAACCAGAACTCCAAAATTTTTTTTCGCAATCCGTAATTTAAAATCTACATTATTTATTTAAGTGGCTGGTTATTGTCCTTCCACATTTAGAATTTTGCATTTGTCTATTTTAAAACTCATCTCCACTTCTCCGACCACTGCATCATCTATTCAAATCTTCCGAGTGCCGAATTCCCGTCAAAATGATTCGACGGCCTATTTTGGTGTCATCGGAAAAACTTCCGATGTCGCTTTTTTCCCCATCTAGTCTTTATTAATTGTGAACAGCGGGCCCCAGGGGCCCCATTGTCCACCCTTCATGATTATGGACAAATGAGGACGAAAGGCGGGGTTTCATCTTCTTACCAGTTTCTCCTTGCCTTGATCCAAACTTGGGGGAGACCTCTGACATAGTTTCAAAAAACTTAAACTTGTCAAGGACCATACAAAACCTATTTTGATTCCAAAAGCAGAGGAGAAGTTTTAAAGTGGGGGGATGAATTTCTGTATTTTTCCCTTCAAGTCAAAAAAATTATTAGTAGCTTGGAAAAGGTCCATTAAAGTATTAAAAAATTTGGGGAAAATTTGCTACCTCATGAAGCAAGGGAAACCTAAGCTTTATCATATCAACATCCTTAAGAAATATTACCGAAGAAATTCGGTTAATCCCTTAATAATTTGATTATTTTTTTTCCACACAAATTGATAAGACAACGGGAAGAATGTGGGTGTTTGTAATTGAAACCCTAACTTAGACTATGATGAACTACTGATTGGGACTCTTGCCACTCGGGCGAAACCAAATTAATTTTTATGAATCTTTGGAGACCATAAGAGAATGAACTATTTCAATGTGTAACTTTTTCAGACGTCTTTACTGATTTTCCAGGTGTTCCCCATGGACCCCATAAGATTGACTTTTGACGGACAGTCCGAAAAAGGGAAATTTTATACCCATTTCCCAGTTCACCTTAGGGATGCATTTGACCAGGGGTAGACAAATTATTAAAAAAAGATCATTAAAACCTTCAGATTCATATTGCTCACCAGTAGTCATGGTTAAGAAGGAGGATAATTTTCATATAACTTGCTATTGACTTCAAGGCCTTAATGCTAAAAACTCGGTGGGATGCTGACCCTATGCCCTTAAAGATAGCGATCTACCAAATTTTATGACCTTCCTTTTTTCAGAGTTGATATTGCGGGGCATTTTTCAAGAATTTTAGATCCTTCTTCTAAGCAGTACACCCTTTCCTAACACCAAGGATGATGCAATTTTTGAACTATGCCCTTCGTTTGGGAACTGCCTGGCTACCTGTGAGACTGAAAGGGAAAAGGGCTTGGGTAATATGCCCAAAAGTTTCGTTTATTTTGATAAAATTTACTAATACATCCACGTGGGGCAACATATCCCAAAAAATTAACATCAGTTTTGTTTGGTTACTCCACATGGCTCACTGCCAAGCCGAAGAAAAAGCTTCCCTTTGGGGAAACAAAATTAGATACTTGGACTGATGCTTTTCTAATAACCTCTGCAAAACCTCTCCCCAGTAAGATCTTACAGGCATCTTAGACTTCCTTAAAAGTCTGTGAAGGAACCTCTTTAACTTTCCACGTAGTCGGGGAAAATTTTAAAGAATTAAAAAATCTTTTCGAAAGACCCTTACTTAAGATTTGAATTTTAAAAAACATTTTGTTTAAGAACTATGCCCCCAATACTGGTTAGGTGCAGTGTTACTACAATACCAGATGGTCCCCTTCCCCGATGCTTCCTAAGCCGGAAATCCTTCCCCCCAGAAACGGATACTCCACCATAGAAAGGAATTTTTGGTCCTTTTGTGGGGTATCTCCAAGCTTAAATTTTATTTGCTGGGAAAGAATTCATTTTAGAAAAGGACCCAAACCCTTTTATATACCCAAAACTTTTAAGGGAGCCCAACTCGCCCTTGAGGTGGCATTGGGACTCCAGGTTTTTAAATTTCATATTGTATATATCAATGGTTCACCAATTATTTTTCTGACTGGTTATGTCGTGAGGTCGTAGAAGTTTTTGCCTTACGCAACTTCCAATGTTAGAAATTTTTCTCGCCTATTCTTTTTACCCTTTCCTTTTACATAAATCTTTGGGATTGGGGGGGTGTGAGGGAAAAGTTTAATAAAAGGATAGCGAGGGGAGTAATATAACAATTTTCATTTCTGGCTCTTGTTAAGGTAGGGTAAGTCCAGCTCCCCGCTATTTCCCCCCCCCCTTTTTTTTTCCCCCCCCGAAAATGTAGTTTGATTGCGGGCTTGTTAAAGGGGGGCATCTGCTCCATATCCCTTCCCCCCCCTCTTCCCCCTTCCCGAAAGGTGAGTGTGTGGCTCGGGCAAACTAAATCCTGACCCACAGCTCCCCAAAATACTGTAAGTAAAGCCCGATCAATTTTAGTGGACTTTTTGTTGAAAGCTTCACTTTTGACCCCAAAAATTAACTTAGTCCTTTCAGTCTTGAATTAAAATGTTTTAATAAATCAATCTTTTAGATATTGACTTTTCATGGAGAGTGATTTTTTAAGCAGTGGGTAATCGTCTCTCTTTTCAGCTTGAAAGGACAGAGAGGGTCACCTGCTAATCAACGACTAGAATTGAAGGGACGGACTACGTTCTGAGACGTCCCAAATTTTTTATCCCTTACCTGTTTGTGTATGCAAGTAGCAGGATAAACCCCCCATCATTTAGTGGAAAAAAAAACCCGCTTTTTTCTTTTATCTGGACGGTTATTTCGGCTAAAAATCTTGAAGAACGAGCCGGGGGGTTGTCACCAACACCTGCGAACCCCCCCCCCCCCATCGGCAACGGGTACGATTTTTCAACAAAAAGAGTGTCACCAACACCAGACACCCAAGTTTTATATATATATTTGCGTTGAATTCAGATATTTTATATTTTTCATTTTTTTATTTTTTTTTAAGGTAGGGGTAATATTTCATATTTAAGTGATTTTTATTTTTATTTTTCTAAATAATAAAGTGTTTTATTTGTCATTTTTTTTTCTTTTTCTATTCAAATTTTCCCGAGAAGGGGCCCGCCTTGGGAAAACTGTCTGAAGTTGTTACAGGGCTGAGTAAACCTTCACAGTCCATCACTCTTAAAGTACAGCAGATGCTGGGAGAATTGGCTCATATACAGTAGACAGGCGAGTTGAAGCAGCAGGCGGCGGCGTCACCAGTGGAACTATCCACTAGTTTAAGTCATGTCTATAAGTTAGATAAAACATTAATTCAAGATCAAGAGACTCAAAAGACCTCGGAAGGTGAGCTGGGAAGAGGGAATAGGGAAAAGTAGATGGAAGATTTGGTGTGAAAAAATTTATGAGTAGAAGAGATATTTTATGAGAAAGGATAGTTATAAATAGAAGAGATAGTTTATGATAAAGAGATAGTTATGTGTAGAAGAGATAGTTATGAGCAGAGATAGTTATAAGCAGAGATAGTTATGAGTAGAAGAGATAGTTATGACGAGAAATGATAGTAACAAGGCTTAAATCAGTAGCTAAAACATTGAAGAATTCCCTGTATCAAAATTCTATTATTTGTCAGTGTTTAAAGGGTAATTATTTAGGAAGGTTTCATCAGTCATCTCACAAAAACTGCTCTTACAGAGACCCAGGTTGAGGGACTGATTACCCCAGACGTCTCCTTCCACTGTTTCTGTTTTTTGGGAAACTGAGGAAGCCGCTGGCTGGCGAAATGTTTCCATAAATATTGATAATATTCCATAACAGAAGGATATATAACAATTAGCAGTTATTATAATAAATAATGAGCCAAACCCGTGGGGGCCCACAGAGAATTAGAAACCGAAACAAGTTTGATTATTTTAATATAATTATTATTTTAATTATATAAATTATTTATTTTTTTTTCGTTATTATTTTCGTTGTAATTATTAATAATTATTATTATATTTGGTAATTACTAAATCATTAAAAGTGACAACGCCAAGGGAACTAGTGCCAGTTTGATGTAAGGAAGAGAAAAGCAGCTCCACTTGCTGGGATCAAAGAACCCCTCAGCAGCAGTAAAAGGCCATGAAAGGTCACAGGGTAATAAAGGTTTGATTACATCCACCAGCGCGTTATTGGTGCCATCCCCTGGCAGCCCTGACAGCCAGAAATCCCTGGAGAGAGAGAGAGAGAGAGAAGAGAGAGAGAGAGAAGGAGAGAGAGAGAGAGAGACAGACAGAAGCGGAGAGCTTTTGATTCAAGGCATTGGGAAAAAGCCAATCATCAAACTCAATTACTTCTTGCGGCTGACTGAGGTAGGTAATCAACTTTTATAGAAAGAAGGGGAACCCTCAATAACTTTGAAAAAAAAGGATAGAAAGCTCAATAACGTTGTAGGAAGGGAGGGGAAACCTCGATAGCGTTGAAGAAGGGAAGAGAAGCCTTAATAAAGTTGAAAGAAGGGGAAGGGAAGCCTTAAAAATGTTTTAAAGAAGGGAAGGGAAGCCTTAATAATTTTTGAAAGAAGGAAGGAAGCCTCAATAATGTTGAAAGAAGGGAAGGGAAAGCCTCAAAATGTTGAAAGAAGGGAAGGGAAGCCTTTAATAATGTTGAAAGAAGGGAAGGGAAGCCTCAATAATGTTGAAAGAAGGGAAGGGAAGCCTCAATAATGTTGAAAGAAGGGGAAAGGGAAGCCTCAATAATGTTGAAAGAAGGGAAGGAAGCCTCAATAATGTTGAAAGAAGGGGAAAGGGGAAGCCTTTAATAATGTTGAAAGAGGGAAGGGAAGCCTCATAATGTTGAAAGAAGGGAAGGGAAGCCTCAATAATGTTGAAAGAAGGGAAGGGAAGCCTCAATAATGTTGAAAGAAGGGGAAAGGGAAGCCTCATTTAATGTTGAAAGAAGGGAAGGGAAGCCTCATAATGTTGAAAGAAGGAAGGGAAGCCTCAATAAGTTGAAAAAGGGGAAGGGAAGCCTCAATAAGTTGAAAGAAGGGAAGGGAAGCCTCAGTAACGTTGAAAGAGGGGGGGGGGGAAACCTCAACGTTGAAAGAGGGGAAGGGAAGCCTCAATAACGTTGAAAGAAAGGGGAAGGGAAGCCTCAGTAACGTTGAAAGAAGGGAGGGAAGCCTCAACGTTGAAAGAAAGGGAAGGGGGAAGCTCAATAACGTTGAAAGAAGGGAAGGGGGAAACCTAGTAACTTGAAAAAAGGAAGGGAAGCTCAAACTTGAAAGAGGGGGGAAGCTTTTTCTTAAAGAAAAAGGAATTAACAGAAAAAAAGGAATAAGTGGGCAAAAAGAGTTAAAGGGTGGAAAAAGGCTTTATCAGTTAAGGAAATTTAAGCAAAAAAAAGGAAAATGTTGGGAAAAGTTAAATTTGGAAAAAAGGCTTTAATCGTGGGAAAAATGCCAGGAAAAAAGGTTCTGTGGGAAATGATGAAAAATCTTGGAAAAAAGGCCGAGTAAAAAAAAACGGTGAAAAAAAAGGCGAGTGGAAAAGTCTGTGGGAAAAAGGTGAGTGGAAAAAAGGTCGAGTGGAAAAAGGCCGAGGTGAAAAAAAAACGAGTGGAAAAGGCCAAGTTTGGAAAAAAAAGGCCCGAGGGGAAAAGGCGAGTGGAAAAAAGGCAGTGGAAAAAAGGCCGAGAAATGAAAAAAAATGGTGGAAAAAATCAAGTTTAAAAAAGGCCTTTAAAAGCGGAAAAAAAAAAGGCCGAGTGGAAAAAGGCCAGTGGAAAAAAAGGCAAGGAGTAGAAAAAGGCCAAAGGGGGAAAAATCCCAGTGGAAAAAAAGGGCCCAGAAGTGAAAGAGAGGGAGAAAAGGCGGAAGGGGGGGAAAAGCCCAAGGGAAAGGAAAAAAAAGGCCAAAATGGGGAAAAAAGGTTGAGTGGAAAAAAAATAGGGAAAAAGGCTGAGGGGGGAAAAAAGGAAACAAAAAAACAAAAATGGGGAAAAGGGTAAAGATGTGGAAAAAAAAAAGGGAAAAAAAACTGAAGGAGGGAAAAAGGATTTAAAATTAAAAAAAAAACTTTGTAAAAGGGGGAAGCGTTTTAAAGGAAGAAAAAAAAGGTTTTGAAAAACAAAGAAATAAAAGGAAAAAATTGGCACGAAAAAAAAAATTTGTTTTGAAAAATTTTTAAGGAAGTAAAAAAAATTACATTTAAAAAAGGAGAAATTAAAGGAAAAATGGGAGGAAGGAAAAAAACCCCTTTTGTATGGAAAAATTTAAATGAAGTATGGACAAAACATTTCCACAGGAGCGACACGGGACACGCTGGCAGTGAGGTGTATGGCAGCACCAGGACACGTCTGGCAGTGAGGTGTTGGCAGCACCCGGACACGTCTGGCAGTGAGGTGTATGGCAGCACCAGGGCACTCTGGCAGTGAGGTGTATGGCAGCACCAGGACACGTCTGGCAGTGAGGTTATGGCAGACCAGGACACGTCTGGCAGGAGGTGTTGGAGCACCCGGACACGTCTGGCAGTGAGGTGTTGGCAGCACCAGGACACGTCTGGCAGTGAGGTGTTGGCAGACCAGGACACGTCTGGCAGTGAGGTGTTTATAAGGAAAGCAGGTACCAGGAGGCACATTCTGGGCCCCGGAAGGGGGAGGTGTCTGGTAGCACCAGGACAACGTCTGGCAGCGAGGGAAACTGGCACACCACAAACACATCTGGCAGCGAGAAGTTTGACAGCACCAGGACACGTTTGGCACCGAGGTGTCTGGTAGCACCATACACGTCTGGCAGGAGGTGTCTGGCACCACCTGGAAACGTTTGGCAGCGAGGTGTCTGTTTAAACACCCGGACAAAGTCGTAAACTACACGAATGGGCACTGTTTTGCTAGAATGACAAAGGTGGTGTTAGAATGTCACTGGTGGTATTACAATGTAAATGGTGGTGGCTAGAACATCACTGGTGGGGTTACAATGTCAATGTGGTGCTACAATGTTTTTCTGGTGGTGCTAGAATGTCACTGGTGGTGCTAGAATGTCTTGGGGTAATAATGTACGGGTTGGTGCGGAATGTTACTGGTGGTGTAGAATTCACTGAGGTCTTCAAATGTAAATGTGGGTTAGAATGATGGGTTGCTAGAATTCATTGGTGGCTAGAATGTCATTTTGGTGGAATGTCACGGGTTGGGCTAGAATACACTGTGGTCTGAATGTCGGGTGGTGTTAGAATGCACTGGGGTGCTAGAATGTCATGTTGGTGCTAGAATTCCCCTGGGCTAGGAATGTACTGTTGGCTAGAATGTCAATGGTGGTGCTAAAATTTGTCGCTGGTGGTGCTAGAATGTTACTTTTGGTGCTAGAATTCATGTGGTGCTAGAAACACGGGTGGTGCTAGAATGAACGTTGGTGCTAGAATGTCATGGTGGTCAAAGAATTTACGGGTTGGGCTAGAATGTACTTTGGTGCTAGAATATCACGGGGGTCTAGAATGCACTGGTGGGAGAATGTTAGGGGGCTAAATGTCATTGGGGGGCTAGAATTCACTGTGGGCTAGAATGTCATTTTGGTGCTAGAATTCACTGGGGGTCTAAATTCACGGTGGTGCTAGAATGTACTTTGGTGTTAAATGCCACTGGTGGTGCTAGAATCACTGGTGTCTAGAATATAAATTGGGTGCTAGAAAACACTATTGGTGCTAAATTCCTGGGGGTGCAGAATTCACAGTGGTGTTAGAATGCCACTGTGGGCTGGGTCACGGGTGGTGCAGAATTCACTGTGGTGTGAATGTCCTGGTGGTGCAAGAAGGTCCTGGGGTGCTAGAATTCATTGTGGTGCTAGAATTCACTGGTTGGTGCAAGAATGTCCTGGTGGTGGGAATGTCACTGGTGGTGCTAAAAATTCACTGGTCGTGCTTAGAATTCCTTTTGGTTTCTATAATTCATTGTGTGCTAGAATTCACTGTGGTGCTAAATTCTATGGTGGTGCAAAATGTTACTGGGGTTTCTAAATGTCACTGGTGGTTCTAGAATGTTCTGGTGGTTGCTAAATATCACTGTTTGCTAGAATTACTGGTGGTCTAAATGGACGGGTTGTCTGAATTTTACTGGTGTTGCTAGAATATCACTGGGGGTGCTAGAATATCACGGGTGGTGCTAGAATGTACTGTTGGTGTTGAATGTCAATTTTGGGGGTAGAATTTTACTCGGGGGTGCAGAATGTAAATGTTGGTGTAAAATTTTACTGTTGGGGTGCAAGAATGCCACTTTTGGTGCTAGAAGTAAATTTTGGGGTATAGAATGTAAATGGTGGAGTTTTAGAAAATTAATTGGGTGGGTAGTTTATTGTGGTGCAAAAAATATTGTGGTAGTGCTAGAATGTCATGGTGGTGCAGAATTAAAATTGGTGGGCTGGAATGGGTCAAATGGTGATGCTAGAGCGTCAATGGTGGTGCAACAATGTCACTGGTGGTGCTAGAATGTCAGTGGTGCTTAAATATTACTGGTGGTGCTACAATGTCAATGGTGGTGCTACAGTGTCAATGGTGGTGCTAAAATATCAATGGTGGTGCTAGAATATCACTGATTTTGCTAGAATGTCAATGGTAGTGCTGAAAGTTCTCAGGTAGGGTTAGAATGTCACTGGTGGTGCTAGAATGTCACTGGTGGTGCTAGAATGTCACTGGTGGAGCTATAATGTGAGTGGTAGCGCAACAAGGTCATTTGTGGTGCTAGAATATCACCGGGGGTGCTAGAATATCACCGGGGGTGCTAGAATATCACCGGGGTGCTAGAATATCACCGGGGGGGGGCTAGAAGACGGGTTTGGGCTAGAATGTCACTGGTGGTAAGAGTATGTCACTGCTAGTGCCACAATATCATTGCTAATCCAACACTGTAACTATCAGTGCCATAATGTCACTGCTGGTCCCAGAGTGTAACTGGTAGTATCACAATATCACTGCTAGTATCACAGTGTAACCGCTAGTGTCGCAGTATCTCTGCTAGTCCCACAATATCACCGCTAGAGAAAAAATTTTAATAAAAACACCGCTAGAGCCACAGTATCACTGCTAGAGCCACAATATCACTGCTAGTTCCACAATATCAACCGCTAGTGTCACAATAGTTGATGAGAGCTAGCGGAGGATAGACAGAGGGATGGACAGGGGCTGCTATCCCTAACTGTCAGGCGCTAGGATTAATCTCAGCTTAGCTAAGATTTACAAAAAGGATTATATTCTTTTCAATTTGAAAGCTTTAGATGACATAAAGGATTTTAATTTAACAATTATTTTTGTTATAATCAAAGGTAATATAAACACACAGGAAGACAAAGTTTTACCGAGATAACAAATGCATCTTCCTGACTGGGTATCAGATACGAGAAAAGAAAAAGGAACAAAGCGGAAAGAGGAGTAATGCTCCTTTTTCAGAATCCCTTTTTACTTTTGAGGAGACGGAAGGAATGAACAACGGAAAAGGGGGAATTAGTTGACTACAAAAGACACTGAAGACTGGTTCCAAAGGGGGGATAACAGTGTTGTACAACCCGCCACTAAGCACAAATTGATCCCAAAAAAAAGTATGATGAAAGCAACAGGGCAATGAAGGAAAAATAGTTTTAGGTGTCCAGAAGTGTCCCACACGGGCAAGCAAAGTTAGTGGTCATGGAGGACTTCAATCACAAAGACTGATGGAAGGACCTAGAGCTTCACTGGGGACCAGAAATTTGGGGGGCTAAGATGCTGCAGGTTTTAAAGGAGAATTCATGCACCAATATTTAGGGACACAACCAGAGAGAAAGGAGGGATGATCCACCTCGCTTTGAATGCTTAAATATAGAAGACTGTATTACAAACGGGAGAAAAAAATTTGTCTTATGGCTTCCCTGCCACGTATGTGCCCACATCAAGGGGGACATGTCCAGTACTACTGGGCACCTGATGTTTCCCAAAAATTTATGGGCCCAATGGGCTAAGGCTTTCGGAGTTTTTACGGGCTTCTCACGTGGCGTTGCTAAAGGATCGGGTTTCCCAAACCTGGCAAGTTGCAAGTTTTTTGTTTATATATATATATAAATATAATATATATATATATATTAAAATATATATATAATATATTATATATAAATATAATATAAATATATATATATATAAAAATATATATAGTGTGTGTGGGGTGTGTGGTGTGGTGTGTGTGGTGTGTGTTTTGTGTGTGTGTGGTTTTGTGTGTCACATAGTTGCTGATCCCCGAGTTGTTTAAACATATCATAGTATCATCCATGTGCTTTGTATAGAAGATCCCTTTTAGGCCTGTGACTGTGTGACGTCACGGGATCCAGCTTGAGTGTGAGACGACTAGCTACCTCGGCCTCAGTCGGCGTTTAACATAGGCTAGGACAAAGGCAGAGGCTGGGCTCCATCTCCCATTACCAGAGTCTGACAATATGTCTACCTTCAACCCTCGATATCTCCTTTTAAGAACCCCTACGATATTGTGTGTGTGTGTGTTGTGTGTGTGTGTGTGTGTGGTGTGTGTGTGTGTGTGTGGGGTGTGTTGTGTGTGTGTGTGTTTCGTGACGAATAGGAAAAACTTGCTTTTCAGCTTAAAAAGCTGCGCCCTTCTTGCCGAATAAGGCAAGCGAAAATTTGTGGATGCAATAATTTCGCAAAAATCATTCTGAACCTAATGAAAAAAAAAATTTCATTGGTTTGTTTATTATTAAATTAAATTATAAACTTATCTAAAATATTTTTAAAGTTGGATTACATAAATTAAATTGTGCTTACTCTAATAAAGTTAGGCAATTTTTTCTAAGGTTGTTTTGGTGACAAAAAAAAAACGGAATGCAGCAAACACTTTTCCAGTTTTTACAGTTCTCAGGAAGTGGGATGACCTAGAGAGTGAAATGGGGGAGGCAGAATCCATACATTGTCTTAAGAATAGGTACGATAGGGCGTGTACACTAAGCAGTTGTGACCACAAAACTGACTCAACCTTTGAGTCACAGTTAGGTGAGCGCAGACAACATATGCTTTCAGACAGACAAGAGTCAGACAAAAAGGGGAATCGTATATCATAAGATATAATCAGCACACATACTTACTACCAGCAATTTCTGACTCCACCACCCAGGGGACTGGTACACCCAAATATATTCTCACACACTACTGCAATAAATTCATTCTTATCCTCAAAATACAGTGAATCCCATTTTTCCTTGTGAATAGAGCAGTGCATTCATACAGTTTATATTTCTTATTGAAGAATAAAACATTGTAATATATATATATATAATATATATAATATAAAAATATATATATATATATATATATATATTTTTATATTAATATATAAATATTATCACACAGTTGCAGATGGGTGATGTAAACAATGCTAAAAAATTTCTTTCCACCACTTCTCAGTGCGTCATCAGGAGCTATGCAATGTTGCAAAACAACTGAAGGAGTGAGGGGAATTTTTTCTCAGATTAACGCAGTGTGGGTTTGTCACCTCCCACAGTCTCTCGCAGATTAACCCGGGCTCTAGTTACTTTTTCACTATTTCTTTCCAGAATTACTTCTGTTTACTGCCAAAAGATATTGGAAATTTACTGTGAATGACAAAATACACTAGCTATCCCAGCATGGTTAATAACATCACTAAATGGCAACACTTGGATTTTCAGTCAATTCTTTATTAGACAAGTTAAATAAATTCATTATCTGCAGGTCTTGGCAGCTGAAAAAGATAAGTGAAGCTGATGATAACGGCTCATCCTCAGGGAAAGGGGGTGCCAGGATGTGCTTCAACCAAATGTTGATTCAGATTTCATGATCAGTTTGTTTACAAATATATTTTTGGAGGTTGTGAGCCGGAGACTGACCTTTCTTGTCTGCATCGAAAATCACTGACTCATGAGAGAACAAGATGTTGGACCTATCAGAAAATTTCAGTGAGAAGGAGAAGGAGATGATGAAAGGAAGAGAGAAATGTCAGAGTGGTCATCTGGCTTCAACAGAGGGTTTACTGGCTTCAGCAGAGGGCAACAAGGTCAACAGGATTCAACAGAGGTCAACTGACTTCAACAGACGTCAACTGGCTTCAAGAGAGCCTAATAGTTTCAAAAAAGGTCAGCACGAGTCATCAGAGGTAACTGACGTCAAAAAAGGTAAATTGGCTTCAAAAGAGATCAACAGGGGTCAGCACACAAATAACCCGCATATATTAGAGAGCTTACGACGACGTTTCGATCCGATGGGGACCATTTTTCAAAGTCACAGTGTGACTTTGTAAATGTCTTAATGTGTTGTGCATTGTGCCTTTTTTGTTTCTTTTGAAAGGCAACAGAAGCTAACAGAGTCAATAGAAGTTAACAGAGGTCAACAGGGCAAACAGTTTTGATGTAAATAGTTTACACACCCGTTGAAGAATTTATAAACTCTTGCAACATTTGAGAATGTTTTGTGGAAACTTTTCGCCAATAAGTGGTTTCCTCAGTCCGGTACAGATGTCAGTGGAAGATGAAGAGGGGTTTTGAGGTAATCAGTCCCTCAATCCTGAGTCGATGAGTTCAGTCCCCGCGAAGTAGCTTATGTACTGTGGACAGGAGAGTTGCAGCAGCAGGGGGGGCGTCACCAGTGGATAAAATCCCAAATAGCGCATGTTATGTCTATAGTTAGGCAAGAGTTTGAGAAATTGGCTGTGTCAAGATTTCAAGACGTTGCTCTGGCAGTTATGATGTAAAGGGATTAGAAAAACAAGTTGAAGAATTGGGCGCTTGTGTAACATTTAGGTCTCTATGTTGCAGAAACGCTTCACCAGCCAGTGGCGTCTTCAGTCCAGTAAAGAGATGAATGGGTGAAGATGAATGGGTGAAGATGAGAGGGGAAATCTGCCGTTGAGACCTGCAGCAGCAGAATGGCAACCTATCATAAATATTAAAATGTGTCGTACCTAGCAACCTGTCATGGTAACTTGCAACAGCAGATCTGATGGCCAGTCACACCATCTTCTAAACAAGTCAGCAAGCAGAAAACTTTAGCAGTGAAAAGCGAGGTAAGGCAACCAATAAGTAGATTTCTTTACCAGTACAATGTAATGCGAGAGAGCTATACAGATTGGTACTGGTACAAATGAGAGTCACTCAGGCAACAGTGGACACAACCAGAGGTAAATGTAAGCTGCCCCAGCAAGGTGCCTTAAGAGACCTCACCTTGGTTGATGCCTCGGGTTTCCACGTGACTGGCTGCTGAAATACTAATTAGCATAGCAATTGGGGCCCCAGCACTGCTACACTCTTAAGTTAGCTGCTAAGTTGCTTCTTGAAGTTTTCACTTCACATGAGTACCTTTCTCGACATTTGGATGTTTACATATGACATTTCTTCCTACAGAACTGATACATTAGGTATAAGGACGCAAGTGAAACTTATGTGACATTTTACTCTGTCAACGTTTCGCTCTCCAGGAGCTTTATCAAGCCGTTACCAACAATACATGGGACACAGAGGGTATATATAGGCTTAGAGTGAGGTGTAATACTAGTGGTAGTAGCAGTAGTAGTAATATTAGTTGTAGTAGTAGTAATACAATATGGTAGAATAATCAAGCTATAACTTGGGTAGCGACTAATATTACTACTACTGCTATTACTTCTATTACACACACACACACACACACACACACACACACACACACACACACACACATACACACGCCTGTACCAATAAATGGCTCCTTGTGAGGGAAAAGTTCAACAAATAGGAGTAGCGAGCGAGTATATGGTGATGATAGTGTGATTGCCCATCTGCTTGTTAAGATAAGGTCAGTCTAGCTCCTGCTATCCCCCTCCCCTTTTTCTCCACCCGGAAAGGTGACGTGTGGGGCTCCGACCAAATGGATAATCACTTGACTCACAGCTCCCAGCACAACAGTAAGTGAAAGCCTCTGTTCCTATTCTAGTGGATATATTGGTTAAAACTTCACTTTTAACCAATTTTAAGACGTAGTTCATTCTGCCTTGATTTCCATGTGCTTTTAGATAATCACCATTTTTTTTCTAAATACTTTACCTATCATAGAGTGATTTCTTAGGCAGTGGGTAACCTTTGTCTCTTTCTAGCTTGGAATGTCAGCTCGGGTCATCTGGCAACCAAAGAAACAGTGTTGAAGGAGACGAACTGTACACAAGTTCTGGGACGTCACCATTTTATCTGCATACCTAAGTGTAGTCAACCCCAGACAACTACGTCTCATCTTTGCAGTGGTGAAAGACCTGCGTTCCTATCATCTTGACAGACTATTCAAGGCTAGAAACTGTGAAGAACTAGTCGTTGGGTTTGTCACTCAACATCTGTGACCCCCCCCCCCCCTCATCAGCAACGGCTACAATTTCTACAACCCGCGGTGACAACAACATCGGACACACCAGTCTAACTGTATATATTAGTTTTGAACTCAGACATTATTTTTATATTTCATTTTTCATTTCTCTTTCAAGTAGGATAAAAAATTCATATTTAATTGTTTTATATTTTTCATTTATAAATAATAAAGTGTTTATATTTGACTTATTATTCTTTTTCAATTCATTAATTTTCCTGAGGAGGAGCCAGCCTTGGTAATACTGTCTGAAGTTGTTACAGGGCTGAGTAAGCCTTCACACTTCTGGAGTTTAACCCCAGCACGTGCAGAGTAATAAAGTTTGGGGAAGGAGGACAAAGAAGACTTCAGACGGAGTACAGCCTAGGAGGTCAGAGGTTGCAAAACTCACTCAAGGAAAGGGTTCCTGGAGTGAGTAAAACAATTATCACATCTAAGGCGCATATCAACCAAATATGAGGGCCTTAGAAAGGATACTTTAGTAAGGAATCGTTCAAGACACTGTACACTGTACACGTCAGGCCCATAGTGGAGTATGCAGCACCAGTTTGGAACCCACACCTAGTCAAATATATCAAGAAATTAGAGGAAGTGCAAAGGTTTACAACAAGACTAGTCCCGGAGCTAAGGGACATATGCTATGAGGAGAGGTTAAGGCTAACAACCTGACGACACTGAAGGACAAGAGGGATAGGGGGACATGATAACGACATCTAAAATACTGAGAGGAATTGACAAGGTGGATACGGAGAGGATGTTCCAGAGATGGGACACAGCAACAAGGGTCACAACTGGATAAGATAAGATAAGATAAGATTTTGTTCGGATTTTTTAAACCCCGATGGTTAGCCACCCAGGATACACCCAAGAAAGTCCGTGCGTCATCGAGGACTGTCTAACTTATTTCCATTGGGGTCCTTAATCTTGTCCCCCAGGATGCGACCCACACCAGTCGACTAACACCCAGGTACCTATTTGCTGCTAGGTGAACAGGACAACAGGTGTAAGGAAACGTGTCGAAATGTTTCCACCCGCCGGGAATCGAACCCGGGCCCTCCGTGTGTGAAGCGGGAGCTTTAGCCACCAGGCCACCGGGCCTGAAAACTCAGATGAGTCACAGCGATGTAGAAAGTGTTTCTTCAGTCAGAGTTGGGGGAAGTGGAACAATCTGGAGAGTGATATAGTGGAGGCAGGATCTATACATGGCTTTAAAGAAGAGGTACAATAAAACTTATGGAGAAGGTAGAGATTGCACCTATTAGCCACTAGCAAAAACACGGAGCCAGGCGCTGTGAATCGCACACACAGACAGAACACAAACAGAACGACAGCAGCTGAGGGAGAGGACAAAAAAGCGAAAGGAGCTAGGAAGGGAGACAAGGACGTAACCAGCAGAGGTCAATCAGAGCAGGACAGAGCAACAAAAGCAAGCACACACAGAACCATCCCCAGACCCCCACAACCTATCACACCATCCCAACACAAACTACAATCCATACTCACAGCTTCCACCCCACACTCAGTTGTAGAATCCCACAGTATGCTACCAGGTCTCCCACCCTCACAGGCCCCCCAAACCACAGTGTTAGAGAGGAAACTGAAGGTATGGTACACAAACGCTGATGAATAACAAATAAGTGGGAGGAGTGGCACGAAAGAGTCAAAGAGGCATCACCAGACATCATAGCTCTAACAGAAACCAAGCTTACAGTTATGATAACAGATGCCATCTCTCCAACGGGATACCAGATCCTGAGGAAAGACAGAGGGAACAGGGGGGAGTGAGGATGGCACTGCTGATCAAAAACCGATGGAATTTTGATGAGCTGGAGAGAGGAGAAAGTGGAGAAGCAAGTGATTACATAGCGGGAATGCTTCAGTCTGGAGGTCCCAAGGTGGTAATTGCAGTGATGTATAACCCACCACAGAACAGCAGGAGGCCATGGCAAGAGTATGATGAGAGAAATATAGCAATGGTTGACACATTGGCTGCAATGGCCAGAAGAGCTCATGTGTGCACGGCAAAGCTACTGATCATGGGTGACTTTAACCACAAGGAAATCGATTGGGAGAATTTGGAGCAACATGGGGGCCAAGACACATGGAGGGCTAAGATGATGAGGGTGGTACTGGAAAACTTCATGTACCAACACATAAGGGGCACTACAAGAGAGAGGAGAGGATGAACCAGCAAGACTGGACCTAGTATTCACCTTGAGTAGCGCAGATATGAGGACATCACATATGAAAGACCCTTTGGGGCCAGCGATCATATGGTTTTAAGCTTCGAATACACATTAGAGCTACAAGTGGAGGGGGAAGCAGGAAGGCCCGGGCGAATGAAGCCAAACTACAAGAAAGGGGACTACACGGGAATGAGGAACTTCTTGAACGGGGTTCAGTGAGACAGAGAACTGGCAGGGAAGCCAGTTAATAGATGATAAAATATGTAACAACAATATGCAAGGAAGCTGAGGATAGGTTTGTGCTCAAGGGTAACAGGAATAATGAAAAAGCCAGGATGAGCCCATGGTTCACCCAAAGGTGCAGGGAGGCAAAAACCAAATGTGCTAGGGAATGGAAGAAATATAGAATGCAAAGGACCCAGGAGAATAAGGAGAGCAGTCGTAGAGCCAGAAAGGAATATGCACAGATAAGAAGGGAGGCCCAACGACAGTATGAAAACGACATAGCAGCGAAAGCCAAATCTGACCCGAAGCTGTTATACAGCCACATCAGGAGGAAAACAGTCAAGGACCAGGTAATCAGGCTAAGGAAGGAAGGAGGAGAGACAACTAGAAATGACCGTGAAGTATGGGAGAAACTCAACATGAGATTCAAACAAGTGTTCACAGAGGAGACAGAAGGGGCTCCAGAAAGACGGAGAGGTGGGGCACACCACCATGTGCTGGACACAGTGCACACAACCGAGGAAGAAGTGAAGAGGCTTCTGAGTGAGCTAGATACCTCAAAGGCAATGGGGCCGGATAACATCTCCCCATGGGTATTGAGAGAGGGAGCAGAGGCGCTATGTGTACCCCTAACAACAATATTCAATACATCTATCGAAACAGGGAGATGCCTGAGGCATGGAAACGGAAATGTAGTCCCAATTTTTAAAAAAGGAGACAGACATGAAACACTAAACTACAGACCAGTGTCACTGACATGTATAGTACGCAAAGTCATGGAGAAGAATATTCAGCAGAAGAGTAATTGGAGCACATAGAAAGGAATGATCTCATCAACAGCAGCAAACATGGTTTCAGGGACGGTAAATTCTGTGTCACAAACCTATTGGAGTTCTGTGACATGGTGACAGCAGTAAGACAAGAGAGAAGGGGTGGGTAGATGCAATTTCTTGGACTGTAAGAAGGCGTTTGACAGTTCCACACAAGAGATTAGTGCAAAAACTGGAGGACCAAGCAGGGATAAGAGGGAAGGCACTACAATCGATAAGGGAATACTTGTCAGGAAGACAGCAGCGAGTCATGGTACGTGCCGAGGTGTCAGATGGGCACCTGTGACCAGCGGGGTCCCACAGGGGTCAGTCCTAGGACCAGTGCTGCTTCTGGTATTTGTGAACATGACGGAAGGAATAGACTCCGAAGTGTTCCTGTTTGCAGATGACGAAGTTGATGAAAAGAATTCATTCGATCGAAGACCAGGCAGAACTACAAAGGGATCTGGACAGGCTGCAGACCTGGTCCAGCAATTGGCTCCTGGAGTTCAACCCCACCAAGTGCAAAGTCATGAAGATTGGGGAAGGGCAAAGAAGACCGCAGATGGAGTACAATCTAGGGGCCAGAGACTACAAACCTCACTCAAGGAAAAAGATTTTGGAGTGAGTATAACACCAGGCACATCTCCTGAAGTGCACATCAACCAAATAACTGCTGCATCATATGGGCGCCTGGCAAACCTCAGAACAGCATTCCGACATCTTAATAAGGAATCGTTCAGGACCCTGTACACCGTGTACGTTAGGCCCATATTGGAGTATGCGGCACCAGTTTGGAACCCACACCTAGCCAAGCACGTAAAGAAACTAGAGAAAGTGCAAAGTTTGCAACAAGACTAGTCCCAGAGCTAAGAGGTATGTCCTACGAGGAGAGGTTAAGGGAAATCGACCTGATGACACTGGAAGACAGGAGAGATAAGGGACATGATAACGACATACAAAATACTGAGAGGAATTGACAAGGTGGACAAAGACAATGTCCCAGAGCTGGGACACAGCAACACGGGGACACAGTTGAAAGTTGAAGACACAGATGAATCACAAGGGATGTTAGGAAGTATTTCTTCAGCCACAGAGTAGTCAGTAAGTGGAATAGTTTGGGAAGCGATGTAGTGAGGCAGAATCCATACATAGCTTTAAGCTGAGGTATGATAAAGCTCATGGTTCAGAAAGAGTGACCTAGTAGCGGGGCCAGGAGCTGGGAATCGACCCCTGCAACCACAACTAGGTCAGGTGAGTACACCACAACACAAACACTGTTTCTAGACCCGTAATAAAACAACGTGTCCTTGTAAAAACATTTAAACCCAAAATTCCCCCCATAATTTCGAGACCCCTCACAGTTTGGACTATTTTTAATTGTCGCATA
>NC_069457.1:13470043-13472543 GCF_026875155.1 Cherax quadricarinatus
GAATATATTTCCTCCAAATTTTTTTAAAAGAGGAATGCAGGTATGATAGCTAATGCACTAAGCTGTTTTTCTGATCCTATCCTGTGTCCCGTTTGAGGAGCATCAGCGCTGTTTATGACACGTCAGCCGTGGCTGTCAGCGCGGGATGAGACGTGAGGTTGAGATGAAGCGATGTATGAGGCGAGTGAGGAGAGAAAACTGAGAGGGAAGAGGGTGGAAGATAGTGTTTGAGGCGAGGGGGAAGAGGAGACATGGAGATCACAAGTACGGCAGTGTTTGATGATGCATTATGGGTGGAAGATGGCGGCGTTCGTATGTCATCTGAGTCACAACAACACAAGGGGGATCCGTCACATTAAGGCGTCTCATCTAGAAGACACCTCCAAGGACACCTCTGTGGACACCCCAGTGATAAGAACAAGTCATGTGTGAGGTATTAATATCAACACACCCATTGGAAGTCACACATATTGAAAAAAATACAGAAACGGACTGACAGTCCTTTGATGAATGTCTGATGGCAGAATATATGCACCGTGTGTGTTTACACTGATATTTGACGTATTTGAGTGTACCTGAACCTAAATAAACTTACCTAGTAGAGGTATATGGAACAAAAAGGTACAATACAGTGATTGGAAAATACACAAACAACCCGTACATGAGAGAGAGAGAGGGAGAGGAGCTTACGACGTTTCGGTCGGACCGAAACGTTTCTTCGACAGGTGAGGCTTCGCCTCACCTGTCTACAGTATATAAGCCACTTCTATTGTTCTATGGAAATATAAACATATATGCAGTATAAAGTGATCCTTTATTGACTACGTTTTGGTCACACAGTGGGCTTTTTCAAGTATCGCCCGCTGTGTGGGCCAAACGTAGTCAATAAAGGATCACATTATACTGCATATGTGTTTATATTTCCATTGTGTCGGTATTTTATACCATTTATTTCCATCTATTGCTCTATGCTCTACATTCTACAAGATTGATGGAGTGAACACATCGACTCCAGGCTGAGGGACTGATTACCTCAAACTCCTCCTCTCCTTACACCTTCCTGCTTTGCATTGGACTGATGAAGCCACTGAGTGGCGAAATGTTTCCTCAGTAAAGATTCCCATATGTTGCATAAATATCTTAATCTTCAACTTGTCGCTTTTAAACCATTCATTACAAACAGCTTGGCGACTGCCCGTCTCCAAGCTGTGAGTGCACATCACTCCGGGGACTTCCTCCAAACAGTTCCCATATCAGCAATGGGAATACGCCTCGACCCTAAGACCCTCCGAATTGCTGCTGCCTCAATTCACATGGAATATACGTGTATTTGCGGCGAGGCACAAGCCAACCAATATGGTCTATATGCTACACAAATAACGCGCACATAGAAGAGAGGAGCTTACGACGACGTTTCGGTCCGACTTGGACCATTTACATAGTCACACTAACCACAAGTGGAGCAGGACGGCTATATATAGGCAGGAAGAGGTAGTGGTGGTAGTAGTGGTAGTAGTAGTAGTAGTAGTAGTAGTGGTGGTAGTAGTAGTAGTAGTAGTAGTAGTAGTAGTAGTAGTGGTAGTAGTAGTAGTAGTAGTAGTAGTAGTGGTGGTAGTAGTGGGGAACTAAGGAGGAGGAGCCAGTCAAATATAAAGACCGGGGAGCACTGCAACGGAGCTAGGTGCCCACAAGGGAGCTAGGTGCCCACAAGGGAGCTAGGTGCCCACAAGGGAGCTAGGTGCCCACAAGGGAGCTAGGTGCCCATAAGGGAGCTAGGTGCCCACAGAGGGAGAGCAAGTGCACAGAGGTGGGAGAAAGGGGAAGTGATGAAATAAATAATGAAGGAACAGAAACACGCGGCAGGAGAAAGACAAAAAAAAGGAAAGAGGAAAGGGGAAGAGGGAGAAGAAGAAAAATGAGGAATCAGGTTAAGTCACGGGTGTTCTGAAGTTTGGAACATTTTACAATGTAGTGGGAGAGGAAGGCATCTACAGAGACGAAGCAACGACTAAGATTCATACAAGGAAAGTTGTGTATTAGAGAGGATTCAACATGACGGCGACTGTTAAAGTTGGAAGTAGGGAAGACAGTTTTAGCAGAAGACCAGTCTACAGGATGGCTGTGATCTCTGACGTGACAGAACAGACCATTGTTAGTGTCGGCAAGCCTAACACTATTTTTGTGCTCCCTAAGTCTGTCAGAAAGAGATCGACCAGTTTCTCCAAAGTATTGAAGAGGACAGGAGGAGCAAGAAACAGAGTAGACACCAGGAGCATCTGTAGAGGGAGGAGAGGTATGAACGAGATTAGTGCGAAGAGTGTTAGTCTGGCGGAAAGTAAGCTTGATGTCTAAGGGACGGAGAGAATTGTTGAGATTAGAAAGACCGGAAATATAGGGAAGGCAGAGGACAGAAGAGTTCCCAGGAGTAGAGAGTTTGGGAGAGAAGAAATTACGTTTAGCACGTGAGAAGGCAGCGTCTATGAAATGGGAAGGGTAGCCA
>NC_069457.1:13477543-13555043 GCF_026875155.1 Cherax quadricarinatus
TCATTTTTTTGCTACTAGGTTCCTCTCTCTCCCTGCTCCATGGCTTTAGCATTCCCCCACACCATACCCTATGGGTTATGTGTGCTTTGTATTTGAGGGGTTGGTCCTGGTCCGGGCCCCCCTGAGCCTTCTTTTCCCTCCCTATTAAAAAATGTGTATATTTCCCCTTTCTTTTCCTTTTACAAAAGGGTTTAAAATTACCCTTCCCTTGTGGCAAAAAGAGCGTTTCCCAACGACTTGGAAAAGGGGTTTTTTTCCCAACTTCCATTTTAATCCCCTTAAACCCGTCCATAAACCCCGGTTGTCCCCTTCCTTATTTTTGCTAAAAAATTTTGTTTTTTTCGTTGTAAAAAAATCTTTTTTCTTTTTCTCATTTCCTTGGTGTCTTTTTTTTATCTTTTCCCCAAACCCCCATTTTCCCAAATTCTTTTTTGGATGGCAGGTTCATTAGCGTTCTTATTTAGGGAATTAAGGTTTGGGGGGAAGGTTTGCTTTTAAAATCTTTTGCTTAGCTTAGTAAAAACGGAAAAAAAATAAAATCAAATAAAATCAAGTTTATTCTCTAAAAGGTTTTCAATGCTGAGTTTACAAAATTTTGGGAATATTCCGGGGTTTTACATTTTTTTTAAAAATAAAATTTAACAGAGTGTCCCACTGGAACCCCTTGTTTTTGGTAGGTTTTTCAGAGTGTACCACGGGAAAAACCCCTAGTATGGCTAGGTTTTAAGGGGTGTCCCCAAAAAACCCCTAGCAGGGGCTGGTATTAAGGTGTACCACGGGAAACCACCTAGTATGGCTGGTATTACAGATTTGTACCACGGGAACCCACCTATTTATGGCTGGGGTTTTAGAGTGTACCACTGGAAACCTTTAGTAGGGCAAGGTATTAAAGGTACCACGGGAAACACCTAGCGGGCTGGGTTTATTACGAGTGTACCATGGAAACCTAGCATGGTAGGTTTTACGTGTACCACTAAAAACACCTAGCTTGGTAGGTATTACAAAATTTGTCCCAAAGGGAAAACCCCCCCCCCCAAAAAAAGCATGGCAAAGGTTTTTTACAGAGTTTTTTTACCAGGGGAAAAAAACCTAGTATGGCTAGGTATTTGGGGCCCAATTTGGGTTTAAATTTTTTAAATTTTAAAAATTTTTCCCAAAATTGGAGGGAATTTGGGTTTATTATGGAAAAGTTGGGTTTTTTGGAAATTGTTGTGACTCACAGATGTTGTGTACGAAATCTTTGATTTTTTTTTTGTTGAGAGGGGCTTTGGCTGCTCTGTGATTTGCACCCTTTGTGTACGGGGCCCGGTTAAGGCGTGGGTTTTTAAGGGGCCCCCAGGCGGGGTTTCCTCCCCCGCTGGGGGGCCCTTCCAGGGGCTGAACCCCCAGGGTCTCCCCCCAGCTGGGGGGGCCCCAGGGGCTGCAGCCCAGGGTCCTCCCCCAAGCTGGGGGCCCCAAGGGCTGCAGGGGAGGGTCCTCCCCCAGGGGAAAGGGCGTCCAGGGGTGCAGCGCAGGGCCCCTCCCCCAGCTGGAGGGCCCCCAGGGGCTGCAGCGGGGGTCTTCCCAGCTGGGGGGGCCTTTCCGGGGGCCCTGCAGCGCGGGTCCTCTCCAGCTGGGGGGGGCCTCCGGGGCTGCCCCCCCAGGGTCCTCCTCCGCGGGGGGCCCCTCCAGGGGCTGAACCCCGGGGGGACTCTGCCAGCTGGGGGCCTCCGGGGATGCACCCCGGGGACCCGCCAGCTGGTGGGCCTCCAGGGGCTGAAAGCCCAGGGTCCTCCTCCGGGTGGGGGGGCCTCGGGGGGCTGCACCCCCGGGTCTCCCCCACCCTGGGGGGGCCCCAGGGGGCTGCCCCCGGGCCCCGCAGCTAAAGGGCCTCCAGGGGCTGCCCCCCCGGGGGACTCGCCCCCTGGTGGGGCCTTTCCGGGGGGGCTGTCCCGGGACTCCCCCAGCTGGGGGGCCTCCAGGGGCTGCCCCGGGGGACTCCGCCAGCTGGGGCCCCTCCAGGGGCTGCCCCCCAGGGACCCCGCCAGCTGGGGGGCCCTACGTGGTTTGCCCCAGGGACTCCCCCAGTGGGGGGCCCCTCCGGGGGGTGCACCCAGGGACTCCGCCAGCGGGGGGACCTCCGGGGTTGCCCCCCGGGGGACCCCGGCGCTGGTGGCCCTCCGGGGGCTGCCCCCCGGGGGACTCCGCCAGTGGTGGCCCTCCAGGGGTGCCCCAGGGACTCCCCCAGCTGGGGGGCCTACAGTGGTTTCCCCCCGGGGGACTCCGCCAGCTGGGGGGCCCTCCGGGGCTGCACCCCGGGGACTCCCCAGTGGTGGGCCCCCGGGGGGCTCCCCCCAGGGCTCCGCCAGTGGTTGGGGCCTCCAGGGGCGCCCCCCCAGGGACCCCGCCAGCTGGTGGCCCTCCAGGGGTTTCCCCCCGGGGGGGGGAAAACCCTCCGCCAGCTGGTGGGCCCCCCAGGGGCGGGCCCCCAGGGACTCCCCCCAGTGGTGGACCCCCCAGGGGGCTGCACCCCGGGGACCCCCCCAGGGGTGGGCCCCGTGGCTGCCCCCCCGGGGGGCTCCGCCGTTTGGGGGGCCTCCAGGGGCTTTTTACCCCGGGGACTCCCCCAAAGTGGTGGACCTCCAGGGGCTGCCCCCCGGGGACCCCGCCGCTGGTGGGCCCGGGGCTGCCCCCGGGGCTCCGCCAGGGGGTTTGGGCCCTCCAGGGGCTGCACCCCAGGGACTCCCCCAGCTGGGGGAAACCCCCGGGGGGCTGCACCCAGGGCCCCGCCGCTGGTGGGCCTCCGGGGGGCTGCACCCCAGGGCTCCCCCGTGGGGGGACCTCCAGGGGGCCCCCGGGACCCCCCAGGGGTTTGGGCCCTCCAGTGGCTGCCCCCCCAGGGACTCCCCCCAGTTTGGTTTGGCCCCTCCGGGGCCCGGTACCCGGGGGACTCCGCCATGGGTGGACCCCCAGGGGCGGGACCCCAGGGATTTCCCCCGCTGGGGGAAACCTCCAGGGGCTGCCCCCCAGGGACCGCCACCCCCTGGGGGGACCTCCAGGGCTGCCCCCTGGGACCCCCCGCCAGCTGGGGGCCCTTTCCCGGGGGTGCCCCCCAGGACCCCGCCAGCGGGTGGCCCTCCGGGGGCCCTGCACCCCAGGGACTCCCCCAAGCTGGGGGGACCTCCGGGGGGCTGCCCCCCAGGGACCCGCCAGCGGGGGGGACCTCCGGGGGTTTGACCCCGGGGGACTCCCCCAGGGGTGGACCCCCAGGGGCTGCACCCCGGGATCCGCCAGTGGGGGGCCCTTTCCGGGGGGCTGCACCCCCTTGGACTCCGCCAGTTTTTTTGGGCCTCCAGGGGCTGCACCCCAGGGACTCCCCCCAGTGGTGGGACCTCCAGGGGGTTTGCCCCCCCAGGGAAACTCCGCCCAGCTGGGGGGGCCTAGGGGCGGCCCCCCAGGGACCCGCCGCTGGGGGACCCCCCAGAGGCTGCCCCCCGGGACCCCGCCAGCGGGTTTGGACCTCCAGGGGCTGCCCCCCGGGACCCCGCCAGCTGGTGGGACCCCCAGGGGCTGCCCCCGGGTTCCCCCAGTGGGGACCCCCAGGGGTGCACCCCGGGATTTCCGCCAGTGGTGGACCCCCAGGGCTGCACCCCGGGAAAACCCCGCCGCTGGGGGGACCTCCGGGGGCTCCCACCCCGGGGAACTCCCCCAGTGGTGGGCCTCCAGGGGGCTGCACCCCCATGGACTCCCCCGTGGTGGCCCCCAGAGATTAAGGGGAAAAAGGGGCCCACATTTAAACGATGTATGTTTAAAATTTATTTTATTTGCTACTTTATTTATTTAATGAACTTTTTAACTGTTGAAAATTTTTTTTTTGATAAAGATTTAAGGGGGGCCCCCTTTTAAAAGGGGGGCCCTACCGAAACCTGGGGCCCCGGGGGCCCTAGCCCAGGGGTAGCCCAGGGGCCAGTCCGGGGGGCCTAGCCCAGGGGCCTACCCCAGGGGCCTACCCGGGGGGGCCAAACCCAGGGGGCCCTTTCCCCGGGGGCCTTTTCAAAATCTTAATCCGGCTCGGGTCATTTAGGCGGGCCAGAATCAGGTTTTTGGGGTTTTTCGGTTTTTTAGTTTGGGGTGATCCCTTGTTACTGGTTCTTTCTCTTCCGTTGATACCTTTAGTTTCTCCCCTTTCCCAGTTTTTAAATCCGTGTCTGGTTTTCCCCTCTCTTCTCCAGATTTCTTTTCTTAAAATTGTTGAGATTGAACTAAAGGAGACACTTGCTTGATAACGCCCAAACAAATATTTTGTTAGTGCTTTGAGGGGCCAGCCAAATATGTGCCATTTGGCCCTGCTCCCTTTCCTCCAAGGTTTTAGCATTTTCCTTCTTTAAATATGTCAATTTCCCTTGGGAGCCCCCACTTCCCCCTCTTCAGAAACATATATCTTTAAGGATTTAAAACCGTGGCAAAAGAACGGGTTATTATTTATTTAAAATCTTATTTTGTTTTTTAAATTCTTTTATTATGCACCCATACCCCCCTCTGGGGGGTTAGTCACCCCATCCCCACCCTTTGTGGGCGGTAGTCCCCCCCATCCCCCACCCTGGGGGCCCGGTAGTCACCCCATACCATCCTGTGGGGGTTAGTACCCCATACCCAACCCCGTGGGCCCGGTAGTCACCCCCATAAAATTTGCTGGGGGGGCCGGTAGTCACCCCATCCCCGGGTTTGTGGGCGGTAGTCCCCCCCATACCCATCCTGTGGGGGTAGTCCCCCCCATACCCTTTCCTTGGGGGGTAGTCCCCCATCCCCACCCTGGGGGGCCCCGGGTTTGTCACCCCTTTACCCATCCTGGGGGCCCGGTAGTCACCCATTACCCTTTCCTGGGGGCGGTAGTAAACCCATCCCCACCCTGTGGGCGGTAGTCCCCCCATACCATGCTGGGGGGCGGTAGTCCCCCCCAAAAAAAACCCCATTTTTTTTTTGGGCCCCCCGGGGGGCGGGAGCACCCCATCCCCATCCTGTGGGCGGTTTGTAACCCCTTACCCATCCTGTGGGCGGTGTCCCCCATCCCCATCCTGGGGCGGTAGCCCAACCCCATCCCCAAATCCGGTGGGCGGTAGTAAACCCCTTTACCTTACTGGGGGGGGCGGTGGGTTCACCCAATACCAAATCCTGTGGGCGGAGTCACCCATACCCACCCTGTGGGCGGTTTTGTACCCCATACCCCCTGGGGGCCCGGAAATTTCACCCCTTTCCCCCATCCTGGGGGGCGGTAGTCACCCCTTCCCCCACCCTGTGGGGTTATTTCCCCCATCCCCCTTTCCTGTGGGGGGTTTGGACCCCTTACCCTTTCCTTGTGGGCGGAAAGTAAACCCAAAACCCCCCTGTGGGCGGAGTCACCCCTTTACCCACCTTTTGGGCCCGGTGGGTCCCCCCTTACCCTTTCCTGTGGGGGTGGGTCACCCCTTTCCCAAATCCTGGGGGGCGGTAGTAACCCCATACCCCCCCTGTGGGCGGTAGTACCCCATCCCCTTCCTGGGGGGCGGTAGTCCCCCCTTTCCCACCCTGTGGGCGGTTCACCCCTTTACCCATCCTGTGGGCGGTGGGTCACCCCTACCCATGCTGGGGCGGTATTTCCCCCCATCCCCCTGGGGTGGGGGGTTAGTCCCCCCTTTACCCCACCCCGGTGGGGGGTTTGGTCACCCCATTCCCCTTTCCTTTGGGGGGTTTTTAGTCCCCCTTTACCTTTTCCTTTTGGCGGTAGTCACCCCAAAACCCCCTTGGGGGGCGGTAGTCACCCCTTCCCCATCTGGGGGCGGTATTCCCCCCTTTCCCATCCTGGGGGGCGGTAGTCCCCCCCAAAACCCATCCGTGGGGGGGGTTTAGTCACCCATACCCCTTGTGGGCGGAAAGTAAACCCCATCCCCATCCTGGGGGCGGTAGTCACCCCTTTCCCTCCTGGGGGGCGGTGTCCCCCCAAAACCCATCCTTTGTGGGCGGTAGTCCCCCCATCCCCATCCTGTGGGCGGTAGTCACCCCATCCCAACCCTTTTGTGGGCGGTAATCCCCCCAAAACCCACCCTGGGGGGCGGAAATCCCCCCCATCCCCAAATTCCTTGTGGGGGTTAGTCCCCCCTTTACCCACCCTGTGGGGGGGTAGTCCCCCCTTCCCTCCTGTGGGGGGTTTGTCAACCCCAAAACCCTTCCGGGGGGCGGTAGTCCCCCCAATCCCCTTTCCTTTGTGGGGGGTTTGTCCCCCCCCCCCATCCTGGGGGCGGTAGCCCCCTTTAACCAATCCTGGGGGCGGGTCCCCCCATCCCCAATCCCTTGTGGGCGGTAATCACCCATACCCATCCGGGGGGCGGTAGTCACCCCATCCCCCCAAATCTTTGGGCGGGGGTCCCCCCAATACCCTTCCTGTGGGGGGTATTTACCCCAAAACCCATCCGGGGGCGGTTGTCACCCCAAAACCCCCTTGTGGGCGGTAGCACCCCAACCCACCCTGGGGGGCGGTAGTCACCCCTTTTCCCCACCCTGGGGGGGGTTTAGTCCCCCCTTTAAACCCTTCCTGTGGGCGGTAGTTCCATATCCCCACCCTTGTGGGCGGTAGTCACCCAACCCTTTCCTGTGGGGGGGGTAGTCCCCCCTTTTCCCATCCAATGGGGGGGTTTGTCCCCCCATACCCTTCCTGGGGGCGGTAGTCCCCCATACCCACCCTTGTGGGCGGTAGTAACCCCATACCCACCCTGGGGGAGGTGTCCCCCCATACCCTTCCTGTGGGCGGTAGTACCCAAAACCCTTTCCTGTGGGCGGTAGCCCACCCATACCCATCCAGTGGGGGGGGTAGTCTTCCCATACCCCCCTTGTGGGGGGGGTAGTCCCCCCCTTTCCCATCCGGGTGGGGCGGGAGTCAACCCATCCCCTCCTGTTGGGGGTAGTCCCCCCTTCCCCAACCTGGGGGGGGGGTTAGCCCACCCCATACCCTCCTGGGGCCCGGTTTTAGTCCCCCCTTACCCACCCAGTGGGCGGTGGGCCCCCCATCCCCTTCCCTTTGTGGGCGGTAGTCATCCCATACCCTTCCTGGGGGGCGGTAGTCCCCCATACCCACCCCTGTTGGGGGTTTTGGCCCCCCAAACCCCACCCTTGTGGCGGTATTTCCCCCCTTCCCATCCTGGGGGCCCGGTAGTCCCCCATACCCACCCATGGGGGGTTAGTCCCCCCATCCCCTTCCTTTGGGGGGGTTTGTCATCCCATACCCATCCTGGGGGGCGGTATTTCCCCCTTTTTAACCCCCTTTTGGGCGGTGGGTTCCCCCCATACCCACCCTGTGGGGGGTTGCCCACCCCATACCCATTGGGGGCCCGGTGGGTCCCCCCCCATCCCCACCCAGTGGGGGGTAGCCCCCCCCTTTCCCTTCTGTGGGCGGTAGTCACCCCATCCCCCAATCCTGTGGGCGGTAGCCCCCCCCAAAACCCACCCTGGGGGGGTTTGGTTCCCCCCAATTCCCATCCTGTGGGGGGTTTGTCCCCCCATCCCCTTTCCTGTGGGGGGTTTGTCACCCCCCCCCAACCCTGGGGGAGGTAGTCCCCCCCATACCCATCCTGTGGGGGGTTTGTCACCACTTTACCCATCCTGTGGGCGGTGGGTCACCCCATACCCACCCTGGGGGGCGGTAGTCCCCCCCCTACCCATGCTGGGGGGCGGTATTTTCACCCCATACCCTCTGTGGGGGTAGTCACCCCATACCAAACCCTGTGGGCGGTGGGTCCCCAAATCCCCATCCTGTGGGGGGTTTGTCACCCAAAACCCATCTGTGGGCGGTAGTCCCCCCAAAACCTTCCTGTGGGCGGAAAGTCCCCACATCCCCACCCCGTGGGCGGTTTCACCCCATACCCATCCTGTGGGCTTTATTTCACCCATACCCACCCAAAGTGGGGGGGAGTCCCCCCAATACCCACCCTTTTGGGGGGCGGTAGTACCCCAAAACCCCATCCTGTGGGCGGTAGTCACCCCATCCCCATTGGGGGGCGGTAGTCACCCCATCCCCATCCTGTGGGCGGTATTCCCCTACCCATCCTGTGGGCGGTAGTCACCCCATACCCACCCTGGGGGCGGTAGTCCCCCCAACCCATCCAGTGGGCGGTAGTCACCCCATACCCCACCCTGTGGGGGGGTTAGTAAACCCCTTTCCCACCCCTTTGGGGCGGTAGTCCCCCCAAACTCACCAGTGGGGGTTAGTACCCCTTCCCCACCTGTGGGCGGTGGGTCAACCCCTTTCCCAACCCTGTGGGCGGTAGTCCCCCCAAATACCCTTCCTGTGGGGGGTTTGTCACCCCCATACCCATCCTGTGGGGGGTTTGTCCCCCATACCCATCCAGTGGGGGGTTTAGCCCCCCCTTCCCATCCTGTGGGCGGTAGTCCCCCCCATCCCCTTTCCAGTGGGCGGTAGTCGCCCCTACCCACCCTGTGGGGGGTTTGTCACCCCATCCCATCCTGTGGGGGGTTGTACCCCTTACCCACCCTGTGGGGGGGTGGGCCCACCCCTTTACCCACCCTGTGGGGGGGTTTAGTCACCCCATCCCCTTCCAGTGGGGGGTTTGTCCCCCAAAACCCACCAACTGTGAGCGGTAGCCCACCCAAAACCCATCCTGGGGGGCGGTGCCCACCCCATCCCCCATCCTGTTGGCGGGTCCCCCCCAAACCCATCCTGTGGGCGGTAGTCCCCCCAATCCCCAAACCCTGGGGGCCCGGGGGGGTCCCCCCCAAACCATCCGTGGGGGGTTTGTCACCCCTACCCCCCTGTGGGGGGGTTTGTCCCCCTTACCCACCCGGGTGGGGGGTTTAGTAAACCCATTCCCCACCCAGTGGGGGGTTTAGTACCCCATACCCTTCCTGTGGCGGTAGTCCCCCTTTTCCCATCCTGTGGGGGGTTTGCCCCACCCCAAAACCCACCTTGTGGGCGGTAGCCCACCCCATCCCATCCTGTGGAGGGTTAGCCCCCCAATACCCATCCTGTGGGGGGTTTGTAAACCCCATACCCCCCTGTGGGCGGTAGTCAACCCTTTCCCATCCTGTGGGCGGAAGTCACCCCTTCCCATCCTGTGGGGGGGGTTAGTCCCCCCCATACCCGTCCTGTGGGCGGTGGGTCACCCCTTACCCTTTCCTTTTGGGCGGTGTCACCCCTCCCCTTTCCTGGGGGCGGTGTCACCCCATCCCCATCCTGTGGGGGGTTTGTCACCCCTTTCCCCTTTCCTGTGGGCGGTAGTCCCCCCTAACCACCCTGTGGGGGGTTTTAGTCCCCACAAAACCCATCCTGTGGGCGGTAGTCCCCCAAAATCCCCTTTTCCTGGGGGGCGGTTTTCCCCCCTTTCCCAATCCTGTGGGCGGTAGTCCCCCCATACCCTTCCTGTGGGCGGGAGTCCCACATACCCCCCGTGGGGGGTGGGTCCCCCCAATCCCCATCCTGGGGGCGGTGTCCCCAAATACCCATCCTGTGGGGGGGGAGTCCCCTACCCCCTGTGGGCGGTAGTACCCCATCCCCATCCGGTGGGCGGTAGTCCCCCCAAAACCCTTTCCTTTGGGGGCGGTAGCCCCCAAAATACCCTTTCCTTTTTTTGGGGGGTTTGTCACCACATACCCTTCCGTGGGGGTTTAGTCCCCCAAAAAAAAACCCTTTCCTGTGGGGGGTTTATTTCCCCCCATCCCCACCCAGGGGGGGTAGCCCCCCATCCCCACCCTTTTGGGCGGTAGTCCCCCCAAAAACCCAACTGTGGGGGTATTTCACCCCATACCCTTTCCTGTGGGGGGTAGTCCCCCCCAAAACCCATCCTGGGGGGGTTTTAGTCCCCCAAAACCCATCCTTTTGTGGGCGGTTTTTCACCCCCTTTCCCCATCCTTTTGGGCGGTAGTACCCCCAAAACCAAATCCAGGGGGGGTTTGAAACCCCATACCCACCCGGTGGGCGGTAGTCCCCCCCTTTCCCCATCCGGGTGGGCGGTGTCCCCCCATACTCATCCGGGTTGGGGTAGTCCCCAAATCCCCTTTCCTGTGGGCGGTAGCACCCCATCCCCAACCCTTGGGGGGGTTTAGTCCCCCCTTTCCCCATCCTGTGGGGCGGTAGCCCCCCCAACCCATCCTGTGGGGGGAGTCCCCCCCATCCCCTTTTCCAGTGGGCGGTAGCCACCCCTTTTCCCATCGGTGGGGGGTTTAGTCCCCCCTTACCCATCCTGTGGGGGTTTAAGTGGGCCCAATACCCTTCCTGTTGGGCGGTAGTAAACCCCATCCATCCTGTGGGAGGTAGTCCCCCCAATTCCCCTCCTGTGGGCGGTAGTCACCCCATACCCACCCTTGGGGGGCGGTATTTCACCCCATACCCATCCTGTGGGCGGTAGTCCCCCCCATCCCCATCCTGTGGGGGGGTAGTCCCCTTTACCCATCCTGTGGGCGGTAGTCACCCACCCCCATCCTGGGGGCGGTAGTAAACCCCATACCATCCTGTGGGCGGTAGTCACCCCATACCCACCCTGTGGGCGGTAGTCACCCAAAAAACCCCTTCCCTGGGGCGGTAGTTCCCCATCCCCATCCTGTGGGGGGTTTGTCCCCACATACCCACCTTGGGGGGTAGTCACCCATCCCCATCCGGTGGGGGGTTTGTAACCCCCATACCCACCCTGTGGGCGGTAGTCCCCCCCAAAACCCACCCCATTGGGCGGTGTCACCCCATACCCTTCCTGTGGGCGGTAGTAAACCCCAACCCATCCTGTGGGCGGTAGTCCCCCCTTACCCATCCAGGGGGGGGGCGGTAGTAAACCCCATACCCTTTCCTGGGGGCAGTAGCCCACCCCATACCCACCCCAGGGGGCGGTAGTCCCCAAAACCCATCGGTGGGGGGGTTTGGAAAAACCCCCTCCATTGTGGGCGGGTAGTCCCCCCTTTTTCCCCAAATTCCTGTGGGCGGTATTTCCCCCCATCCCCTTTCCAGTGGGGGGTTTAGTCCCCCCTTTCCCATCTGTGGGCGGTAGTCCCCCAAAATCCCCATCCTGTGGGCGGTAGTCCACCCCTTCCCCAACCCTTTGGGGCGGAAAGTCCCCCCAACCCCAAACCTGTGGGCGGTAGTCACCCAAAAACCCACCCTGTGGGGCGGTATTTCACCCCATACCCATCCTGTGGGCGGTAGCCCCCCTTCCCCATCCTGTGGGCGGTGGGTCCCCCCTTTACCCCCGTGGGCGGTAGTCCCCCAATCCCACCTGGGGGGCGGAAAGTCACCCCATCCCCCATCCTGTGGGGGGTTTAGTCCCCCCCCATACCCATCCTGTGGGCGGTAGTAAACCCCATCCCCATCCTGGGGCGGTATTTCAAAGATTACAGGGGTTTACTTAAGGGGTCCAGGGACTGGGCCTCAAATTTTTATTAGTGAGCAAGTTACAGAGGTAATGAATTCACAATTTAAAAAGGTTTAATAAAACTCACAATTTACAAAGGAAATGAACTCCAGGTAGGTCTATCCAATCAGGGAAAAAGTTACAAAGGTTTTTTCAGATTACGGGGTTTACAAAAGGGGTTTAAAGGGCCCGGGGCTCCAAAGTTTTGATGGCTGAACTGGGTACAAGGTAATGAACTCACAAGTTACAAAGGTAATGAACTCACAAGTTACAAAGGTAATGAACTCACAAGTTACAAAGGTAAACCATACCCCCGGCCGGGATTGAACCCGCGGTCATAGAGTCTCAGTTACAAAGGTATTTACAGATTACAGAGGTACACAATGGGTCCAGGGACTGGGCTCCAAAGTTTTGATGGCTGAACTAGGTACAAAGGTAATGAACTCACAAGTTACAAAGGTAATGAACTCACAAGTTACAAATCTAACAGCTCGTTTACAAACATCAATAAAGAGAAGTGGCCCCTAGTAATGATCCTTGGGAACACCAGCCTTTATTAAATAAAATATTTCCTCTGTATTTAGGGTACTCTGTGATCGACTGGATAATTTGTCTTGTAAATAAATGGTTCGGAGAACCGAAAAATTGGGAAATTAGATACATGTGTAACACCTAGGTGTCTTTCAAGACTCTGTACAGTGGTCTTCACCAACTCCAAGACTGAGGGACTGATTACCTCATCTTTTGTATATAGTTCAACTGTCTTCACATTAAGTTCTTGTCTTGATCAAGTCACTGGAGGGCGACACGTCTACAAATAAAGATATCTAGATGTTACACATGTGTCTAATTCTTCCGTGTTATCACCCTCGCTTTCACCAGATTCCTCACTACCACCATTTTTATACCTTCACCATCTCTCTCACCTTCACCATCTCCCTCACCGTCACCATCTCTCTCACCTTCATCATCTCCCTCACCGTCATCATCTCCCTCACCGTCATCATCTCCCTCACCGTCACCATCTCCCTCACCTTCACCATCTCCCTCACCTTCACCATCTCCCTCACCTTCATCATCTCCCTCACCGTCATCATCTCCCTCACCGTCATCATCTCCCTCACCGTCACCATCTCCCTCACCGTCATCATCTCCCTCACCTTCACCATCTCCCTCACCGTCATCATCTCCCTCACCGTCATCATCTCCCTCGCAACCATCTCCCTCACCACCACCACCATCGCACCTTTGTCTCAACATACCCGTGTTACATCTTTCCAGTTCGCTCTGACAAATTTTTCTCCCGTTCGCGTATTGAGTGAATGAAGGTGACGTCATCCACGTCTTTGAGCGGATTTACGAACGACCCAAAACATCTGACTGCAGCCTTTGAAGGGAGCGAGACGCGCTATCCTTGACTAAATGGAATGACTTTTTACCTCACACAAAGGAAATTAAGTAAACGACATGGAATAGGAAAAGATTTGTCTAGAACGACAGATATCAAAGTCTCGATGCTCTTATTTTGATCTCTAAATATAATGGACCCCCGGTTAACGATATTTTTTCACTCCAGAAGTATGTTCAGGTGCCAGTACTGACCGAATTTGTTCCCATAAGGAATATTGTGAAGTAGATTAGTCCATTTCAGACCCCCAAACATACACGTACAAACGCACTTACATAAATACACTTACATAATTGGTCACATTCGGAGGTAATCGTTATGCGGGGGTTCACTGTATTCCTTCCGTAATAAGATGATGACTTTCTGTACAACGTGGATATTTTCATTTATCCTTTGGCATTGATGGAATGTAATTTTTTAGTAGTTTGGGATGAAGGAACGACAGGAATGAGTTGGTTGGTAGTATCAAGACTCATGCGCAATCAGCTCACACACTGAGGACCGGGGGTCGATCACCGGTACGGGTAGAAACATTAGGAACGTGTTTCCATAAGACACCTGCTGTCCCTGTTCACCAATCAGTTTAAAATGGGTACCTGGGTGTTAGTGGACTGGCGTGGGTCGCATCCTGGGTGTTAGTGGACTGGTGTGGGTCACATCCTGGGTGTTAGTGGACTGGTGAGGGTCACATCCTGGGTGTTAGTGGACTGGTATGGGTCGCATCCTGGGTGTTAGTGGACGGGTGTGGGTCCATCCTGGGTGTTTAGTGGACTGGTGTGAGTCACATCCTGGGTGTTAGTGGACTGGTGTGGGTCGCATCCTGGGTGTTAGTGGACTGGTGTAGGTCGCATCCTGGGTGTTAGTGGACTGGTGTGGGTCACATCCTGGGTGTTAGTGGACTGGTGTGGATCGCATCCTGGGTGTTAGTGGACTGGTGTGGGTTACATCCTGGATGTTAGTGGACTGGTGTGGGCCGCATCCTGGGTGTTAGTGGACTGGTGAGGGTCGCATCCTGGGTGTTAGTGGACTGGTGTGGGTCACATCCTGGGTGTTAGTGGACTGGTGTGGGTCACATCCTGGGTGTTAGTGGACTGGTGTGGGTCGCATCCTGGGTGTTAGTGGACTGGTGTGGGTCACATCCTGGGTGTTAGTGGACTGTTGTGGGTCACATCCTGGGTGTTAGTGGACTGGTGTGGGTCGAATCCTGGGTGTTAGTGGACTGGTGTGGGTCGAATCCTGGGTGTTAGTGGACTGGTGTGGGACGCATCCTGGGTGTTAGTGGACTGGTGAGGGTCGCATCCTGGGTGTTAGTGGACTGGTGTGGGTCACATCCTGGGTGTTAGTGGACTGGTGTGGGTCACATCCTGGGTGTTAGTGGACTGGTGTGGGTCGAATCCTGGGTGTTAGTGGATTGGTGTGGGTCGAATCCTGGGTGTTAGTGGATTGGTGTGGGTCACATCCTGGGTGTTAGTGGACTGGTGTGGGTCACATCCTGGGTGTTAGTGGACTGGTGTGGGTCGCATCCTGGGTGTTAGTGGACTGGTGTGGGTCACATCCTGGGTGTTAGTGGACTGGTGTGGGTCACATCCTCGGTGTTAGTGGACTGGTGTGGGTCGAATCCTGGGTGTTAGTGGACTGGTGTGGGTCGAATCCTGGGTGTTAGTGGATTGGTGTGGGTCACATCCTGGGTGTTAGTGGACTGGTGTGGGTCACATCCTGGGTGTTAGTGGACTGGTGTGGGTCGCATCCTGGGTGTTAGTGGACTGGTGTGGGTCGCATCCTGGGTGTTTGTGGACTGGTGTGGGTCACATCCTGGGTGTTAGTGGACTGGTGTGGGTCGAATCCTGGGTGTTAGTGGATTGGTGTGGATCACATCCTGGGTGTTAGTGGATTGGTGTGGGTTACATCCTGGGTGCTAGTGGACTGGTGTGGGTCACATCCTGGGTGTTAGTGGACTGGTGTGGATCACATCCTGGGTGTTAGTGGACTGGTGTGGGTCACATCCTGGGTGTTAGTGGACTGGTGTGGGTCACATCCTGGGTGTTAGTGGACTGGTGTGGGTCACATCCTGGGTGTTAGTGGACTGGTGTGGGTCGCATCCTGGGTGTTAGTGGACTGGTGTGGGTCGCATCCTGGGTGTTAGTGGATTGGTGTGGATCACATCCTGGGTGTTAGTGGACTGGTGTGGGTCACATCCTGGGTGTTAGTGGACTGGTGTGGGTCACATCCTGGGTGTTAGGGGACTGGTGTGGGTCACATCCTGGGTGTTAGTGGACTGGTGTGGTCACATCCTGGGTGTTAGTGGACTGGTGGGGGTCACATCCTGGGTGTTAGTGGACTGGTGTGGGTCACATCCTGGGTGTTAGTAGACTGGTGTGGGTCACATCCTGGGACAAAACTGACCTAATTTGCGGGAAATGCTCAGCATAACAAGCGGCTTTCTATATAGTAGTATGTCACTGATGTCAGCTATGGTCTGTATACCTTGTACATGTACTGGTATACCTTTCAAATGTATACCTACTGGTATACATTTGAACCATTCATTTACAAAAATATACTGGTATACCTTGTACATGTATTTGTATACCTTGTACATGTACTTGTATACCTTGTACATGTATACCTTGTACATGAAACTTGTATACCTTGTACATGTACTTGTATACCTTGTACATGAAATTTGGGTATACCTTGTACATGTACTTTTTATACCTTGTACATGTACTTGTATACCTTGTACATGTATTTGTATACCTTGTACATGTACTTGTATACCTTGTACATGTACT
This sequence comes from Cherax quadricarinatus, assembly GCF_026875155.1. Lineage (NCBI taxonomy): Eukaryota > Metazoa > Arthropoda > Malacostraca > Decapoda > Parastacidae > Cherax > Cherax quadricarinatus. Next base: position 13,493,104 of record NC_069457.1, read on the forward strand.
TGTATACCTTGTACATGTACTTGTATACCTTGTACATGTACTTGTTATACCTTGTACATGTACTTGTATACCTTGTACATGTACTTGTATACCTTGTACATGTACTTGTATACCTTGTACATGTACTTTGTATACCTTGTACATGTACTTGTATACCTTGTACATGTACTTGTATACCTTGTACATGTACTTGTATACCTTGTACATGTACTTGTATACCTTGTACATGTACTTGTAAAACCTTGTACATGTACTTGTTATACCTTGTACATGTACTTGTATACCTTGTACATGTACTTGTATAACCTTGTACATGTACTTGTATACCTTGTACATGTACTTGTATACCTTGTACATGTACTTGTATACCTTGTACATGTACTGGTATACCTTGTACATGTACTTGTATACCTTGTACATGTACTTGTATACCTTGTACATGTACTTGTATACCTTGTACATGTACTGGTAGTAAATAATGATATTATTATTATTACTATCATTATTATTATTATTATTATTATTACTATTATTATTATTATTACTAAGCTGAAAATCACTTCTGACCGCATTAACAAAACTATATTCGTTACTGATGATACTGTAATCGTTAGTGATGCTAGTATATATATTTTTTTTTTTTTGATACTATATTCGTTGGTGATACCATTTTCGTTATTGATGTGTATTCGATGCTGATGATACTAAATTCGTTACTAATAATACTCTATTCATTATATTCGTTATTGATATTTATTCGTTATTGATGATACTGAATTCGTTATTAATAGTACTGTATCCATTATTGATGAGAAAAAGTTAGTATATGAGAGGTTTTTACAGAGTAGAAGTGATGCAAGGAGGGAAGAGTAGATGGAGAGAAAAAGAGAGAGGTTAAGAGAGTGGTGAAGCAATGTAAAAAGAGAGGAAATGAGAGAGTGGGTGAGATGTTATCAATAAATTTTCCTGAGAATAAGAAAAAGTTATGGAGCGAGATTAATAAGCTGAGAAAGCCGAGGGAACGAATTAATACGACAGTTAAAAACAGGAGAGGAGAGTTATTAGATTTAGAGTTAGAGGTATCGGGAGGATGGTGGGAATATTTTGAGGAATTGTTAAATGTTGAAGATAGGGAAGCTGTGATTTCATGCATTGAACAGGGTGGTATAACATCTTGTAGGAGTGAGGAGTGGTGTGCAATACCGACAGGTTGGTAGGTAAGACACATAGGCAACAGTTAGGCAACTTTATTCCGAAACGTTTCGCCTACACAGTAGGCTTCTTCAGTCGAATACAGAAAGTAGGCAGGAACAGTAGAGATGTGAAGACGATGTAATCAGTCCACCCTTGAAGTCGTAGAATTTGAGGTTGTCAGTCCCTCGGCCTGGAGAAGTTCAGTTCCATAGCTTGATAAAGCTCCTGGAGAGCGAAACGTTGCCACAATAAAATGTCACATTAGTTGTACTTGTGTCCTTTTACTTTACATATTGTCGGTAATTCTACCAACGTTATTACAGTTCCATAGTCAGGAACTATCTGAACTTCTCCAGGCTGAGGGACTGACAACCTCAAATTCTACGACTACAAGGGTGATGGACTGATTACATCGTCTTCACATCTCTACTGTTCCTGCCTACTTTCTGTATTCGACTGAAGAAGCCTACTGTGTAGGCGAAACGTTTCGGAATAAAGTTGCCTAACTGTTGCCTATGTGTCTTACCTACCAAATTAGAGAAGTTTAGATTTAGAAATGATATAGGATAGTATTGGTTTGGAAATAGGGTAGTTGATGAGTGGAACAGTCTGCCTAGTAGAGTTATTGAAGCTAAAACCTTGGGTAGTTTCAAATTTAGGTTGGATAAAGACATGAGTGAGAGGGATTGGATTTGAGTGAGACTTGTATATGGGTAAATAGTTTGTCGATGAATGGTTCAGAGAACCGACATGTTGATAAATTAGACACATGTGCAACTCTTGGGTATCTTTATTGAGGAAACGTATCGCCACACAGTGGCTTCATCAGTCCATACGTAGGAGAAACTTGAAGAACAGGAGGAGAATAAGGTAATCAGTCCCTCAACCTTGAGTCGATGTGGTAAGTCCATCAATCTAATTTATCAACGTGTCGGTTCTCTGAACCATTCATCTACAATCCTGTCAGACACTGCAACTTCTTGAGATCTTAATACTTGGGAATTCTTCGCTTGTCTAACCCTTGGGCACGACCTACTTGGGCACGACCTACTTGGGCACGACCTACTTCCACATTGGACAAATGTGACACCACCTACGACTGCTGCACCTCTCCTACCAACGGTTTATAAGCTCCTTCTCCGCTCATATGCTGTATTCTATTCAAGATTGATGGACTGACCACATCGACTCAAGGTTGAGGGACTGATTACCTCATTCTCCTCCTGTTCTTCAAGTTTCTCCTATGTATGGACTGATGAAGCCACTGTATGGCGAAACGTTTCCTCAATAAAGATACCCAAGAGCTGCACATATGTCTAATTTATCAATGGGTAAATAGAATTAACAAAGCTTATCGCTAGGGTAGAATTGAAAATTGGGATTGTAAAGGATCTGCCTAGTATGGTCCAACAGGCCTGCTGCAGTGCTCCTCCTTTCTTATGTTCTTATGATAGGCAGAAGGCCTTAAAAAGAAATGGTAAGAAAATATATTGATAAATTAGACATATGTGCAACTCTTGGGTATCTTTATTGAGGAAACGTTTCGCCACACAGTGGTTTCATCAGTCCATACGTAGGAGAAACTTGAAGAACAGGAGGAAAAGTTAGTGGAATAGTTAGTGGTATGGGTTTTGGCGGGAAAACTGTGAAGTCGCAGGGTAGTAACATGAGTACTAGGAGAACTAGTAATAGGCAAAATGAGGAGGATATTGGAAAGCCAGTGGCACTAATTGACAATGACAGTAATAGGTTTAGTGGAATAACAGAAAGGAACAAGAAGGGTAAAGAGAGAGGAGGGTCATTAAATATTTATTACACAAATAGTCGCAGTGCTAGGAATAAGATGGACGAGTTGAGACTAGTTGCTAGTGCAGGTAACATAGATGTATTTGCCATTACTGAGACGTGGTTTAATTCAAAAAGTCGGGACATGCCTGCAGAATGTCACATTCAGGGTTTTAAATTGTTCAAAGTAGATAGAAGTATCGGGAAGGGGGGTGGGGGTGGCATTGTATGTCCGAGATCGCTTGAACTGTTGCATAAAAACGGGTATTAAGTCTGAAGTAACACATACAGAGTCTGTTTGGATAGAATTTTCAGAGGGGCATGAAAAATTAATTTTAGCTGTGATATACCGTCCCCCAAACTTAGATAGGGACCCAAAGGGGGACTACTATGGGAGGAAATTGTTAGGGCCACAAGGCACGATAATGTAGTAATTCGAGGAGACTTTAACTTTAGTCATATTGATTGGAATTTCTTGACTGGGAATTTAGAATCATACGATTTCTTAGAAGTAGTTCAGGATTGTTTTCTGAAGCAGTTTGTGACAGAACCTACAAGGGGAAATAACCTGCTTGACTTAGTTCTGGCAAACAACGAATCCATTGTTAATAATTTAGAAGTTTCAGAGGAACTGGGTGCTAGCGACCACAAATCAATTACATTTAGAATTGAATGGAAGTATGATAGTAGCGATAACTCAGTAACAGTCCCAGATTTTCGCTTAGCAGATTACGATGGGCTTAGAGAACACTTATCATCTGTTGACTGGGGTAACGAAGAGAGCTGCTCAAAGAACATTTATCCCTTATAAGGAAATTAGATCAAATTGAAATGACCCAAAATGGATGAATAATAGGCTCAAATATCTACTAGGGCTTAAGAAAGGAATTTATAGGCGTATCAAAAGAGGCGAGGGTCATCTTATGAATCAGTATATTGACATTAAGAGGGACATTAAAAAGGGGATAAGAAAAGCTAAAAGGGACTATGAAATTAAAGTTGCTAGGGATTCTAAAACTAACCCAAAAAGTTTTTTCCAGGTCTATAGAACAAAAGTTAGAGATAAGATAGGTCCCCTTAAAAATAACTATGGGCATCTTACTGACAAAGAGAATGAAATGTGCTCGATTTTAAATAATTATTTCTCTCGGTTTTTACACAGGAAGACACTAATAATATTCCGGTAATTAATTTTTATAGTGGATCAGAAGAAGATAAATTATGTAACATCACAGTCACTAGTGAAATGGTTGTGAAGCAGATAGACCGACTGAAGCAAAATAAGTCACCGGGTTCCTGATGAGTTTTTTCAAGGGTTCTTAAGGAATGCAAAATGGAAAGTATGTGAACCATTAACTAATATTTTTAATTTATCTCTTCAAACAGGTGTAGTGTCTGATATGTGGAAGATGGCTAATGTAATTCCTATTTTTAAAACAGGGGACAAGTCGTTACCGTCAAATTACCGCCCAATAAGCCTGACCTCAATTGTAGGCAAATTACTAGAGTCAATTATAGCTGAGATTATAAGAAGCCATCTCGATAAGCATAGCTTGATTAATGATACTCAGCATGGATTCACAAGAGGCCGGTCTTGTCTAACTAATTTATTAACTTTCTTCAGTAAAGCTTTTGAGGCTGTTGACCACGATAAAGAATTTGATATTGTTTACTTAGATTTTAGTAAGGCATTTGATAGAGTTCCGCACCAAAGACTGTTGAAGAAAGTAGCAGCTCATGGCATTGGGGGAAGAGTGCTCTCGTGGATAGAATCATGGCTCACAGACAGGAAGCAGAGAGTGTCCATAAATGGGGTTAAATCCGAGTGGGGATCAGTAACAAGTGGCGTTCCACAGGATCAGTCTTGGGCCCGTTGTTGTTTATAATATATATCAATGATCTTGATGACGGAATTACTAGTGATATGAGCAAATTCGCCGATGACACGAAGATAGGTAGGATAATTGATTCAAACGTAGATGTTATGGAACTTCAGGAGGATTTAGACAAACTCTACTCTTGGTCAGAAAAGTGGCAGATGCAGTTCAATGTAGATAAATGCAAGGTTCTGAAGCTCGGGATGTCCATAACCCTAGCACTTATAAGTATAAATAATGTAGAACTTAGCCATACAGATTGCGAAAAGGACTTGGGGTTATGGTAAGCAGCAACCTTAAACCAAGACAGCAATGCCTAAGCGTACGTAATAAGGCAAATAGATTACTAGGATTTATATCAAGAAGTGTAAGCAACAGAAGTCCAGAGGTCATTCTGCAGCTTTATACATCATTAGTAAGGCCTCACCTAGATTATGCAGCTCAATTCTGGTCTCCATATTACAGAATGGACATAAATTCGTTAGAAAACATTCAGCGCTAGGATGACTAAATTAATACATAGCATTAGAAATCTTCCTTATGAAGAAAGATTGAAGACTCTTAAGTTACATTCACTTGTTAGACGGAGAATGAGGGGAGACTTGATCAAAGTGTATAAGTGGAAGATAGGTATTAATAAAGGGGATATTAACAAGGTCTTGAGGATATCTCTCCAAGAGAGAACCCGCAGTAATGGATTTAAATTAGATAAGTTTAGATTTGAAAGGACGTAGGAAAGTATTGGTTTGGAAATAGGGTAGTTGATGAGTGGAACAGTCTACCTAGTTGGGTTATTGAGGCTAGGACTTTGGGTAGTTTCAAATTTAGGTTGGATAATACATGAGTGGGAGGGGTTGGATTTGAGTGGGACTTGCACATCAGAGCTTGTTTCTAGGGTGGCATTGAAAATTGGGTTGGTCAAATGTTTGTTAGTGGGATGAATTGTAAAGGACCTGCCTAGTATGGGCCAACAGGCCTGCTGCAGTGTTCCTCCTTTCTTATGTTCTTATGTTCTTAGGAGGAGAATGAGGTAATCAGTCCCTCAACCTTGAGTCGATGTGGTCAGTCCATCAATCTTGAATAGAATACGGCATATGAGCGGAGAAGCAGCTTATAAACCGTATGGCAGGAGAGGTGCAGCAGTCGTAGGTGGTGTCACATTTGTTCAATGTGGAAGTAGGTCGTACCCAAGTAGGTCGTGCCCAAGTAGGTCGTGCCCAAGGGTTAGACAAGCGAAGAATTCCCAAGTATTAAGATCCCACTGTATTAAGCCACTGTGTGGCGAAACGTTTCCTCAATAAAGATACCCAAGAGTTGCACACGTGTCTAATTTATCAACATGTCGGTTCTCTGAACCACTCATCTACAAAGAAAATATATGTTAAAATACCTAAGTCGAACCAGGTCTGGTAAGAGTTAACTAAAACAACCAACACATATATACAAAAACAAGGGCGGAGTTCCATGACTCACGAAATCGTAATGACACGACTGAAAACAAACCATACCACGGGTGGGGATAGAACCCGCGATCAGAGAGTCTCAAATCTCCAGACCGTCGCATTAGCCACTGGACCAGCTAGCCATACTTACAGAACTGGTGGCAGGTAAGACACATATGCAACAGTTAGGTATCTTTATTATGAAACGTTTCGCCTACACAGTAGGCTTCTTCAGTCAAGTACAGAAAAGTTGATAGAACAATGGAACATATGGAACAATGCTCTTCTCCAGACTGAGGGACTGACCACCTCAAAACTTTAAGGGTGATGGACTGATTACATCGTCTTCAAGTATCTTCTGCTTCTATCAACTTTTCTGTACTTGACTGAAGAAGCCTACTGTGTAGGCGAAACGTTTCATAATAAAGATACCTAACTGTTGCATATGTGTCTTACCTAACAACCTGTCGGTATTTTATTCCATTTTAATGTTCAGAACTGGTGGCAGCAGAAAGTCAAGTGATGTGAACTCGTCAGGAGGGTCCCCATGTTAACTGCCACCGGGTGGAGAAGGAAGGGGTGAAGTGAGGTAACAATGCGTGCCCAGTGCCCAGTGCCCAGTGCCCAGCAAGCATTCATCTATTAACATTACCACCACTGCTCATTCATACTTCCACTCTTATCTAATGAACATTTCCCTTACACAGGCTCCTTCACCGTCGTGTGTTAGCGTGACTTGTAAATGGTCCAAGTAGGACCGAAATGTTATCATTAGCTTCTCTCTCTCCTATGTGCGGTTTGTGTATAATTAAAAGTATTATCCAGAGGGCTGAGGAAGAGTTGTTGAGGTGATTCACACATTTAGAAAATATAGAACAAAATAGAATGACCTGTAGGTATATAAATTACAAAAAGGCACAATACCGTGACTGGAACGATGCACAAATAACCCTGACATAGAAGAGAGGAGCTTACCACGACGTTTCGGTCCGACTTGGTCCATTTACAAAGTTACAGTATGACTTTGTAAATGGTCCAAGTCAGACAGAAACGTCGCCGTAAGCTCCTTTCTTCTACGTACGGGTTATTTGTATACTGTAGGTATATAAATCTGTAGTGGAGGGCAGGTGGGGTAGGGGTCTGCAGAGGAAATGTTGGAAAGAGGGGGTAAAAGAGGTTTTGTACGCGAGGGTCTTGGACATCTAGCAGGCGAGTGTGAGCGTGTTAGAGAGGAGTGGAGGCAAGTACTTTATATGATTTGACATGCTGTTGGAGTGTGAGCAAGGTAATATTTATAAAGGGATTCATGGAAACTGGTCAGCCCCACAGGACATCCGGAATATACAGACGGATCTTCTGCCACAACGCCAGTTAACGATACAAGCTGCATGTGAGTCGGAAGATGTGACTGATGAAGACCTCATGGACTTGGAACTCCGACGTGCCATTAAGAACACAGGTGACACTGCCCCGGGCATCGATGGTGTTACGTACTCCATGATTGCACGGGCTGGTCAGAGTGGATGGGAGACCATAAACAAGTCATGGAGGTCCGGGACACTCCCAGCAGCTTGGAAGAAGGCTACCATTGTACCAGTTCCAAAGCCCAAGGACCCAGGCAGTATGAGACCCATATCGCTGACCAGCTGTTTAGCCAAGACTGCTGAGAGGATGGTGTTAAACCGCCTCCTACGGAAACTTGGACCCCCCTCATCATCACATATTTGGCTTCACCAAAGGAGTGGGTACAGCAGAGTGCATAACCACTCTACTAAACCAGATTGCTGATAGTAACAAGAAACAATGGTACCGAGTAGCGACTCAGGGAGAACCCCCTTCATACGATAGGTGGTGGTCCAGAGCAATGTACCGCCATCCATCGGCTTCGTTTGGGCTTTCCCACAGCCCAAATGATGGTAGACAAGGCTGAGGAGATGTGCCAGTACTGCCAGCACGTTGTCCAGTGTCCCCTAACACACTATCTCCTGGAGTGCCAAGTTACTGAGACACTCTGCAGGCAACTACCACTGATGTCCCCTCCCGAAGAAGACCCAGAGATGACTGCGGCCACACTAGTGTACCATGGAGTCAACGAACCAGACAAGCTGTTACCCGTAATAACGACATATCCTCCTCCTCGCTAGTGTCCACAGTTAGGAGTACATATAGTGTTGTTATAAGACGCACCAGATGAACGACCAGAACACTGCTTCAGCAACATACGTTGCAACATTGCAGAAATCTTTCTCCTTCAGGAGGCAGAGACGGGTCATCGCAAGATTAAGACCCGCGCCAGGACCCCGGTCTTGGCCAACATTATACATACATATACAAACTGGTCAGCCGAACTTGAGTCCTGGAGGAGAGAAGTCCAGTTCCTTCACTCGGAAAATGGGCGGGTATATTTACAGTTTTGAACTATAGTATCAGCACCCTTCTGGCAAGACAGTGATGGAGTGAAAGATGATGATAGTGTTTCATCTTTTTGGGCCATCCTGCCTCGGTGTGAGACGGCCTATGTGTTAAAAAAAATCGTTATGGATGGTCGTGCATTCGTTATTAATGATATTGTATTCTTTACTGTTGCCACTGTATTTGCTATTAATAACACAACGAAAATATATTGAATAGTGTAGCAACGCTGCTGGTGTTCCCACAATATAACTATCATAAAAACTGTAAGATTACCTGTAAATGTTACCATATATATATATATATATATATATATATATATAATATAAATATATATATATATATATATATATATTTATATATATATATATAATATAATATGCAAAACAACCACTCTGAAAGAATAGAGAAATTCCAAGTGCTTTCGTGACTACTCACATTATCAAGGAACTATGATAATGTGAGTATCTTGATAATGTGAGTAGTCACGAAAGCGCTTGGAATTTCTCTATTCTTTCAGAGTGGTTGTTTTGCATATATATATATATATATATATATAATATATATATATATATATATATATATAATATATATATATATATATATATATATATATATATATATACTGATCGTGAAATCATTGCTCAGTGTTCGTTAAGCAGTCATCTGTTTGACTGCCTTAGTAACACATATGCTCACCTTAACAATACAGATGTTCTCCTTAGTAACACAGATGTTCACCTTAGTAACACAGATGTTCACCTTAGTAACACAGATGTTCACCTTTCAATCATCAGATTCACTAAGTGTTCAACTCGATTGATCACTTCCGCCACCTGGCTACACTACACCTAGCAACTATTGAACTTTCTGAGAAATATGACAAGTGCAACACTTGGGTGATGATTAAGGCAAATGTGCAACATTTAGGTGAAAAATATAACAAGTGGAACACCTGAGTGAAGAATAAGACACATGTACAACTTTTGGGTGAAGAATAAGACACATGTTCAACTTTTGGGTGAAGAATAAGACACATGTACAACTTTTGGGTGAAGAATAAGACACATGTACAACTTTTGGGTGAAGAATAAGACACATGTACAACTTTTGGGTGAAGAATAAGACACATGTACAACTTTTGGGTGAAGAATAAGACATAAGGAAATCTTTGATATTTCACATGTGTCTCATTCATCATCTCTCAGGTACTGAAGAGTAAACCATTATTGAGAGTTTTGCTTAACAAAGTGTCGCCTCTACTACACCACTTAACCTTAACTCTGTACTCCACCATCCACACCTCACAGTCACCATCTTAACTGGGTAACTAGTAAGGCAGAATGTTCACTGCCCTCCACCACTCAACCACAAATACAAATGTACGGAACACCTCTACATCACACCACACCAGCTTGAGTGTTCTACTTGACAGATCATCTCTATACTACGCCACACCTCACAACACCAGCTTGACTGAGTGTTCCACTTGACAGATCATCTCTATACTTCACTACACCCCACAACACTAGCTTGACTGAGTGTTCCACTTGACAGATCATCTCTATAACCTCACAACACCAGCTTGACTGAATGTTCCACTTGACAGATCATCTCTATACTCCACTACACCCCACAACACCAGCTTGACTGAGTGTTTCACTTGACAGATCATCTCTATACTCCACTACACCCCACAACATCAGCTTGACTGAGTGTTCCACTTGACAGATCATCTCTATACTCCACTACACCCCACAACACCAGCTTGACTGAGTGTTTCACTTGACAGATCATCTCTATACTCCACTACACCCCACAACATCAGCTTGACTGAGTGTTCCACTTGACAGATCATCTCTATATTTCACTACACCCCACAACACTAGCTTGACTGAGTGTTCCACTTGACAGATCATCTCTATATTTCACTACACCCCACAACACCAGCTTGACTGAGTGTTCCACTTGACAGATCATCTTTATACTCCACTACACCCCACAACACCAGCTTGACTGAGTGTTCCACTTGACAGATCGCCTCAGCGGGCGGGAGTCTACAAGCAGAGTGTCGACTGACGTTGGGACCACATCAACTGAGTGCCTTCAAGACCCTGCGAGTCAGAGTGAGGATGATATCATACGTTGACAACTATCATTCCTCAGGTGAGTCCTATCCTCGCTAGGACCTCTTCTTTCTTCATAGCTGCTGCTATAATGTCAAGATCCCTTGATCAAAGGAAATGGAGCTGGTAATGTCTTTTTATTTTTTTTTGTCTTATTCTTTTCTAATTTCAAGGTCCTGACTGCATATAATTTCTCTGTTCACTAAGATTCCTCGTGTTCTGTGTTCTCCTGTTCTCTCTCATCCATCCTTGCGAAGGCCTCTACCTTCTTCTTTGGTCTAGGGAACTGAAGGATTTCTGGAATGATATTCTTGGCTTCCATGTTCTTTACTCTTTATTCTCCTTCTTTTATTACTCCATACTCTTTATTCTTGGCACTAAATATAATGTAGTTTCTTTATTCTTTGGTATTTCTCGTGTTTTGCATATTTTCATTTGAGTTTCTGGATAATAGTAGCCACACTGAGAACAGCAGCAGCTGTAGCTCTCCAGCAACAGCACCAATAACAGCACACAATGTATCGTAGATCGGTATTATATATCTGAAGATAAAGCTCTAGTCGTGTGACTAAAGTCTTCTATGTATCGTAGACAGATATGTAGACGTTATTATACCTGCAAGATATTGTTACTTGTGACTCCACACGTGAGACAGACAGCAACACAGTTATGATGGTCCTCAGGGACTTGTCAAGTGTCTGTTTGTAGGAGTCCACTTCCATTGTTTTGGTGCTGCACTTGTCGGCAGTACCTGATATGCAGACGAGCAGCACCCACACCAGCAGCAGCACCCACGGCAGCAGCAGCACCCACGGCAGCAGCAGCACCCACGGCAGCAGCAGCACCCACGGCAGCAGCAGCACCCACACCAGCAGCAGCACCCACACCAGCAGTACCCTCACCAGCAGCACCCACACCAGCAGCACCTTCACCAGCAGCACCCACACCAGCAGCAGCACCCACACCAGCAGCAGCACCCTCACCAGCAGCAGCACCCACACCAGCAGCAGCACCCTCACAAGCAGCAGCACCCACAGCAGCAGCAGCACCCACGGCAGCAGCAGCACCCACGCCAGCAGCAGCACCCACAGCAGCAGCAGCACCCACAGCAGCAGCAGCACCCACACCAGCAGCAGCACCCACACCAGCAGTAACCTCACCAGCAGCACCCACACCAGCAGCATCCTCACCAGCAGCACCCACACCAGCAGCAGCACCCACACCAGCAGCAGCACCCACACCAGCAGCAGCACCCACACCAGCAGCAGCACCCTCACAAGCAGCAGCACCCACACCAGCAGCACCCTCACCAGCAGCACCCACACCAGCAGCACCCCCACCATCAGCACCCAAAGGAACTTTGCTGACTTAGTCGTAAGAACTAACAACAGGGCGTCTATACTGCAAGCTGAATTACTTGCCATCCTAATGGCACTAAAGCTAGCTTATGACTCTGAGCTTGACTCTATCATCATTACTGATTCTGTGTCATCACTGATGCCTCTTGACTCACATAATGACTCTAACAACATGCTCACTGGAGAAGCCAGGTACAGATACTCAAAAGTCTGGAAAAAATGAATTTCTGTGGAATTTTTACAAATGCCATCATATATCAGTAACAGCCATGTCGACAGCACAGACAGCAACCACGCTAGCAGAGGAAACAGCAACAGAGCGTACAGTAACAGCAGCACCCAAAACAAAACCCACAACAGCACACACTGCAGCATTCACAACAGCACTGCTGTTATCCTTCACACACACTAACAGGACACCACACCTGCCGTGACTGTGTCTCGGTTCACAACACTCTCGTAACAGCATAAATTGTTGACTAGCTCGTGCACCAGACAGATGTTGTCGAAGCTGGATCAATATATGTGTATGTGCGTGTGCGTGTGTGTGTGTGTGTTTAAAGACGATGTAATCAGTCCATCACCCTTGAAGACGTAGTTCTGAGGTAGTCAGTCCCTCAGCCCGGAGAAGAGTTCACACCTCCATAGTCTGGAACAATGTGGATTGAAGCAACAGTATGGAGACTTATGTACCGTCAAGGTGAGAGAAAATCTTGATAAATTAGACACATGTGCAACTCTTGGGTATCTTTATTGAGGAACGTTTCGCCACACAGTGGCTTCATCAGTCCATACATAGGAAAACTTGAAGAAACAGGAGGAGAATGAGGTAAATCATCCCTCAACCTTGAGTCGATGTGTTTCAGTCCATCAATCTTGAGTAGAATACGGCATATGAGTGGAGAAGGAGCTTATAAACGTAGGCAGGAGAGGTGCAGCAGTCGTAGGTGGTGTCACATTTGTTCAATGTGGAAGTAGGTCGTGCCCAAGTAGGTCGTGCCCAAGTAGATCGTGCCCAAGTAGATCGTGCCCAAGTAGGTCGTGCCCAAGTAGATCGTGCCCAAGTAGGTCGTACCCAAGAATTAGGCAAGCGAAGAATTCCTAAGTATTAAGATCCCAAGAAGTTGCAGTGTCTGACAGGTTTGAAAATCTTGATGACAGTGGAGACGGATCCCACTAGTAGAAATAACGTAGTCATTGCCACGAATTCAATCCCCACCCGTACCGTGGGTTTTTTTTCTACTGGATAGGTCTATCTCAAATCCAACCTCACTCGTACCTATTAGTCAAGAAAAGCTGACAAAAGTTATTCTCTGTACCAAGATACCAATGTTTTGCTGTGTCTGACAGTATAATTATGATAATGGTATCCAATGTTGTTAGGTAAGACACATATGCAACAGTTAGGTATCTTTATTTCGAAACGTTTCGCCTACACAGTAGGCTTCTTCAGTCGAGTACAGAAAAGTTGATAGCAGCAGAAGATACTTGAAGACGATGTAATCAGTCCATCACCCTTAAAGTTTTGAGTGGTCATCCCTCATCTGGAGAAGAGCATTGTTCCATAGAATGAAATAATATTATTGTCATTCTATGGAACAATGCTCTTCTCCAGACTGAGGGACTGACCACCTCAAAACTTTAAGGTGATGGACTGATTACATCGTCTTCAAGTATCTTCTGCTGCTAATCAACTTTTCTGTACTCGACTGAAGAAGCTACTGTGTAGGCGAAACGTTTCGAAATAAAGATACATAACTGTTGCATATGTGTCTTACCAAACAACCTGTCGGTATTTTATACCATTTTAATGTTCAATGTATCCAATACCGACAAGTTGATAAGGTGACATGTATCTTTATTCCTAAACGTTTCGCCCACACAGAAGAATATTAGGTAAATGGACACAGATGTAACTAATGTGACATTTTATTGTGGCAAACGTTTCGCTCTCCAGGACTTTATCAAGCGAAACCGTTGCCACAATAAAACGTCACATAAGATGCATAAGTGTGCATTTACCTGACAATTTGTCGGTAATTCTCATTACTACCACAGAAGTCTGTCGTGTAGGCGAAACGTTTCGGAATAAGGACACCTAACTGTGCATCAAGGCAGGTGTATACACAATCCCTTGCGGCAACTGTAACCAAATTCACGTGGACAAATATCACGAAAACCACCGAGACGCATTTCTGAACAGAGACGTGAGCATTAAGGCGCCGTAGCCTGGTGGCTAAAAGCACACACTTCACACGCGAGGTCTGAGTTCGAATACCCAGCGAGGGTAAAACAGTGGGCGTGTTTCCTTATACCGGTTGTCTATGTTCACCATCAGTAAAATGGGTACCTGGTGTTAGTGGACTGTGTGGGTCACATCCTGGTGTTTTGTGGACTGTTGTGGGTCACATCCTGGGTGTTAGTGGACTGTTGTGGGTCGCATCCTGGGTGTTAGTGGACTGGTGTGGGTCACATCCTGGGTGTTAGTGGACTGGTAGTGGGTCACATCCTGGTGTTAGTGACTGGTGTGGTCACATCCTGGTGTTAGTTGACTGGTGTGGGTCGCATCCTGGGTGTTAGTGGACTGGTGTGGGTCACATCCTGGGTGTTAGTGGACTGGTGTGGGTCACATCCTGGGTGTTAGTGGTCTGGTGTGGGTCGCATCCTGGACAAAACTGACCTAATTTGCGGAAAATGCTCAGCATAACAAGCGGCTTTCTATATAGTAGTATGTCATTGATGTCAGCTATGGTCTGTATACCTTGTACATGTACTGGCAGTAATAAAGATATTATTAGTGTTACTTAAACAACGACTGTGCTTATCAGACCATCCACAACCACTGATCAATTTATAATGGCGTACGATGTATTGTCAAAGTACAGGACACATCACAAAACAGATTCTGTAATAATCACTAGTGAGCATATCAGACAACTTCTGCCAGAGAGGCGGAGTCTGTGATATAGCCGAACTTCTCGCTAAGAAGATTCTTGATAACTATCCCACATAGCAATGTGTGGTATGTTGAGGTTGGCCGAGTATATCTTGTATGTTCGAGTGGGCCAAGCATGTCTGGTATGTTGAAATGGACCAAGCATGTCTGGCATGTTGAAATGGACCAAGCATGTCTGTATGTTGAAATGGACCAAGCATGTCTGGCATGTTGAAATGGACCAAGCATGTCCTGGTATGTAGGGGCAGACCAAGCATGTCTGGCATGTTGAAATGGACCAAGCATGTCTGGCATGTTGAAAGGACCAAGCATGTCTGGCATGTTGAAATGGACCAAGCATGTCTGGTATGTTGGGCAGACCAAGCATGTCGGCATGTTGAAATGGACAAGCATGTCCTGGCATGTTGAAATGACCAAGCATGTCTGGTATGTTGGGGCAGACAAGCATGTCTCGTATGTTTGGGACGGGCCAAACATGTCTGGTATGTTGGGACGGGCCAAACATGTCTGGTATGTTGGGACGGGCACAAACATGTCTGTGTATGTTGGGACTGGCCAAACATGTCTTGTATGTTGGGACAGGCCAAACATGTCTTGTATGTTGGGACGGGCCAAACATGTCTTGTATGTTGGGACTGGCCAAACAGTCTTGTATGTTGGACTGGCCAAACATGTCTTGTATGTTGGGACTGGCCAAACATGTCTGGTATGTTGGGACGGGCCAAACATGTATGGTATGTTGGGACGGGCCAAACATGTCTGGTATGTTGGGACGGGCCAAACATGTCTTGTATGTTGGGACTGGCCAAACATGTCTTGTATGTTGGGACTGGCCAAACATGTCTTGTATGTTGGGACTGGCCAAACATGTCTTGTATGTTGGGACTGGCCAAACATGTCTGGTATGTTGGGACGGGCCAAACATGTCTTGTATGTTGGGACTGGCCAAACATGTCTGGTATGTTGGGACGGGCCAAACATGTCTGGTATGTTGGGACCGGCCAAACATGTCTGGTATGTTGGGACGGGCCAAACATGTCTGGTATGTTGGGGACCGGCCAAACATGTCTGGTATGTTGGGACGGGCCAAACATGTCTGGTATGTTGGGACGGGCCAAACATGTCTGGTATGTTGGGACCGGCCAAACATGTCTGGTATGTTGGGACGGGCCAAACATGTCTGGTATGTTGGTATGGACCAAGTTGGAAGCAGAGGTACGGTCTCGCGAGATGGTTCTGTCTTGTTTAATATCTCTCGGAAGTTACGATATTTGGGTAGTATCGAGTAGTGTGTTAACTCTATGTGCTTCTCTGATGTGCTCGGGCTGTAACAGCTATCGTAAGGCACATCTCACAGTGTACACCCATGATGTACTCTGGATGTTACTATCTAACTTTAAGGGGCACGTAAGTACACTTGTCTTCTAATAACATGATCATTTTCCACTATAATCTTCCTTATCCATAATTACTATCGCATTTATGATAGTAATTATGTACAACCCGATAGATGTGCTTATTATGTACGTGGCTATTGTACATAGCTTCATCTTGTGAGACCGTGTGGATGTACTCGGTCCTGTAAGGTTCCACACGGTGTACATTCATGCTGCTGTTGTTGTTATTGGTGATGGTGGTGGTGGTGGTGGTGGTGTGGTGGTGGTGGTGGTGGTGGTGGTGGTGGTGGTGGTTGTGGGTGATGGGGGTTGTGGTGATGGTGGTGGTGGTGGTGGTGGTGGTGGTGTGGTGGTGGTTGTGGTGATGGGTGGTGGTGGTGGTGGTGGTGGTGGTGTGGTGGTGGTGGTGGTGGGGTGGTGGTGGTGGTGGTGGGGGTGGTGTGGTGGGGTGGTGGTGGTGGTGGTGTGGTGTGTGGTGGGGTGGTGGTGGTGGGGGTTGGGGGTGTGTGGTTGTGGTGATGGTGGTTTTGGTGATGGTGGTGGTGGTGGTGTGTGGGGGGTGGTGGTGGTGTTGTGGTGATGGGTTTGGGGGTGGTGGTGGTGGTGGTGGTGTGGTGGTGGTGGGGGGTGGTGTGGTGGTGGGTGGGGTGGTGGTGGGGGGGTGGTGGTGGGTGTGGTGGTGGGGGGGTGGTGGTGGTGGTGGTGTGGTGTGATGGTGGTGGTGGTGGTGGTGGGATGGTGGTGGTGGGTGGTGGTGGTGATGTTGTTAAAAATGTATATTTTTTTTTTAAATTTTTCTCCCCCCCCTTTTTACCCCCAAAACCCACGGCCCCTTTAATTTTTTAAAAATTTAAAAAAAAATTTTCCCCCAATTTTTTTCCCCTTTTCCCAAAAAAAATTTTTTTTTTTCCTTAAAAACCCCTTTTCTTTTTTTAAATTTTCCCCGTTTTTTTAAAAAAAAACCCCCCCCCTTTTTGGGGCCCCCTGAAAATTTAAAAATTTTTGGGGTTTTTTTTTTTGGGGGGGGTTTTTGGGGGGGTTTTTGGGGGGGGTTTTGGGGGGGCCCTTTTTTTTTTGGGGGGTTTTTAAAGGGGGGGGGGGGGTTTTTTTTGGGGGTTGGGGGGGGGGGGGGGAAAAAAGGGTTTTTGGGGGGGGTTTTTTTTGGGGGGCCCCCGGGGGGTTTTTTTTTTTTTTTTTTTTTGGGGGGTTTTTTGGGGGGGTTTTTGGGGGGGTTTTGGGGGGCCCCCCCGGGGGGGGGGGGTTTTTTTTTTTTTGGGGGGGGGTTTTTTTTTTTAAGGGGTTTTTTTGGGGGGGTTTTCCCGGGTTTTGGGGGGAAAAAAAAGGGGGGGGGGGGTTTTTTTTTCCCGGGGGGGGGTTTTTTTTTTTGGGGGGGGGGGTTTTTTGGGGGGGGGGGGTTTTTTTTTTGGGGGGGGGGGGGGGTTTTTTTTTGGGGGGGTTTTTTTTTTGGGGGGGGGGGTTTTTTTTTAAAAAAAGGGGGTTTTTGGGGGGGTTTTTGGGGGGGGGAAAAGGGGGTTTTTTTTTGGGGGGGGGGGGGGGGGGTTTTTTTTTTTTTTTTAAAAAATTTTGGGGGGGTTTTTTGGGGGTTTAAAAACCCCCCCCTTTTTTTTTTTTGCCCCCCCCTTTTTTAAAATTTTTTTAAAAAGGGCCCCCTTTTTCCCCCTTTTTTTTTCCCCCCAAAAAAATTTTTTCCCCAAAATTTTTTCCCCCCCCTTTTTTTTTGGGGGGTTTCCCCAAAAAGATTTTTTCCCCCCCAAAAGGGTTGTCCCATTTTTTTGGGGGGGAAAATTTCCCAAAATTTTTTTTAAAAAAAAAAAATTTTTTCCTTTTTTGTCCCCCCCTTTTTTTTAACCCCCCCCCCCAATTTCCCTTTTTTTTCCCTTTTTTTTAAAAAACCCCTTTTTCCCTTTTCCCCCTTTTCCCATTAAAAAACCCCCCAAATTTTCCCCTAAATTGTCCCCTTACCCCCCTTTGAAAAATTTCCCCAAAAATTTTGGGGCCCCCCCTTTTTCCCCCCCTTTTATTTCCCCAAAAATTTTTCCCCCCCCCAAAATTTTTTAAAACCCCCCTGCCCCCCCCTTTTTAATTTCCCCAATTTTTCCCTTCCCCTGCCCCCCTTTTTCCCCCAAATTTCCCAAATTTCCCAAAAATTCCCAGGCCCCCCTTTCCCCCCCCCCTTTTTTTCCCCCTTTTAAAAAACCCCCCCCCCCTTTTAAAAAAAAAAAACCCAAACCCAAAAAAAATTTTCCCTTTTCTTTTTTCCCCCCCCGGAATTTTTTTTTGGGGGTTTTTAAAGGGTTTTCCCCCCCGGCCCCAATTTTCCCCCCCCCCCCCCCCCCCCAAATTTTTCCCCCCCCCTTTTTTTTTTTTTTTCCCCCTTTTTTATGTTTTCCTTTTTTGGGGTTTTTTTTTTTTTCCCCCCTTCCTCACGCAGCGCTCCCCAGTCACCAGGTCGCCCCCTTTTTTCCCAAAACCCCCCACCAGTTGACTTTGCCCGGTTCCCCAAAATTTTTGGCGAACTGTTTATACTTTAAAAAAAAACAGTTTTATTTTGGGATGTATCTAGGTATAACATTCATGAATTTTTGCAGTAATAGGACTGTGGGGGAAAAATTTTGGGGGAAAAAAAAAAATTCACTCCAGCTCACGTTACAGGAAAACCTTTCAGAAAAAACCGCTGTTGTAGCACTGGAGAATTTGCAGGGTAACACCCCAGCTGGATAGTTGCCAGATGGGCGGTAGCAAACCCTTTTAAAAAGAAACCCCAAAAATACACAAAATTTAAACCGGGACTACAACAAAATTTTTTCACCTTTTTTCAGTTTTCAGAGGAAAAAGGTTTTTTTTGTACTGTTGGTGACCAGATTACACGCACCCCTTAAAAGAAATAAATTAACTAGACAACCATAACAAGAAAAAATTTTCAGAATTTTAATAATTGGGGGTTTAAACGTTTTTTACAAAAAAAAGATACGTCAGCGGGGTTCCCCGCACCCCCCTGTGTAAAGGGCACCGTTGGGGGTGCTACACAGTTGGGGAAAACAAAACCCGGGGGGAGTGCTACACAGGGGGGAAATTAAAACAGTGGGAATTACAAAATGGGGGTAACACAGTTGGGGGTCCCACACAGTGGGAATCTACACAAAGGGGGAAAACTACACAGTGGGGTCTCACAGTGGGAATACTACACCCTGGGAATACTACCCCAGGGAATACTACAAAAAGTGGGAGTTTCTAACCCGTGGGAATACCGGGACAGTGGGAATACTACACAGTGGGAATACTACACCCGTGGGAATTACACAGTTTGGGAAAACTACCCCAGGGAAAAACAAAACGGGGAATTTCTACACGTTGGGAAAAACTAACACAGTGGGGTGCCAAAACAGTGGGAAAAACACACAGTGGGATTCTACACGGGGGAAAACTACACATGGGTCTAAAACCCGTGGGAATTTTTCCCCATGGGGAAAAAAATAAAACAGTGGGAATTTCCCCAGTGGGTTCTAAAAGTGGGAATACACCAGTGGGAAAAAAACCCAAAACCCGGGAAAAAAAAAACACAAAAAACACAAAAACAACAAAAAAACAATGGGAAAACTCCCCAATGGGAATCTACACCCTTTGGGGTATACCCCCGTGGGAATCTCCAAATGGGGGGGAAAAAACACAGTGGGAAAAATTCACAGGGGAATAAATACCGTGGGAAAAACTACACAAATGGAAAAATTTCACAGTGGGAAAAAAACCCCCGTGGGAAAACTACACAGTGGGAATTTCTACACATTGGGGAATTTCTTTCACGTGGGAAAATACTACAAAATTGGGGAAAACTAACAGTGGGAATAACAACCGGGGAAACTAAACAGTGGGGAAAAAAATACCGTGGGAATACTATACAGTGGGAATACTACACAGTGGCCGGGAAATTCCCCACACAGGGGGGGCCCCCACTTCCCAGGAGGAAACTAACACCCCCCGTTGGGGGATTTCCCCCATAAAATGGGTACCTTTTTCCACCGGGGGGGTTCCCCCTGGGAATACCCAAAGGTGGAAAACCCCGGGGGGTTACCCCCCAAAAGTTTGGGAAATTAAAACCCCAGTGGGAAAAACTAAAACAGGGAAAACAAAACCCGTGGGTTTTCTATACAGGGGAATAATAACATTGGGAAAACTACACCCGTGGAAATACTAACAGTGGGATACTTCACAGTGGGCAACTTAAAAACAAATGGGAATACTACACAGTGGGAATTTCTACACCTGGGAACTACACATGGGAATACTACCAGGGAATAAATTTTCCCCTTTTTATTTCCATCACGAAAAAAGAAACGGGCACAAGGGGTTGAAAAACCCCTCAGCCGGGGCAAGAAAAATTCAGTAGTTTTTCAGCCTGAGTGAGAAACTTTAGTATGTCCCCTGAAACAGAGAAACTTTTAGGGATGGGGCAGTTTAGCTGAGAAAAATTCAGTAGTGTCAGCCGGGCAGAGGAAAAATTCAGTAGTTCGCCCGAGCAGAAACTTCAGTATGTCATCTGAGCAGAGAAACTTCAGTAGGTCAGTCCCCGAAACGAAAAAACTTCGTAGTGTCAGCCCGAGCTGAAAATTTAGTAGGTCACCTGAGCTGAGAAAAATTTTTTAAGGTTTTGGGGGTCCCCCGGTTTTGAGCAGGAAACTTCAGTAGTTCAGCCTGAGTGAGAAACTTCAGTAGTGCATTTTGAGCAGAGAAACTTTCCCGTAGTGTCCGCTGAGCTTTAGGGAAAATTTAGTATGGGCCCGGGTTTAGCGGAAACTTTTATAGTGTCAGCCGAGCGAGAAAAATTCCAAATAGTGTCAGCCCGAGCAGAAACTTCAGTAGTGGGCAGCCCGAGCTGAGAAACTTTAGTGTCGCCTTTAAGGAGAAAAAACTTAAATGTGTCAGCCCGAGCTGAGAAACTTCAGTAGTGTCCCTGAGCAGAGAAACTTCAGGTGTCAGCTGAGCAAAAAACTTTAGAGTGAAGCCTGAGCTGAGGGAAAAAAATTTAGTAGTGTCAGTCCGAGCAGAGAAATTCAGTATGTCACCCGAGCGAGAAAATTCAGTAGTGCAGCCTTTAGGCTGGAAACCCTTTAGAATGCAGTGAACTGAGAAAAATTCAGTAGTGTCCGCCCCAGCTGAGAAACTTCAGTATGTCAGCCCCCCGGAGAGAAACTTCAGTAGTGTTCCCGCCCGACCGAGAAACTTCAAATAGTGTCAGCCTTTAAACTGAGAAACTTCAAATAGGGTTTAGTTTAGCGAGAAACTTCAGTAGTGTCACCCGAGCAAAAAACTTCCGTAGTGTCAGGCCCCGAGTGGGGGAAAATTCGTAAATGTCAGCCGGGGCTGAGAAAATTTTAGTAGTTTTCCCGCCTGAGCCGAGAAACTTTAGTAGTGTCAGCTGATAGAGAAACTTCAGTAAGGGCAGCCGAGCTGAGAAACTTCAGAGTGTCAGCCCGAGCTGAGGAAAAAATCATTGTGTCGTTTAGCTGAGAAACTTCTAGTGCAGCCTGAGCGAGAAAATTTAGTAGTGTCAGCCCGAGCAGAGAAAAATTCCGTATGTCAGTCTGAGCGAGAAAAAATTCATAAGTGTCAGCCTGAGTGAGGAAAATTCAGTAGTGTCAGTCTGAGCAGAGAAATTCAGTGTTCAAACTGAGTGAGAAACTTCAGTTGGGGTCAGTCTGAGCTGAGAAAATTCAGTATTTTCGTCTAGCTGGGAAACTTTAGTAGTGTCAGTCGGGCTGGGGAAACTTTGGTTTGTGTCAGCCTGAGCAGAGAAAAATTTTAGTGTGTCAAACCTGAGCGAGAAACTTCAGTAGGTTTGGGTGGTTGAGGCCCCCAAACGGAAAAATTCCCGTAGTGGGCAGCCCGACGAGAAACTTCAGTAGTGTCAGCCCGAGCGAGAAACCCTTTAGTTTTTTTTCAGCCCGAGCTGAGAAACTTTAGTAGTGCAGTCTGCCCACCGGCAGAGAAATTTTTAAATAAATGTCAGCCCGACGAGAAACTTTAGGGAGGTCAGTCTGAGCGAGGAAAAATTTTAGTGGTCAGTCTGAAACTGAGAAAAAATTCAGTAAATGCCCGTCTTTAGCGAGAAACTTCCCGTGTGTCGCCTGGCGAGAAAATTCAGTAGTGTCAGCCTGAACGAAAAAAACTTCCGTATGTCACCCGAGCTGAGAAAAATTCAAAGTTTCAGTCTGAGCTGAGAAACTTTTCCGTAAATGTCAGCCCAGCTGAAAATTCGTAGGGGTCAGCCCGAGCAAAAGAAACTTCAGTAGTGCAGCCGAAACTGAAAAAATTCAGTAGGTCAGCCCGAGCTGAGAAAAATTCATAAATTTTCAGCCCCAGCGAGGGAAAATTCAGGTGTCAGTCTAGCCAAAAAACTTCCAAATAAATTGGAGCCCCTGAGAAAATTCTAGTGTTTAGTCTGAGCCGAGAAAATTCCGTAAAATGTTTAGCCCGGGGCTTTAGAAACCCTTTTGTAGTGTCGGCCCGAGCTGAGAAAAACTTCAGTATGTTTAGGGCCCGAGCCGAGAAATTCGTAGGTCGCCTGATGAGAAAAAATTCCGTAGTGTCAGTTGAGCGAGAAACTTTTAAGGGAGTGTCGCCTGAGCAGAGAAAACTTCAGAAGGTTTTTCAGCCTGAGCTGAGAAAACTTCAGTAGTGTCACCTGAGCTGGGGGAAACTTCAGTAGTGTTTAGCCTGAGCGGAAATTCAGGGATGCAGCCCGAGCTGAGAAAATTCAGTAGTGTCCGTCTGAGCGAGAAACTTCAGTAGTTGGGGCATTTTGAGTGAGAAACCCTTTAGTAGTGTTTGCCCGAGTGAGAAACTTCAGTAGTGCCCGCCTGAGCGAGAAACTCCGTAGTGTCAGCTGAGCAAAAAAACTTTAGTAGTGGGCAGTCAGACGAAAATTCAGTATTTTCAGGGCCCGAGCTGAAAACCAGTAGTGTAGTCTGAAACAGAGAAAAGAAAATTTAGTTTGCAAAATTTTCAAGGGGGCCCGAGCTTTAGAAACTTCCGTTTGTGTTCCCGTTTACTGAGAAACCCCAGTAGTGGGCAGTTGAGCTGGGAAAATTCAGTAGTGGCGTCTGAGCCCAGAAAATTAGTTGGGCCGCCGAGCGAAAAAAACTTCAGTAGGTCGCCTGGCTGGAAAATTTTAGTAGTTTTCAGCCTGAGCCCGAGAAACTTCAGTAAATGGTCCCCGCCTGAGCTGAGGAAAAATTCCCGTTGTGTCCGCCTGAGCGGGGAAAAAATTCCCGTAGTGTCCCCCTGAGCTAGAAACTTCGTAGTGTCGCCTGGCGAGAAACTTCGTGTGTCCCGCCCAAACGAAAAAATTCAGTAGTGTCAGTCTGAGAGAGAAAAATTCAGTTTGTTTTCACCCGAACTGAGAAACTTTGTATGTCAGGGCCCGAGCGGAAAAAACTTCCCGTAAATTCAGCCCGAGGAGAAACCTTTAAATTTGTGTCAGCCCGAGCTGAAAACTTCAGTAGTTGGGCACCCCAGGAGAAACTTCAGTTTTTGTCAGTCCCGAGCGAGAAACTTCAGTAGGTCAGCCCGAGCTGAGAAACTTCCCGTAGTGTCATCTGACAAAAAAAAACTTCAGTAGTGTCAGTCTGAACGCAAAAGAAACTTCAGTGTGTCAGCCCAGCGAGGGAAAATTCAGTTGGGCAGTCTGAGCAGGAAACCTTTAGTAGGTCAGCCCAACGAGAAACTTTAAATAGGTCAGTCCCGAGCTGAAGAAATTCAAATAGTGTCCCCGCCCGAAACGAGAAACTTTGTAATGTAGCTGAGCTGAGAAACTTTAGTGTGTCCCGCCTGAAAGAGAAACTTCGAGTGTCAGCCCAGCAGAGAAACTTCAGTAGGTCGCCCGAGCTTTAAAAAACTTCAGTTGTGTCCCGCCTTTAGTGAGAAAATTCCCGTAGTGGGAGCTGGAAAAAACTGAGAGAAACTTCGTAGTGCAGCCTGAGTGAGACAAAATTCAGTAGTGGCCGCCCGACCGGAAACTTCAGTATGTCAGCCCCGACGAAAACTTCAGTGTGTTCAGTTGAAATGGAAAACTTCAGTTTGTGTCAGTCCCGAGTTTGGGGGAAAATTCGTAGTGTCAGCTGAGTGGGAAAACTTCAGTAGTGTCAAATCTGAGCTGAGAAACCTTTAGTAGTGTTTAGCCTGAGCCGGAAAAAACTTAGAGTGTCAGCCGACTGGGAAAATTTAGTAGTGTTTAGGGCCCGAGCTGGAAACCTTTTTGTGTTCCGCCCGACTGGGAAAATTCATAGTTTCAGCCTGGCTGAGAAACCCCCAGTAGTGCAGCCCGGGTGGAAACCCTTTAATTTTGTCAGCCTGGCTGGAAACCTTTAGTAGGTCAGTTGAGTGAGAAAATTCAGTAGTTTTCAGCCCGAGCTTGGGTCCCCCAGTGTGTCAGTCTGAGCTGGAAAAATTTAGTAGTGTCAGGCCCGAGGGTGGAAACTTCCCGTAGTGTCCCGCCCGGCCGAGAAACTTCGTAGTTTTCAGCCCAGCTGGAAACTTTTAGTTTGTGTCCCCGCCTGGCTGGGGAAAAAACCCGTAGGGGCCCCCCTTTAAAATTCGTAGTAAATTTTAGCAAAATTTCGTAGGTACCAAGAAAC
The DNA here is from genome assembly GCF_026875155.1 of Cherax quadricarinatus. Taxonomy (NCBI): domain Eukaryota; kingdom Metazoa; phylum Arthropoda; class Malacostraca; order Decapoda; family Parastacidae; genus Cherax; species Cherax quadricarinatus. Next base: position 13,518,302 of record NC_069457.1, read on the forward strand.
TTTAAAAGGTCCTCTTAGCGGCTTGAAGGAGTCCTTAAAACGGAAAATTTTGGTTTTGTTTAGCCTCCCGAGAAAAAATTTTTCAATCTGGGGGAAATTTTAATGGTTAAGGGCCGAAGAAAAATGTTTGCCGCCTAAAGAAAATTTAATAGTCAGTAAGAAACTTTTCCCTACAGTTAGTAAAATTTGTTCGCCTTTTAAAACCCCGGGGAGGCAGGTTAACAAGAAATTTAGTTTTCGTCCCGGGGAAAGAAACTTATTTCCCTTAAAAGGCCTTTAGTTTGTCCCCGAGCCAAAACACCCGTTGTAAACACCCCAAGAAACCTGGGGTAAAGGGAAATGGAAATGTTTCCCCCCAAAGGGCCGGGCGAAAACCCTTCCGTGTGTAGCCGGAGAGCCCTTCCCCAAATGCCCGCCGAGCTTAAAATTCCGTTTTTGGAGTTTACCTTTGATTTTTATTACCAAAAGTTGATTTTTAAAAAAAACCGGGTTCAACCACAAGAAAACGGAAATAGTTATTCTAAATTAAAAAATTAATTTAAGTGGAATGAGGAAATTAAGGGACCGAAAGAAAATTTAAATGGTGTTAGCCCTTTGGGGGGTTAGACCCTAAAATTAGGGAAAATTAAGTTAGACAGAGGTTTGCCCAAATTAAAAACCTTTGGTTCCCCTGGGTTAAAACCGAGGGAGCCATGAGGAAACTTAAGGTTAGGAAATTTTAAGTTGGACTAAAAAATTTTTAAACCCGGGGAGCCTAAGGTTTGACTAAAAAAAGATTATGCAAAGGGTTTCCACAAAGGGTTGTAGGTTAAAAAACAAAAGGTTTCCCAAAAAGGCGGCAAATTTTAAGGTTTCGGTTTAGGGTTTGGTCAGGAAATTTTTCAATCGGTTTTTAAAAAGGGGAAGGCCCAAAACCGGTTTTTCCGTAAAGAAATTTAGAAGGCCCCTTACCGTTAGGTAAGGTTTACCCCCCCGGTTTTCCGGAAAGGGGGAATTAAGAAAGGCCCGGGTCATGGGGTTTAAATTTTTTAAGGCCCAATTTTCCCCCCGGGTACCCAAAGGTCAACAAACCCCCGGCAAAAGGGGAAAGGGAAGGGGGCGAAAAGGGTTTTCCCCGGGGGAATCGAAGGCCCCCGGTTACGGAGGGTTAAAAAGGCCCGCAGGATAATTTACATTGAAATTTTTCGAAGGTTTGGGCCAAAATTTAGGGGCAAAGGGAACAACCCGGGTTAAAAAGTGGGAGGGAAATAAGAAGGGGAAGGGTTTAAATGGGGAATTAAGGAAGGCAAATTTACAAAAAAGGGTAAGTGGAACAAAATGGGTTCAGTGAGGGTAAGGTTAATAAAGGGTTAAAAGGGAGGGGAAAATTTTTGCAAAAAGGCCAGGTAAGTAAAGGGTAAAATCAGGAAGGCCCAGGTTAAAAGTGGGGTTAAGGGAAACAAGGTAAAACTAAATTAGGGAAAGGTAAAACAAAAGGTTTGGTTAAAAAGTTAGGGGAAGGTTAACAAAATTTAAAATAAGGGGTTTAAGCCAATAAGGCTAAGGTTTACAAAAAATTTTTTTAAGCAAAGCCAGGTTAAAAAGTTGAAAAATAAGGTTAACAAGGGCTAAAGGGTTCCTTAAGGGGGGTTAGGCAGGCAAAGGTTAAAAAAGTTGAGGGTTTAAGGTTAGGCAAAAAAACTAAAGGTTTTTCCTAAAGGGTAAGGGCAATTGCAAGGCAAAGGGTTTAAACGCCTGAGTTTTTAAGGTTAGCAAAGGTTGCGTTAAAAAATTTTTGGGTAATAAAGCAAAAAGGCAAAGGGTTAAAAAAGTGAGGTTTTGGTGCAAGGTTTGGTTTAAAATTCAATAAGGTTAAAACCCGGGGTTTTGTTTAAAGGGGTTGTTTAAAAGGCAAGGAAGGCTAAAGGGTTCCAAATTTTTAAAATTTTTGCAAAGCAAGGGGTTTAAATTGAGGGTTTTTAAAAGGTAGCCAAGGGCCGGTTAGTGAATTTTCTAGGAAAACTAGGGTTAAAAAAGTTTAAGGGTTAGGGCAAGAAAACTGGTTAAATAAGGGTTTAAATTTTTCAAAAGACCAAGGGGTTAAAATTTAAAGGGTAAGGTTAACCAAAGGGTAAAGGGTTAAAAGGGGAAAAGGGGTAAGGTTAACCAAGGCCAAATTTTAAAATGAAAAGGTAAGGTAACAACTAATTAAAAATGAGGGTAAGGTTCACCAAAAGACAAAAGGGTTAAAAAGGGGAAAATAAGGTCAAGGAAAGGGGCTAGGTTAAAAAAGGTTGAAGGGGTTAAAGGTTAACAAGGGCCAAAGGGTTAGTTTAAAAAAAGGGTTTTCTCGGAAAACCCGGATAAAGTAAAGGGTTTAAGGTCAAACAAGGCTAGGTTACAGTGAGGGTAAGGTCAGGCAAGGCCAGGTTTTCAGTGGGGAAGGTCAAGGGAAGGCCCGGTTTAACAGTGGGGTAAGGGCAAGGGAAGGCCAAAGGGTTTCAGTGAGGTTTAAAGGGCAAGCAAAAGGGTAGGTTCCCGTGGGGGGTTAAGGTCAGGGAAGGCAAAGGGTTTCAGTAGGGTAAGGTTTTAAACAAGGCTAGGTTTCCCGTGAGGGTAAGGTCAAGCAAGGCTAGGTTTCGTGGGGGGTAAGGGCAAACAAGGGCCCCCTTTTCAGGGGAGGGTAAGGTCAAGCAAGGGTAGGTTACATGGGGAAAGGGCAAGCAAGGCCAGGTTTCCGTAAAAGGGGAAGGTCAAGGAAAAGGGAGGTTACCCCGTTTAGGGTAAGGGCAAGGGGAAAAGGGTAAAGGGTTCAGTGGGGAAAAATCAAGGGAAAGGGAGGTTTCAGTGGGTAAGGTCAAGAAGGTAAAGGTTACAGTAAAGGGGAAGGTCAAGCAAGGGTAGGTTACAGTGGGGTTAAAGGCAAGCAAGGGGTAGGTTTCGTGGGTAAGGTTTAAGCAAGGCCCCCGGGTTTTTTTTAAATTTTTTTTAAAACAGGAAAAATAAAGGGTAAGGAAGCAAGGGAAGGTTTTTCCGGGGGGTTAGGTCAAGCAAAAGGTTAAAGGGTTTCAGTAAGGGAAAGGGCAAGCAAGGCTAGGGTTTCAGTGAGGGTAAGGTCAAGCAAGGCCAGGGAAAAGTGAGGGGAAGGTCCAAACCCAAAGGGATTCAGTGGGGTTTGGCAAGCAAAGGCCCGGTTACAGTGGGGAAGGGGCCAAACAAAAGGGAAAGGGTTTTTAAATGAGGGTTTAAAGGGCAAGCAAGGCCAGGTTTTTTTTTAAAACCCCAAGGGAAAAAGGGTAAGGTCAAGCCAAGGCTTGGCTACAGTGGGTAAGGTCAAAAAAGGCAAAGGTTTTCGTGAGGGTTTTGGTCAAGCAAGGGCCCGGGTTACCGTAAAGGGGAAGGCAAGCAAGGCCCGGGGGACAGGAGGGAAAAGGGGGAAACAAGGCCAAGGGGTTTCAGTGGGGTAAAAACAAAACAAGGCTAGGGTTTCAGGGGGGTAAGGCCCAAACAAAACCAGGTTACCGTGGGGGTAAGGTCAAGCAAGGAGGTTTTCAGTGAGGGAAAAGGTCAAGCAAGGGGTAGGTTAAATGAGGGTAAAGGGCAAAAGGCCGGTTACATTAAAGGGGAAGGTCAAACAAAAGGGTAGGTTACGTTAAAGGGGAAGGCAAACAAAGGTAGGTTACAGTTAAAGGGGAAGGTCAAGCCCCGGGGAGGTTACAGTGAGGGGGGAAGGCAAGCAAGGGAGGGTTCCAGTGAGGGGAAGGTCAAACAAAAGGGAGGTTACGTGAGGGAAGGTCAAGCAAGGAAGGTTTTTCGTTTAGGGTAAGGTTTAAAACAAGGCTAGGTTACAGGAGGGGAAGGTCCCAAACAAGGCCCGGGTTTCAGTGAGGGGAAGGGCAAGCAAGGGGAGGTTAAATGAGGGAAGGTCAAGCAAGGCTAAAGGGTTTCGTGAGGGTAAAGGGCAAGGGAAAGGGCCCGGTTTTCAGGGAGGGTAAAGGGCAAGCAAGGCCCGGTTCAGTTTAGGGAAGGTCAAGCAAGGCCCGGTTACAGTGGGGTAAAAGGGCAAGCAAGGGAGGTTTCAGTGAGGGTTTAAAGGCAAGCAAGGCTAGGTTACGTGGGGTTTAAAGGGCAAGCAAGGCCAGGTTACAGTGAGGGGGAAGGCAACAAGGCAAGGTTAAAAGTGAGGGTTTAAAGGGCAAGCAAAGGGCCAGGTTTTCATGAGGGTAAGGTCAAGCAAGGGTAGGTTTCAGTGAGGGTAAAAGGGCAAGCAAGGGGCCCGGTTACAGTGAGGGTAAGGTCAAGAAAAGGCAGGTTTTCAGTTAGGGGGGTTTAAGCAAGGGAGGTTACAGTGAGGGTAAGGGCAACAAGGCCAGGATTCAGTGGAAGGGGAAAAGGGCAAGCAAGGCTGGTTACGTGGGGTAAGGTCAAGCAAGGGGTTAAAGGGTAAAGGGGAAACAGTTTGAGGGTAAGGGCGCAAGGCTAGGTTTCCGTGAGGGTTAAAAGGGCAACAAGGCCCCGGTTACGTGAGGGAAGGTCAAGCAAAAAGGGAGGGGGGGACAGTGAGGGTAAGGTCAAGCAAGGAGGGTTTCAGTGAGGGTAAGGTCAAGCAAGGCCAGGTTACAGTGAGGGAAAAGGGCAAGCAAGGCCCGGTTAAGTGAGGGTAAGGTCCCGCAAGGTTTTTTCTGAATAAAGGGGCCGAAGGAAGTTACCCGTGGGGAAAAATTTTTTAACCCCCGGCAGTTAAAAAGGGGGGGTTAGGTCCAACACGGCCGGTTACGGTTTGGGGGGCTCAAAAAACCCCTTTTTAAGGGTTTAAAGGGGCCCTTGGTTTCCTTTAGGGTTCCCAAAAAAAACCCCTTTCCCTTTATTTCAAAAACTGGTTTCATGGGGAATAACAACCCCGGGTTTCTTAGGGGCCCTCAAAACGGCCCGGTTACCCCTTTTAAATTTAAGGTTTAACCCCGGGGTTAACATGGGGGGTTAACCAAAATTTTGCACTTTGACCCAAACTTTCCCCTGTTTTAAACATATCTTTTTAAATTTTTATCTGGGGATTTAGCCGTTTGGGTTTTCCCCCAAAGACTGATACACTCTTGAAGTCATTCTTTTCGCTCCATTCTCTCTACATGTCCGAATCACCTCAACAACCCTTCCTCAGCCCTCTGGACAAAGTTTTGGAAAATCCCCCCACCTCCTCCTAACTTCCAAACTACGAATTCTCTGCATTATATTCACACCACACATTGCCCTCAGACATGACATCTCCACTCCCTCCAGCCTTCTCCTCACTGCAACATTCATCACCCCATGCTTCACACCCATATAAGAGCGTTGGTAAAACTATACTCTCATACATTCCCCTCTTTGCCTCAAGGGACAAATTTTTTCTTTGTCTCCACAGACCCTAAGTGCACCACTCACTCTTTTTCCCTCATAAATTTTCTATGATTCACCTCATCTTTCATAGACCCATCCGCGGGACACGTCCACTCCCCAAATATCTGAATACGTTCACCTCCTCCATACTCTCTCCCTCCAATCTGATATTCAATCTTTCATCCCCAAAAATCTTTTAGTTATCCTCAAAACCTTACATTTTCCCTTTTATTCCCCTTTTAAATTTTTTCTTCTTTTGCACACCCTACCAAATTCATCCACCAATCTCTGCAACTTCTCTTCAGAATCTCCCAAGAGCACAGTGTCATCAGCAAAGAGCAGCTGTGACAACTCCCATTTTGTGTTGTGATTCTTTATCTTTTAACTCCACGCCTCTTGCCAAGACCCTCGCATTTACTTCTCTTACAACCCCATCTTAAATATATTAAACAACCAGGGTGACATCACACTCCTTGTCTAAGGCCTACTTTTACTGGGAAAAAATTTCCCTTTTTCCCTACATACTCTAACTTGACCCTCACTATCCTCGTAAAAACTCTTCACTGCTTTCAGTAACCTACCTCCTATACCATACACCTGCAACATCTGCCCATTGCCCCCCTATCCACCCTGTCTTTAACGCCTTTTCCAAATCCATAAATGCCACAAAGACATCTTTACCCTTATCTAAATACTGTTCACTTATATGTTTCACTGTAAACACCTGGTCCAAACCCCCTACCTTTCCCTAAGCCTCCTTTTTTCATCTGCTATCCTATTCTCCGTCTTACTTTTAAATTTTCTTTCAATAATAACTCTACCATACATTTTCCCAGGTACACTCAACAGACTTATCCCCCTATAATTTTTTGCACTCTCTTTTATCCCCTTTGCCTTTATACAAAGGAACTATGCATGCTCTCTGCCAATCCCTAGGTACCTTACCCTCTTCCATACATTTATTAATAATTGCACACAACCACCCCAAAAACTATATCCCCACCTGCTTTTAACATTTCTATCTTTATCCCATCAATCCCGGCGCCTTACCCCCTTTCCCGGGATTGATGGGTAAAGATAAAATGTTGGTGCATGTAAAAGGTATACAAGTACATGTACAAGGTATACAAGTACATGTACAAGGTATACCAGTACAGTACAAGTTCCCAGTACATGTTAAAAGGGTTTATAAATACAGTACAAGGTATACAAGTACATGTACAAGGTATACAAGTACATGTACAAGGTATACAAGTACATGTAAAAAGGTTATACCAGTACATGTACAAGGTATACAAGTAAAATGTACAAGGTATACAAGTACATGTACAAGGTATACCAGTACATGTACAAGGTAAAACAAGTACAGTACAAGGTATACCAGTACATGTACAAGATATACAAGTAAATGTACAAGGTATACAAGTACATGTAAAAGGTAACAAGTACATGTACAAGGTATACAAGTACATGTACAAGGTTTTCAAGACATGAAACAAGGTATACAAGTACATGTACAAGGTATACAAGTCATGTACAAGGTTACCAGTACATGTACAAGGTATGCAAGTACATGTCAAGGTTTTACAAGTACATGTACAAGGTTATCCCAGAAACATGTACAGGGTATACAAAAAAAGTACAAGGTTTTATACCAGTACATGTACAAGATATTACAAGTACATGTACAAGGTATACAATACATGTACAAGTATACCAGTAACATGTACAAGATCAAGTACATTACAGGAATACAAGTACATTTTTCAAGGTATACAAGTACATGTACAAGGTATACAGACCATAGCTGACATCAGTGACATACTACATATAGAAAGCCGCTTTTTTATGCTGGGGCATTTTTTTCGCCAAATTAGGTCAGTTTTGTCCCAGGATGCGACCCACACCGTCCACTAACACCCAGGATGTGCCCCACACCAGTCCACTAACACCCGGGATGTGACCCACACCAGTCCACTAACACCCAGGATGTGACCCACACCATCCACTAAACACCCAGGATGTGACCCCACCAGTCCCTAACACCCAGGTTGTGACCCACACCACTCCACTAACACCCAGGATGTGACCCACACCAGTCCACTAACACCCAAGGTACCCATTTTACTGATGGGGAACATAGACAACAGGTGTAAAGAAACACGCCCACTGCTTCTTACCTTGGCTGGGAATCGAACCCAGACCCTCGCCGTGTGAAAACGAGAACGTTAGCCACCAGGCCCCACTTTTCCACTTGTCCCTTTTAATATTCTGGAACCACATTTACATTCCTGGATGTAAAACCCTTTGCTTTTGAGACACAGTGGCTCTGCTCCTTCTCTCAGTATCCGTGAAGACTTGTTATTCACTCCCTTAAGCTTAGTCTCGATTCATCTTTTTTTTCCCTGTGTTGATTCTTTCTAACAGCTACTGATTTGACTACAGTTTTTTCAATAGTTTGACAATATTTTTCCCTATGTGGCAGTGGAGTTATTATGGTTTTTTTTTGACCTTTGATTATAGATCAGTTAGGTAAGATTGGTCAGGTAACAGTACAAGTGTTTCCTGACACTGGTCTTAGTTATATGATGGTAAGATTGGTCAGGAAACAGTACAAGTGTTTCCTGACACTGGTTTAGTTATATGATGGTAAGATTGGTCAGGAAACAGTACAAGTGTTTCCTGACACTGGTCTTAGTTATATGATGGTAAGATTGGTCAGGAAACAGTACAAGTGTTTCCTGACGGCTGGTCTTTGTTATTGATGGTAAGATTGGTCAGGAACAGTACAAGTGTTTCCTGACACTGGTCTTAGTTATATGATGGTAAGATTGGTCAGGAAACAGTACAAGTGTTTCCTGACACTGGTTTTAGTTATATGATGGTAAGTTTGGGTTCAGGAAACAGTACAAGTTTTTTCCTGACACTGGTCTTAGTTTATGATGGTAAGATTGGTCAGGAAACAGTACAAGTGTTTCCTGACACTGGTCTTAGTTATATGATGGTAAGTTTGGGTTCAGGAAACAGAAACAATGTTTCCTGACGCTGGTTTTACTTATATGATGGTAAGATTGGTCAGGAACAGTACAAGCGTTTCCTGACGCTGGTTTTAGTTATATGATGGTAAGATTGGTCAGGAAACAGTAAAGTGTTTCCTGCCCTTGGTCTTAGTTATATGATGGTAAGATTGGTAAGGAAACAGGACACAAGTGTTTTCCTGCGCTGGTCTTAGTTATATGATGGGTAAGATTGTCAGGAAACAGTACAAGTGTTTCCTGACACTGGTCTTAGTTATATGTTGGTAAGATGGTCAGGAAACAGGACAAGTGTTTCCTGACACTGGTCTTAGTTATATGTTGGTAAGATTGGTTCGGGAAACAGGACAAGTGTTTCCTGACACTGTCTTAGTTATATGATGGTAAGATTGGTCGGGAAAACGGGAAACAAGTGTTTCCTGACACTGGCCCTTAGTTATATGATAGTAAGATTGGTCAGGAAACAGTAACAAGTTTTTCCTGACAACTGGTCTTAGTTATTGTTGGTAAGATTGGTCAGGAAACAGGACAAGTGTTTCCTGACACTGGTCTTAGTTATTATTTGGTAAGATTGGTCAGGAAACAGTACAAGTGTTTCCTGACGCTGGTCTTAGTTATATGATGGTAAGTTTGGTCAGGAAACAGTACAAATTTTTCCTGACACTGGTTTTAGTTATATGATGGTAAGATTGGTCAGGAAACAGTAAAAGTGTTTCCTGACACTGGTCTTAGTTATATGAGGGTAAGATTGGTCAGGAAACAGTACAAGTGTTTCCTGGCACTGGTCTTAGTTATATTTTGGGTAAGATTGGTCGGGAAAACAGGACAAGTGTTTCCTGACACTGGTCTTAGTTATATGTTGGTAAGATTGGTCAGGAAACAGTAAGTGTTTCCTGACAATGGTCTTATTTATATGATGTAAGATTGATCAGGAAACAGTAAAAGTGTTTCCTGACAATGGTCTTAGTTTATGATGGAAAAGATTGGTCAGGAAACAGGACACAAATGTTTCCTGACGCTGGTCTTAGTTATATGATGGTAAGATTGGTCAGGAAACAGTACAAGTGTTTCCTGACACTGGTCTTAGTTATATGTTGGTAAGATTGGTCGGGAAAAACGGACAAGTGTTTCCTACATGGTCTTAGTTATATGTTGGTAAGATTGGTCGGGAACAGGACAAGTGTTTCCTGACACTGGTCTTAGTTATATGTTGGTAAGTTTTGGTCAGGAAACAGGACAAGTGTTCCTGACACTGGTCTTAGTTATATGATGGAAAGATTGGTCAGGAAACAGGACAAGTGTTTCCTGACCTGGTCTTAGTTATATGATGGTAAGATTGGTCGGGAAAAACAGTACAAGTTTTTCCCTGACACTGGTCTTAGTTATATGATGGTAAGATTGATCAGGAAACAGTAAAAGTGTTTCCTGACGCTGGTCTTAGTAATGATGGTAAGATTGATCAGGAAACAGTACAAGTGTTTCCTGACACTGGTCTTAGTTATATGATGGTAAGATTGATCAGGAAACATAAAAGGGTGTTTCCTGACACGGGGTCTTATTTATATGATGGTAAGATTGGTCAGGAAACAGTACAAGTGTTTCCTGACGCTGGTCTTAGTTATTGATGGTAAGATTGGTCAGGAAACAGTACAATGTTTCCTGACGCTGGTCTTAGTTATATGATGTAAGATTGGTCAGGAAACAGTACAAGTGTTTCCTGACGCTGGTCTTAGTTATATATGGTAAGTTTGATCAGGAAACAGTACAAGTTTTTTCCTGACACTGGTTTAGTTAATGATGGTAAGATTGGTCAGGAAACAGTACAAGTGTTTCCTGACGCTGGTCTTAGTTATATGAGGGGTAAGATTGTCAGGAAACAGTACAAGTGTTTCCTGACACTGGTCTTAGTTTTATGATGGTAAGATTGATCAGGAAACAGTACAAGTGTTTTCCTGACGTTGGTCTTAGTTATATGATGACCCACACTGTAGCTTTTGGTCATCGGGCCGAGGCCTTCCACTGGCATACCACTTTAAAAAAATTCAACTTTCTAATATATCTTTTTTCTAATTGTTTCTCCACCTTCCTTTCTTAGTCTTCCATATTCATTTCAGATTCTCTCATTTTTCCCTGTTTTCTGCAGTTTAATTTACGTTATGTTCGAAATTCCCTTGTTACTCCCCCTTTGGTCTCTCTAAAATTCCTGTTTGAAAAAATAGTTTTTTCTGTTATTCTTGTTTCGTTTTCTTTTGGTTGGTATAAATGTTTCCTTTGCATCTTGGCTCTTTGATTTCCTTGCTTTTATCCTTTCATCTACACTTTTAAACCTCCAGTTTTCCCTTTCCCATTCCACTTTTCTCGAGAACTTCTCAACTTATTTTACTGTCCCTCTCACTAGTCTTATTTTGTGTAATTTCCTTCATTTCTTTCATTTCTTTTCTACCAGAGATTCAAACCTTAGAACCACTTAGTACCACTTGATACCACTTAGTACCACTTAGCACCACTTGATACCACTTAGTACCACTTAGTACCACTTGATACCACTTAGTACCACTTGATACAGCTTAGTACCACTTGATACCACTTAGTACCATTTGATACCACTTATTACCACTTAGTACCACTTGATACCACTTAGTACCACTTGATACCACTTAGTGCCACTTTATCATGTGGGATTCGAACACGTGGATAGGGTAAAGTAATACTCACGTAGGCTGGAAGTACGTATAATTACGGATAATGTGGGGAGCGCCCAAACAGCCGTAACCTTGCCTCCTTGCTCACTCTCGTATGACTGACCGCCCACAGTACCCATATGTGAGGGGGTCTTTGAATACTGCTGTGGTCAGCACAATATGAATACAGACAGTGACTCATTCAGAGACGGTTGGTAGTGAGTCATCTACTGGTACACTGGTTACTGGTAACTGGTTACTACTACTGAGACTCTCGCTGGCGCTCTGGCGCGCACTCCACTTACTACCCACGAAGGTGGCTTGATAAGCCACTATGCCACAGGGATGGTGAAGACCACTCTTAGCATCCAACAGGGAGCACAAAGGGATATGAAAATACTTCAGAGGAACTTGCAGAGGAACTTGCGTGGCTTACTTCTCTCTCTCAGCTGGGTTAGAAGCTGGGTTGGCTGACTGGCTTAACCCACGAGAATGGCTGACTGGAAGACGGGTAACGATGCACACAGCACGGAGGAGCAGGTGGATGACAGGAGACAGGCTGGATGATAGGCTGACTGGCGTTCACTTCCACAGTCTGGCTTACTGTCTGGCTTAATTGCAAAATCGCGTTCAACCCCTCGGGGATTTGAAGCAATTAGCACACGAACTAAGCCAGGAAGCTTGAAACGGCTGCAACAGGCTTGCAGGCTGGAGGTGGAGGTTGTGAGGGGAGCGAGTAGCTTGAGATGGGTGAGACGGTTCACCTTTGACCCGCCGGCTACTCACAGTCTTCTAACCTCTTGAAATACCCTTAAAAAAACTTAATTTCCACGCTCCACACGGTTTCCACCATTTATCACGTGGGATTCGAACACGTGGGTAGGGTAAAGTAATACTCACGTAGGCTGGAAGCACATATAATTACGGATAATGTGGGGAGCGCCCAAACAGCCGTAACCTTGCCTCCTTGCTCACTCTCGTATGACTGACCGCCCACAGTACCCATATGTGAGGGGGTCTTTGAATACTGCTGTGGTCAGCACAATATGAATACAGACAGTGACTCAGGCAGAGACGGTTGGTAGTGAGTCATCTACTGGTACACTGGTTACTGGTAACTGGTTACTACTACTGAGAACTTAGTACCACTTGATACCACTTAGTACCACTTAGTACCACTTGATACCACTTATTTCCACTTGATATCACTTAGTACCACTTAATACCACTTATTACCATTTAGTACCACTTAGTGCCACTTAATACCACTTATTACCACTTAGTACCACTTGATACCACTTAGTACCACTTAATACCACTTAATACCATTTAGTACCACTTGATACCACTTAGAACTACTTGATACCACTTAGTACCACTTAGTACCACTTAATACCACTTATTACCATTTAGTACCACTTAGTACCACTTGATACCACTTGATACCACTTAGTACCACTTAGTGCCACTTGATACCACTTAGTACCACTTGTGCCACTTGATCCACTTAGTAGAACTTGATCATTAACACCGAGTTAACTGGGAAAAATGAGACGCTTGTGTAATATTCGGAAATCTTTAAATGAGGAAAAAATCGCCAGGGCAGTGACTTCTTCAGTCCAATATAGAGAAGAATGCGGAAGACGAGGAAGAATTTGAGGTAATCAGTCCGCAGACTGGAGTCGATGTGTTCAGAACGACTTCAGTCTGTAAGTATAAGGACACAAGTGCAACTCAACTAATGTGACATTTTATTGTGGCAACCCTTTCGCTCTCCAGGGGCTTTATCAAGCCCGGCTTTATCAAGCCCGGAGATTGACAAAGTTCCTGGAGAGCGAAACGTTGCCACAATGAAATGTCACATTAGTTGCACTTGTGTCCTTTTACTTTACATATTGTCGGTAATTCTACCAACTTTATTACTGACTTCAGTCTGAGCTAGTGAGTGCCTCAAGTTTCTATTGAAAGCCTCTTTATCGAGATTTCCTAGGTATTCTAATCCTCTTCATTTAACTTTTCTTTCTCATATTACTATTCCATAAAATTATTATTCTGTATTATCATTCTGCCGACATGTGAGGTGAAGCAGCTGTAGGCGGCGTCACCATCGGGTAAATCCCTCCAGGCTGAGGGACTGATTATCTTAAACTTCTTCTGACCTTCATTCTTTCTATAGGACTAATGAAACCACTGTGTGGCGAAACGTTTCCTCAATAAAGATACCCAAGTGTTGCACATGTGTCTAATTTCTCAACATGTCGGTTCTCTGAACCATTCATCTACACGTCAACTTGTGAGGTACTGTATCAACTTTCCTTCTTTCAGTCTGAGAATATACAGTCCCCCCTTCCCATAAGAAACTAGGCCACGGGTGGGGTTGGAACTCATGGCAAGTGAGTCGTAAAATCAAGGCTTAATTTTTGTAACGTTGAAAGAACTCTAATTTGTAAGACAAGATTTGTCATCTCTAAAACCATGGTGGGTGTTCTTTATAAACTTATTTTTTTCCAGCCGCCCCATAATCTTCTGGTAATCCTCTCCATAACCTTATATACTGTGTATGTTAGAGACATTGGTCTGTAATGTTACCTGTGGTGGTGTGTGTGTGTGTGTGTGTTGTGTGTGTGTGTGTGTGTGTGTACTCACCTAATTGTGGTTACAGGGGTCGAGTTATAGCTCAATAGTGTGTGTGTGTGTGTGTGTTGTGTGTGTGTGTGTGTGTGTGTGTGTGTGTACTCACTCTTGGCCTCACTTTCTAGACAACTTTAACTGGCACTGATTTCTTGCCTCTTAAATCTTATCATATATATTCCTGAAGCTGTGTATTAAGTTTAAAGATATATTTTTTCATTTATGTTAATAAAAAATTAATAACTTTGTACCAAAAGAACCTTAGAAAACTTACCTGACCTTATTATAACAAACGAAATTTAATTTAGCCTAATCCAACTAAATATATTTTAGATAAGTTTACAATAATTTAATAATAAATAAATAATATATATATATATATATATAATATATATATATATATATATATATATATATATATATATTAGATTCAGAATGAGTTTAGCCAAATTATTACATACACAATTTTTCGCTTGCTTTATTCGGCAAGAAGAGCGACATAATCAAACGCCACAACTGCTGTTTTATCATAGCTGAAGCAGTAAACCCGTGTGGATCTTTCAGGCTCGACCCTCCATTCACTAACTGCAAACCAGTTTCTAGCTAACAATACACAATTAACCCGCACATATTAGAGAGGAGCTTACGAAGACGTTTCGGTCCGACTTAGATCATTCACAAAGTCACACCAAGTGGGACCGAAATGTCGTGGTAAGTTTGTCTCTGCCATGCCAGTAGGCCTTCTGCAGTGTTCCTCCATTCTTAGGTTCTTATGTGCGGGTTAATTATGTATTGTTAAAGTAACGGTATTATCTGCATCAACAGTAGCATCAACAGAGGGAGGAGCATCAACAGAGGGAGGAGCATCAACAGAGGGAGGAGCATCAACAGAGGGAGGAGCATCAACAGACGGAGGAGCATCAGCAGATGGAGGAGCATCAACAGAGGGAGGAGCATCAGCAGAGGGAGGAGCATCAACAGAGGGAGGAGCATCAACAGAGGGAGGAGCATCAACAGAGGGAGGAGCATCAACAGAGGGAGGAGCATCAGCAGATGGAGGAGCATCAACAGAGGGAGGAGCATCAACAGAGGGAGGAGCATCAACAGAGGGAGGAGCATCAACAGAGGGAGGAGCATCAACAGAGGGAGGAGCATCAACAGAGGGAGGAGCATCAACAGAGGGAGGAGCATCAACAGAGGGAGGAGCATCAACAGAGGGAGGAGCATCAACAGAGGGAGGAGCATCAACAGAGGGAGGAGCATCAACAGATGGAGGAGCATCAACAGATGGAGGAGCATCAACAGATGGAGGAGCATCAGCAGAGGGAGGAGCATCAACAGAGGGAGGAGCATCAACAGAGGGAGGAGCATCAACAGAGGGAGGAGCATCAACAGATGGAGGAGCATCAACAGATGGAGGAGCATCAGCAGAGGGAGGAGCATCAACAGATGGAGGAGCATCAACAGATGGAGGAGCATCAACAGATGGAGGAGCATCAACAGATGGAGGAGCATCAACAGATGGAGGAGCATCAACAGATGGAGGAGCATCAACAGAGGGAGGAGCATCAACAGAGGGAGGAGCATCAACAGTATCAACGGAAGGAGTGGCATTAACAACATTAACAGGAGGTTCAATAGCAGCACCAATAAGAGCATCAACAGCAACAGCAGCACACACACACACACACACACACACACACACACACACACACAACACACAACACACACACACACACAAACAAACAAACACGGTACAAACAACCGAGGAAGAAGTGAAGAGGCTTCTGAGTGAGCTAGATACCTCAAAGGCAATGGGGCCAGATAACATCTCCCCATGGGTCCTGAGAGAGGGAGCAGAGGCGCTATGTGTACCCCTAACAACAATATTCAATACATCTATCGAAACAGGGAGATTGCCTGAGGCATGGAAGACAGCAAATGTAGTCCCAATCTTTAAAAAAGGAGACAGACATGAAGCATTAAACTACAGACCAGTGTCACTGACATGTATAGTATGCAAAATCATGGAGAAGATTATCAGGAGAAGAGTGGTGGAACACCTAGAAAGGAACGATCTCATCAACAGCAGCCAACATGGTTTCAGAGATGGGAAATCCTGTGTCACAAACCTACTGGAGTTCTATGACATGGTGACAGCAGTAAGACAAGAGAGAGAGGGGTGGGTTGATTGCGTTTTCCTAGACTGCAGGAAGGCGTTTGACACAGTTCCACACAAGAGATTGGTGCAAAAACTGGAGGACCAAGCAGGGATAACAGGGAAGGCGCTACAATGGATCAGGGAATACTTGTCAGGAAGACAGCAGCGAGTCATGGTACGTGGCGAGGTGTCAGAGTGGGCACCTGTGACCAGCGGGGTCCCACAGGGGTCAGTCCTAGGACCAGTACTGTTTCTGGTATTTGTGAACGACATGACGGAAGGAATAGACTCTGAGGTGTCCCTGTTTGCAGATGACGTGAAGTTGATGAGAAGAATACACTCCATCGAAGACCAGACAGAACTACAAAGGGATCTGGACAGGCTGCAGACATCGTCCAGCAATTGGCTCCTGGAGTTCAATCCCACCAAGTGCAAAGTCATGAAGATTGGGGAAGGGCAAAGAAGACCGCAGACGGAGTACAGTCTAGGGGGCCAGAGACTACAAACCTCACTCAAGGAAAAAGATCTTGGGGTGAGTATAACATCAGGCACATCTCCTGAAGCGCACATCAACCAAATAACTACTGCAGCATATGGGCGCCTAGCAAACCTCAGAACAGCATTCCGACATCTTAATAAGGAATCATTCAGGACCCTGTACACCGTGTACGTTAGGCCCATATTGGAGTATGCGGCACCAGTTTGGGACCCACACCTAGCCAAGCACGTAAAGAAACTAGAGAAAGTGCAGAGGTTTGCTGAGAGGTATGTCCTACGAGGAGAGGTTAAGGGAAATCAACCTGACGACACTGGAGGACAGGAGAGATAGGGGGGACATGATAACGACTTACAAAATACTGAGAGGAATTGACAAGGTGGACAAAGACAGGATGTTCCAGAGATTGGACACAGTAACAAGGGGACACAGTTGGAAGCTGAAGACACAGATGAATCACAGGGATGTTAGGAAGTATTTCTTCAGCCACAGAGTAGTCAGCAAGTGGAATAGTTTGGGAAGCGATGTAATGGAGGCAGGATCCATACATAGCTTTAAGCAGAGGTATGATAAAGCTCACGGTTCAGGAAGAGTGATCTAGTAGCGATCAGTGAAGAGGCGGGGCCAGGAACTAGGACTCGACCTTTGCAACCTCAACTAGGTGAGTACAACTAGGTGAGTACACACACGCACACAACAGGCATCACCGGACATCATAGCTCTCACAGAAACCAAGCTCACAGGTACGATAACAGATGCCATCTTTCCAATGGGATATCAGATCCTGAGAAAAGACAGAGGGAACAGGATGGGGGGGGGGAGGAGTGGCACTGATCAAAAACCGATGGAATTTTGATGAGCTGGAGAGAGGAGACACTGGAGAAGCAAGTGATTACATAGTAGAAATGCTTCAGTCTGGAGGTCCCAAGGTGGTAATTGCAGTGATGTATAACCCACCACAGAACAGCAGGAGGCCAAGGCAAGAGTATGATGAGAGCAATTGAGCGATGGTTGACACACTGGCTGCAGTGGCCAAAAGAGCTCATGATTGCAGGGCAAAGCTCCTGATCATGGGTGACTTTAACCACAAGGAGATCGATTTGGGAGAACTTGGAGCCACATGGGGGCCAAGATACATGGAGAGCTAAGATGAAGGAGGTGGTACTGGAAAACTTCATGTATCAATACGTAAGGGACACTACAAGAGAGAGAGGAGAGGATGAACTAGCAAGACTGAACCTAGCCTACTGGAGTTTTATGACAAGGTGACAGAAGTAAGACAAGAGAGAGAGGGGCGGATAGACTGTATTTTTTTGGACTGCAAGAAGGCCTTCGACACAGTTCCTCACAAGAGGTTACTGCAAAAACTAGAGGACCAGGCACACATAACAGGAAAGGCGCTGCAATGGGTCAGAGAATACCTGACAGGGAGGCAACAACGAGTCATGGTACGTGACGAGGTTTTAGAGCGGGCGTCTATGACAAGCGGGGTTCTACAAGGGTCAGTCCTAGGACCTGTGCTGTTTATGGTATATGCGAATGACATAATGGAAGGGATAGACTCATAAGTGTCCTTGTTTGTAGATGATGTGAAGGTAATGAGGAGAATGAAATCGGACGAGGATCAGGCAGGACTACAAAGAGACCTGGACAGGCTACAAGCCTGGTCCAGCAACTGGCTCCTTGAGTTTAACCCTGTCAAATGCAATGTCATGAAGATCGGGGAAGGGCAAAGAAGACCACAGACACAGAATAGTCTAGGTGGCCATAGACTGCAAACCTCACTCAAGAAAAAAGATCTTGGGGTGAGAATAATACCGAGTACATCTCCTAAGGCGCACATCAATCAGATAACTGCTGCAGCGTACGAGTGTCTGGCAAACCTAAGGATAGCGTTCCGATAGTTAGTAAGGGAACGTTCAAACATGTAACCGTGTACGTCAGGCCCCTACTGGAGAGCAGCACCCGTTTTTAATTCACACTGGGCAAACAAGTCAAAAATTAGAGAAAATGCAAACTGGAGGACAGGGGATCAGGGGAGACATGATAACGACATATAAAATATTTGCGGAAAAAGACAAAGTGGAAGAAACCGATGTTCCAGAGATGGGACACAGCAACAAAGGTCACAGTTGGCAGTTAAGACCAATGAACAAAGGGATGTTAAGAAGTATTTTTTTCTTTTTTATAGAGTAGTCAGACAGTGGAATACCTGAAAGTGACGTAGTGGAGGCGGGAACCATACATAGTTTTAAGAGAGGTTGATAAAGTCATGGAGCAGGGAGAGAGAGGATCCATAGCAACCGTAAGAGGCGGGGCCAGGAGCTATGATCGACCCCTGCAACCACAAATAGGTGAGTACACACCACACACACACAAACACTAAATAAACCCAGCCATACATTTTTCCCCAAATTTCTTCCTATTTTTTCCCTCTAACATTAATCGATTACCCTCGCGGGGGCGCCGCCCCTGCGACCCTTGTTTTGGCCCCCCTGTCCCGTGTTTTTTATTCCACTTGACTCTCATATTTTACTGAACTCTTTCAATTCCTCCCAGGTTTTTGGTAATAAAGCTAGAGCAGTTCTGATAGAGCTTTATCTCTCTGGGAGAGCTTTATCCTATTGGTAAGCTTTATCACTATTTGGGAGAGTTTATCACCATTGGTAAAGGGTTTTTCACATTTGGGAGACTTTTTCACTATTGGTAGGCTTTATCACTATGGGAGAGCTTTATCACCATTGGGGAGCTTTATCACTATGGTAGAGCTTTATCACTATTGGTAGAGCTTTATCACTATTGGTAGAGCTTTATCACCATTGGTAGAGCTTTATCACTATTGGTAGAGCTTTATCACTATTGGTAGAGCTTTATCACTATTGGTAGAGCTTTATCACCATTGGTAGAGCTTTATCACTATTGGTAGAGCTTTATCACTGCTGGTAGAGCTTTATCACTATAGGTAGAGCTTTATCACTATTGGTAGAGCTTTATCACTATTGGTAGAGCTTTATCACTATTGGTAGAGTTTTATCACTATTGGTAGAGCTTTATCACCATTGGTAGAGCTTTATCACTATTGATGGAGCTTTATCACCATTGGTAGAGCTTTAACACTATTGGTAGAGCTTTATCACTGCTGGTAGAGCTTTATCACTATTGGTAGAGCTTTATCACTATTGGTAGAGCTTTATCACTATTGGTAGAGCTTTATCACCATTGGTAGAGCTTTATCACTATTGGTAGAGCTTTATCACTGCTGGTAGAGCTTTATCACTATAGGTAGAGCTTTATCACTATTGGTAGAGCTTTATCACTACTGGTAGAGCTTTATCACGTCTTGGAAGAGCTTTATCACGTATTGGTAGAGCTTTATCACTTTTGGTAGAGCTTTATTACTATTGGTAGAGCTTTACCACATTTGGTAGAGCTTTATCATTATTGGCAGAGCTTTAACACATCTTGGTAGAGCTTTCTCAAGTATTGATAGATTTTTATCAAGTATTGGTAGAGCTTTATTAAGTATTTACAGAGCTTCAAGTATTGTTAGAGCTTTATCAAGTACTGGTAGAGCTTTATCAAGTACTGGTAGAGCTTTATCAAGTACTGGTAGAGCTTTATCAAGTACTGGTGGAGCTTTATCAAGTATTGGTAGAGCTTATCAAGTATTGTTAGAGCTTTATCAAGTACTGGTAGAGCTTTATCAAGTATTGGTAGAGCTTTATCAAGTATTGTTAGAGCTTTATCAAGTACTGTTAGAGCTTTATCAAGTACTGGTAGAGCTTTATCAAGTATTGTTAGAGCTTTATCAAGTACTGGTAGAGCTTCATCAAGTACTGGTAGAGCTTTATCAAGTATTGTTAGAGCTTTATCAAGTATTGGTAGAGTTTTATCAATTACTGGTAGAGCTTTATAAAGTACTGGTAGAGCTTTATAAAGTGCTGGTAGAGCTTTATCAAGTACTTGTAGAGCTTTATCAAGTACTGGTAGAGCTTTATCAAGTACTGGTAGAGGGTAGAGCTTTATCAAGTACTGGTAGAGCTTTATCAAGTACTGGTAGAGCTTTATAAAGTGCTGGTAGAGCTTTATTAAGTATTGTTAGAGCTTTATCAAGTACTGGTAGAGCTTTATCAGGTGCTGATGGAGCTTTATCAAGTGCTGGTAGAGCTTTATCAAGTACTGGTAGAGCTTTATCAAATACTGGTAAAGCTTTATCAAGTACTGGTAGAGCTTTATCAAGTATTGTTAGAGCTTTATCAAGTACTGGTAGAGCTTTATCAGGTGCTGGTAGAGCTTTATCAAGTGCTGGTAGAGCTTTATCAAGTACTGGTAGAGCTTTATCAAGTACTGGTAGAGCCTTATAAATTGCTGGTAGAGCTTTATCAAGTACTGATAGAGCTTTATCAAGTATTGTTAGAGCTTTATCAAGTACTGGTAGAGCTTTATCAAGTACTGGTAGAGCTTTATCAAGTATTGTTAGAGCTTTATAAAATGCTGGTAGAGCTTTATCAAGTACTGGTAGAGCTTTATCAAGTTCTGGTAGAGCTTTATCAAGTTCTGGTAGAGCTTTATCAAGTGCTGGTAGAGCTTTATCAAGTACTGGTAGAGCTTTATCAAGTTCTGGTAGAGCTTTATCAAGTGCTGGTAGAGCTTTATCAAGTGCTGGTAGAGCTTTATCAAGTACTGGTAGAGCTTTATCAAGTTCTGGTAGAGCTTTATCAAGTGCTGGTAGAGCTTTATCAAGTGCTGGTAGAGCTTTATCAAGTACTGGTAGAGCTTTATCAAGTGCTGGTAGAGCTTTATCAAGTGCTGGTAGAGCTTTATCAAGGATTTGTTGTTTTCCATCTTACTCCTCTATAGTCTACCCAGAGAACACTGCAGAAGGCCTACTGGCATGACAGAGACTTACCACGACGTTTCGGTCCAATTGTGACTGTCAATGGTCCAAGTCGGTCCGAAACGTCGTCGTAAGCTTGTCCTATGTGTGGGTTATTTGGGTATTGTTACCCAGAAATCGGTTTGCAGTTGGTGAACGGAGGGTCGAGCCTGAACGACCCACACGGGTTAGTTGTAGCGTCAATAGAGTCGCTAAGATGGCTTCTTGGGTCAGATTTGGAGTAACGGATTTCCCCGTGTCGAATTCACAGATTCGAATCAGATTCACGGCCTCGATGCCTTGGAATCAGAGATTCACTGCAGCAGATTTATAGCTTTAATATGGCGGAAGGATTTGTTATGTCAGCTTCGTGGATTTGCTATGGCAGATTCATGGATTTTCTGTCAGATTTATGGATTTGCTATCACGGATTTTGTCAGATTTATGGATTTGCTCTCACGGATTTTCTGTCAGATTTATGGATTAGCTATCATGGATTTTCTGTTGGATTTATGGATTAGCTACCACGGATTTTCTGTTGGATTTATGGATTAGCTATCACGGATTTTCTGTCAGATTTATGGATTAGCTATCATGGATTTTCTGTCAGATTTATGGATTAGCTACCACGGATTTTCTGTCGGATTTATGGATTAGCTATCACGATTTTCTGTCGGATTTATGGATTAGCTATCACGGATTTTCTGTCGGATTTAATGGATTACTATCACGGATGTTCTGTCGGATTTATGGATTAGCTATCACGGATGTTCTGTCGGATTTATGGATTAGCTATCACGGATTTTCTGTCGGATTTATGGATTAGCTATCACGGATTTTCTGTCGGATTTATGGATTAGCTATCACGGATTTTCTGTCGGATTTATGGATTAGCTACGTCAGAATCGTGGATTTGCTATGTCGGATTTTCTGATTTGCAAAGGTAGGCAAAACCATTGATATTAAGTGAAGCGATAGAACCGCACGGGTCATTCACTCCAAGCAGCCCTGAAGGCTCGACCCACCGTCCACTTATCGCCAGAGAGATGCAGAATCCACACTCCTCTCCCATTGGCTGCAACTTACCAACAATATCAACCAATAATCACTTAATGCCAGAGTACCAAACACGGTCGGTAAATTATTTATTAACGTGAGGTAGCAGTGGGTCTCTGGGGTACCGTGAGGTGGGTATCCACAGATAGTCGATACCCTAACGACACATCAGCTGGGTTATTAGGCATTAAATGGCTGACACCTGCCTTGTTGGACCTCCACTAGTGCAGCTGCCTTGTTGGGCCTCCACTAGTGCACCTGCCATGTTGGGCCTCCACTAGTGCACCTGCCTTGTTGGGCCTCCACTAGTGCACCTGCCTTGTTGGGCCTCCACTAGTGCACCTGCCTTGTTGGCCTCCACTAGTGCAGCTGCCTTGTTGGGCCTCCACTAGTGCACCTGCCTTGTTGGGCCTCCACTAGTGCACCTGCCTTGTTGGGCCTCCACTAGTGCACCTGCCTTGTTGGGCCTCCACTAGTGCACCTGCCTTGTTGGGCCTCCACTAGTGCACCTGCCTTATTGGGCCTCCACTAGTGCAGCTGCCTTGTTGGGCCTACACTAGTGCACCTGCCTTGTTAGGCCTCCACTAGTGCACCTGCCTTGTTGGGCCTCCACTAGTGCAGCTGCCTTGTTGGGCCTCCATTAGTGCACCTGCCTTGTTGGGCCTCCACTAGTGCACCTGCCTTGTTGGGCCTCCACTAGTGCACCTGCCTTGTTGGGCCTCCACTAGTGCACCTGCCTTGTTGGGCCTCCACTAGTGCAGCTGCCTTGTTGGGCCTCCACTAGTGCACCTGCCTTGTTGGGCCTCCACTAGTGCAGCTGCCTTGTTGGGCCTACACTAGTGCACCTGCCTTGTTAGGCCTCCACTAGTGCACCTGCCTTGTTGGGCCTCCACTAGTGCAGCTGCCTTGATGGGCCTTCACTAGTGCACCTGCCTTGTTGGGCCTCCACTAGTGCACCTGCCTTGTTGGGCCTCCACTAGTGCAGCTGCCTTGTTGGGCCTCCACTAGTGCAGCTGCCTTGTTGGGCCTCCACTAGTGCACCTGCCTTGTTAGGCCTCCACTAGTGCACCTGCCTTGTTGGGCCTCCACTAGTGCAGCTGCCTTGTTGGCCTCCACTAGTGCAGCTGCCTTGTTGGCCTCCACTAGTGCAGCTGCCTTGTTGGGCCTCCACTAGTGCACCTGCCTTGTTGGGCCTCCACTAGTGCACCTGCCTTGTTGGGCCTACACTAGTGCAGCTGCCTTGTTGGCCTCCACTAGTGCAGCTGCCTTGTTGGGCCTCCACTAGTGCACCTGCCTTGTTGGGCCTCCACTAGTGCACCTGTCTTGTTGGGCCTCCACTAGTGCAGCTGCCTTGTTGGCCTCCACTAGTGCACCTGCCTTGTTGGGCCTCCACTAGTGCAGCTGCCTTGTTGGGCCTCCACTAGTGTACCTGCCTTGTTGGGCCTCCATTAGTGCACCTGCCTTGTTGGGCTTCCACTAGTGCAGCTGCCTTGTTGGGCCTCCACTAGTGCACCTGCCTTGTTGGGCCTCCACTAGTGCACCTGCCTTGTTGGGCCTCCACTAGTGCAGCTGCCTTGTTGGGCCTCCACTAGTGCAGCTGCCTTGTTGGGCCTCCACTAGTGCAACCTGCCTTGTTTGGGCCTCCACTAGTGCACCTGCCTTGTTGGGCCTCCACTAGTGCAGCTGCCTTGTTGGGCCTACACTAGTGCACCTGCCTTGTTAGGCCTCCACTAGTGCACCTGCCTTGTTGGGACTACACTAGTGCACCTGCCTTGTTGGGCCTACACTAGTGCACCTGCCTTGTTGGGCCTCCACTAGTGCACCTGCCTTGTTGGGCCTCCACTAGTGCACCTGCCTTGTTGGGCCTCCACTAGTGCACCTGCCTTGTTGGGCCTCCATTAGTGCACCTGCCTTGTTGGGCCTCCACTAGTGCACCTGCCTTGTTGGGCCTCCACTAGTGCACCTGCCTTGTTGGGCCTCCACTAGTGCAGCTGCCTTGTTGGGCCTCCACTAGTGCACCTGCCTTGTTGGGCCTCCATTAGTGCACCTTCCTTGTTGGGCCTCCACTAGTGCAGCTGCCTTGTTGGGCCTCCACTAGTGCAGCTGCCTTGTTGGGCCTCCACTAGTGCACCTGCCTTGTTGGGCCTATACTAGTGCACCTGCCTTGTTGGGCCTCCACTAGTGCACCTGCCTTGTTGGGCCTCCACTAGTGCACCTGCCTTGTTGGGACTCCATTAGTGCACCTGCCTTGTTGGGCCCCCACTAGTGCACCGCCTTGTTGGGCCCCACAGTGCCCTGCCTTGTTGGGCCTCCACTGTGCCCCTGCCTTGTTGGGCCCCCCACTAGTGCAGCTCCTTTTTGGCCTCCACTGTGCACCGCCTTTTGGGCCTCCATTAGTGCACCTGCCTTGTTGGGCCTCCCTAGTGCACTGCCTTTTTGGGCCTCCATAGTGCCCCTCCCCTTTTTTTGGGCCCCCACATGCAGCTCCTTGTGGGCCCACTAGTGCCCCGCCTTGTTGGGCCCATTTTTTGCACCTCCCTTGGGGCCTCCACTATTTGCAGCTGCTTGTTGGGCCTCCCTAGTGCAGCTCCCTTGTTGGGGCCTCCATATGCACCTCCCTTTGTTGGCCCTCCACTATGCCCCTGCCTTGTTGGGCTCCACTAGTGCGGCCTTTTTGGGGGCCTCCACTAGTGGCTCCCTTGTTGGGCCCCTTAGGCCCCTGCCTTTTTGGGGCCCCCATAGTGCCCCTGCCTTGTTGGGCCTCCACTAGTGCCCCTGCCTTGTTTGGGCTCCACTAGTGCACCTGCCTTTTTGGGGCCTCCACTAGTGCACCTCCCTTGTTGGGCCTCCATATTTGCAGTGCCTTGTTGGGCCTCCACGGGGCAGCTGCCTTGTTGGGTCCTTGTGCACCTCCCTTGTTGGGCCTCCACTAGTGCCCCTGCCCCTTTTTGGGGCCCCTCCAATAGGAAAACTGCCTTTTTGGGCCCCCCCCCACTAGTGCACCTGCCTTTTTGGGCCTCCACTGTGCACCTGCCTTGTTGGGCCTCCATAGGCCTGCCTTGTTGGGCCTCCACTTGCACCTCCCTTTTGGGGCCTTCCATAGTGCCCCCTGCCTTTTTGGGCCTCCACTAGGCACCGCCTTGTTGGGTCTCCAAAAATTTTCCCATTTTTTTGGGAAAAATTAAATACTTGGCCATTCTATAAACTTTACTTTGAGTTTAAAAAAAATAACTCATTCATTTTTAGTTTTTTTAATTATTAAGGGAAATAATGAATTAAATTTAAAAATTTACAGAAAACCTACAAGTAACTGTTCCTATGTCCACTATTATTCCTCGCATCAAGATAGAGTCAAACTGTCTGTTTTCTCATCAATGTTTTTGAGAACTTTACGAATTTGTAGTCCTGAGTTCATAGATGAGGAAATATCCAAAATTTATGAAATAGGTAATGATTTAAATTACCCAAGAAATGTAATTGATAAATCTTCTAAAGTTGCTAGAAATACTTTTTACAATCCAAAAAGGGACAACCAGCCTTATTCAACTAAAAATATGTTGGTTCTCCCTTACCATGAAAACTTGTTTGATATGCCTTCTCTTCTTAAGACTTTTAATATTAAAGTTTTATTCAAAAATCTTGATACAGTAAAAAAACTTTTGATAAAGAATTCCCCCAAAATGCTGATGGATGTGTCTATAAGATTCCTTGTAAAATTTGCGATAAAGTTTATTACGGTCAAACTGGTAAAAATCTCGAACTAAGATTAAAACAACATAAATATAGCATTAGAACTGGACAAGATTCCAATGCTCTATTTATTCATGTAAGAGATTTTAACCATCCAATTGATTTTCAAAAAGTTGAGAAAGTAGTATCAAGCAAGTCCATGGTCGACAGGAATATAATTGAATCTTGTTTCATAAAAAGCAGTTTTGACAATAATATGAATATTTCCTTTGGTTTATATAAATTAGATCCATTTATAATTAATAGAATTTGGGTAGAATTTAATAATACACTGGACAAATAAATAGCTTGGGGGTGAGTTGTTCAAAGGACCTGTCCAAGTTGGCTCGCCGCGCGTCACGTGTTTAACCGTTGTGGGATCTGATAGTGAGGTGCTGGCCAGACCCCTTATATAGCTTCCTTGGATGCTTTACTTTCATAGTCCTTGATAATGTGAGTAGTCACGAAAGCGCTTGGAATTTCTCTATTCTTTCAGAGTGGTTGTTTTGCATATATATATATATATATATATATAATATATATAAAATATATATATATATATATATATATATATTATATATATTATTGTAACCACTAGTGAGTGGTATTTAATCAATAACAACGCTGCGACTAGCCGAGGATTCGAACCCACGTTATTTTATCCTGCCTCATGGTGAGCGAGAATTCACGACGCTCTAACCCACGGGACCATAAAATCCTACAAGAATCACGCACCCAGCAGAGCTAGGTGTTGTACCGTGATCCGAGGACACACGATGGTGTGGGTGTCAAAGTAACCTTCGTTACTTTGACAAACAGAACTCCAACGAGTTGGTCACACTAGATTTGCCATCTCTATACTCATCTTTATTCTCTCTCTCTATCTGTCTAGTCATCTCTAAACCCATGATCATTATTAAGATATATATCTCCAACTCTTTCATCACTCTTCTGTATATCTTTTTCATTACTAAAAATGGCTTACATGTCAGTGATGTTGACCTCAAAATATGTAAAGTAAAAGGCCACAAGTGCAACTAATGTGTCATTTATTGTGGCAACGTTTCGCTCTCCAGGAACTTTGTTAAGGCCGTTACAAACAATACATGGACACGGAGGGTATATATAGGCTTAGAGTGAGGTGCGGTACTAGTGGTAGTAGTAGTATCTATTACACCTCACTAAGCCTACATATACCCTCTGTACTTACCTAGTTGTGGTTGCAGGGGTCGAGTCATAGTTCCTGGCCCATGTATTGCTTATAACGGTTTGATAAAGCTCCTGGAGAGCGAAACGTTGCCACAATAAAATGTCACATTAGTTGCACTTGTGGCCTTTTACCCAGTATATTGTGGATAATTCTACCAAAATATATATACAACCTCAAAATGCCCTAAATTCCTTCAGATAGCTTTAACACCGATATTTTTATTGACTAGTGTTATGTTAACTCTTACAGAGTATGGCAAAAAAAAAAAAAAAAACATACCACGGGTGGGGTTAGAACTCGCGATTTTATGAGTCGTTATACAATATAATTTCCACAGTTATCATGACTTGTTGCTCTCCACCATTTATCAATTATCGCTGACCACCAGCACTCCTCTGTTTATTTTTTTCTGTATTTTTCACAGTAGTTATTGCTATTTCCGCTTCAATATATCTTTATTGGTGCCACTCTTCCCACAACATTACTTCGTCTCTGTCATTCCCACCATTTGTCTGCATTTGTGTCTCCATCTCTCCTAGTTTAGCGCAGCTGTGTGTGTGTGTGTGTGTGTGTGTGTGTGTGTGTGTGTGTGTTTGTGTGTGTGTACTCACCTATTTGTATTCGCCTGTTCACCTGTTTGTGATTGCTGGGGTCGAGTCACATCTCCTGGCTCCGCCTTTTTCACTGGTCGCTACTAGATCCATTGTTTCCCTGCTCCAAGAGCTTCAGCGTATCTCTTCTTAAAGCTGTGTATGGATTCTGCCTCCATTACACTTTCCAGATTGTTCCACTTCCTGACAACTCTAAGGCTAAAGAAATACTTCCTAGCTTCCCTATGGCTCATCTGGGTTCTCAATTTCCACTTGTTGTCCCTTGTTCCGTGTCCCATCTCTGAAACATTCGATCCCTGTCCACTTTGTCAGTTCCTCTCAGTATTTTATACGTCGTTATCATGCCCTCCCTGTCCCTCCAATACAGTGTAATCAAGTTGAGTTTCCTTAACCTCTTCTCGTACGACATACCCCTCACTTCCGGGACTAGTCTTGTTGCAAACTTTTGCACTTTCTCCAATATCCTGACATGTTTGACTAGGTGTGGGTTCCATATTGGTGCTGCATACTCTAATATTGGCCTGACGTACACAGTGCACAGTGTCTTGAATGATTCCTTACTTAAATGTCGAAATGCTATTCTCAGGTTTGCCAGGCGCCCATATGTTGCAGTAGTTATTTGGTTGATGTGCGCCTCATAGTGCATAATCGGTTTAATGCTTACTCCATGATTCTTTTCCCTAAGTAAAGTTTGCAGGCTTTGATCCCCTAACCCGTACTTCGTTTGCTGTCTTCTTTGTCCTTCCCCAAACTTCACGACTTTGCACTTGCTGGGGTTAAACTGCAGGAGCCATTTGTCGGACGAAGCTTACAGCCTGTCCAGATCTCCTTGTAGGCTTATCTTTTTTTCTCCTGCTTGTATTCTCCTCATTAGCCTCACATTTTCGAACAGGGACACATCTGAATCTATCCCTTCTCTTATGTCATTCACATATACTAGAAACAGCAAAGGACCTAAGACTGACCCTTGTGGAACCCCACTCGACACACACCCACTCTGACACCTCGTTATGTACCATCACACGTAGTTTCCTTCCTATCAGTTATTCCCTGATCCACTGCACTACTTTCCCTGGTATTCCTGCCTGCTCCTCTAGCTTCTCAACCAGTCTCTTGTGTGGTATTGTGTCAAAAGTCTTCTTACAGTCCAAGAAGATACAGTCACTTGACAGTTACCATCTTCCAGCAGAGCTGCAGTTACTATCACTTGACAGTTACCATCTTCTAGCAGAGCTGCAGTTACTATCCCTTGACAATTACCATCTTCTAGCAGAGCTGCAGTTACTATCACTTGACAGTTACCATCTTCTAGCAGAGCTGCAGTTACTATCACTTGACAATTACCATCTTCTAGCAGAGCTGCAGTTACTATCCCTTGACAATTACCATCTTCTAGCAGAGCTGCAGTTACTATCACTTGACAATTACCATCTTCTAGCAGAGCTGCAGTTACTATCACTTGACAATTACCATCTTCTAGCAGAGCTGCAGTTACTATCCCTTGACAATTACCATCTTCTAGCAGAGCTGCAGTTACTATCACTTGACAATTACCATCTTCTAGCAGAGCTGCAGTTACTATCACTTGACAATTACCATCTTCTAGCAGAGCTGCAGTTACTATCACTTGACAGTTACCATCTTCTAGCAGAGCTGCAGTTACTATCCCTTGACAATTACCATCTTCTAGCAGAGCTGCAGTTACTATCACTTGACAGTTACCATCTTCTAGCAGAGCTGCAGTTACTATCCCTTGACAATTACCATCTTCCAGCAGAGCTGCAGTTACTATCACTTGACAGTTACCATCTTCTAGCAGAGCTGCAGTTACTATCCCTTGACAATTACCATCTTCCAGCAGAGCTGCAGTTACTATCACTTGACAGATACCATCTTCTAGCAGAGCTGCAGTTACTATCCCTTGACAATTACCATCTTCCAGCAGAGCTGCAGTTACTATCACTTGACAGTTGCCATCTCTAGCAGAGCTGCAGTTACTATCCCTTGACAATTACCATCTTCCAGCAGAGCTGCAGTTACTATCACTTGACAGTTACCATCTTCTAGCAGAGCTGCAGTTACTATCCCTTGACAATTACCATCTTCCAGCAGAGCTGCAGTTACTATCACTTGACAATTACCATCTTCTAGCAGAGCTGCAGTTACTATCCCTTGACAATTACCATCTTCCAGCAGAGCTGCAGTTACTATCACTTGACAGTTACCATCTTCCAGCAGAGCTGCAGTTACTATCACTTGAGAGTTACCATCTTCCAGCAGAGCTGCAGTTACTATCACTTGAGAGTTACCATCTTCCAGCAGAGCTGCAGTTACTATCACTTCAGAGTTACCATCTTCCAGCAGAGCTGCAGTTACTATCACTTGAGAGTTACCATCTTCCAGCAGAGCTGCAGTTACTATCCCTTGACAATTACCATCTTCTAGCAGAGCTGCAGTTACTATCACTTGACAATTACCATCTTCTAGCAGAGCTGCAGTTACTATCACTTGACAATTACCATCTTCTAGCAGAGCTGCAGTTGCTATCCCTTGACAATTACCATCTTCTAGCAGAGCTGCAGTTACTATCACTTGACAATTACCATCTTCTAGCAGAGCTGCAGTTACTATCACTTGACAATTACCATCTTCTAGCAGAGCTGCAGTTACTATCACTTGACAGTTACCATCTTCTAGCAGAGCTGCAGTTACTATCCCTTGACAATTACCATCTTCTAGCAGAGCTGCAGTTACTATCACTTGACAGTTACCATCTTCTAGCAGAGCTGCAGTTACTATCCCTTGACAATTACCATCTTCCAGCAGAGCTGCAGTTACTATCACTTGACAATTACCATCTTCTAGCAGAGCTGCAGTTACTATCCCTTGACAATTACCATCTTCCAGCAGAGCTGAAGTTACTATCACTTGACAGTTACCATCTTCTAGCAGAGCTGCAGTTACTATCCCTTGACAATTACCATCTTCCAGCAGAGCTGCAGTTACTATCACTTGACAGTTACCATCTTCTAGCAGAGCTGCAGTTACTATCCCTTGACAATTACCATCTTCCAGCAGAGCTGCAGTTACTATCACTTGACAGTTACCATCTTCTAGCAGAGCTGCAGTTACTATCCCTTGACAATTACCATCTTCCAGCAGAGCTGCAGTTACTATCACTTGACAATTACCATCTTCTAGCAGAGCTGCAGTTACTATCCCTTGAAAAATTACCATCTTCCAGCAGAGCTGCAGTTACTATCACTTGACAGTTACCATCTTCCAGCAGAGCTGCAGTTACTATCACTTGAGAGTTACCATCTTCAGCAGAGCTGCAGTTACTATCACTTGAGAGTTACCATCTTCCAGCAGAGCTGCAGTTACTATCACTTGAGAGTTACCATCTTCCAGCAGAGCTGCAGTTACTATCACTTGAGAGTTACCATCTTCCAGCAGAGCTGCAGTTACTATCCCTTGACAATTACCATCTTCCAGCAGAGCTGCAGTTACTACCATCTTCCAGCAGAGCTGCAGTTACTATCACCTGACAGTTACCATCTTCCAGCAGAGCTGCAGTTACTATCCCTTGACAGTTACTATCTCTCAGGGTAGTCTATGCCATACACAGCAGAAATGGAAGTTCCATGAAGGTACCTCCATCATTCCAGAGCGGGGACAGGATAAGTTATTCACAGGAGACAGTAGAGAATAAGAGGAATTATAAATGGAGATGGTGTGTGGGTAGGGTGGAGTGTGGGTGGTGTGTGGGTGGTGTAGGTAGGGTGGAGTGTGGGTGGTGTGTGGGTGGTGTAGGTGGGGTGGAGTGTGTGTGGTGTAGGTGGGGTGGAGTGTGGGTGGTGTGTGGGTGGTGTAGGTGGGGTGGAGTGTGGGTGGTGTAGGTGGGGTGGAGTGTGGGTGGTGTAGGTGGAGTGAGGGTGTAACATTGAGAATATGATGTGTGGTTGGCATGGGTGAGACGTTGGATGTTTGGAATGGAATTTATACAAAAGTGGGCGCACCCACCTTGAACCACCCATTCACAACCACCCACCCTCAACCATCCACCCTCAACCACCCACCCTCAACCACCCACCCATAATCACCCATGTAAACAGCAAATGCTCGTAATACGTCAGTGCAAGCATTCACTGCATAGTCCCATTGCAAATCTTTAATAAAACGCATTTGATATAAATCCAGAAACGTATCCAACGTACATTCAATAAAACGCATTTGACATATATTCAATGAAACGCATTTGACATATATTCAATTAAACGCATTTGACATATATTCAATAAAACGCATTTGATATATACTTAATAAAACGCATTTGACATATATTCAATAAAACGCATTTGACATATACTTAATAAAACGCATTTGACATATATTCAATAAAACGCATTTGACATATATTCAATTAAACGCATTTGACATATATTTAAAAACGTATTTGACAAATATTCAACAAAACGCATTTGACATATATTCAATAAAACGCATTTGACATATATTCAATAAAACGCATTTGACATATATTCAATAAAACGCATTTGACATATATTCAATATAACGTATATGACATATATTCAGAAACAGCAGAGCATAAATTATATTCCAATCCTGTGATAGGACTGGCGAAACGAAGCGTGACATTCCAGGAGAGTGTAACACTTGGAGTCTGCCGTCACCATCACTCGCAGGAGAGTGTAACACTTGGAGTTTGTCGTCACCATCACTCGCAGGAGAGTGTAACACTTTGAGTTTGTCGTCACCATCACTCGCAGGAGAGTGTAACACTTGGAGTCTGTCGTCACCATCACTCGCAGGAGAGTGTAACACTTGGAGTTTGTCGTCACCATCACTCGCAGGAGAGTGTAACACTTGGAGTCTGTCGTCACCATCACTCGCAGGAGAGTGTAACACTTGGAGTTTGTCGTCACCATCACTCGCAGGATAGTGTAACACTTTGAGTTTGTCGTCACCATCACTCGCAGGAGAGTGTAACACTTGGAGTCTGTCGTCACCATCACTCGCAGGAGAGTGTAACACTTGGAGTTTGTCGTCACCATCACTCGCAGGAGAGTGTAACACTTGGAGTCTGTCGTCACCATCACTCGCAGGAGAGTGTAACACTTGGAGTTTGTCGTCACCATCACTCGCAGGAGAGTGTAACACTTTGAGTTTGTCGTCACCATCACTCGCAGGAGAGTGTAACACTTGGAGTCTGTCGTCACCATCACTCGCAGGAGAGTGTAACACTTGGAGTTTGTCGTCACCATCACTCGCAGGAGAGTGTAACACTTTGAGTCTGTCGTCACCATCACTCGCAGGAGAGTGTAACACTTTGAGTTTGTCGTCACCATCACTCGCAGAAGAGTGTAACACTTGGAGTCTGTCGTCACCATCACTCGCAGGAGAGTGTAACACTTGGAGTTTGTCGTCACCATCACTCGCAGGAGAGTGTAACACTTGGAGTCTGCCGTCACCATCACTCGCAGGAGAGTGTAACACTTGGAGTTTGTCGTCACCATCTCTCGCAGGAGAGTGTAACACTTGGAGTCTGCCGTCACCATCACTCACAGGAGAGTGTAACACTTGGAGTCTGCCGTCACCATCACTCACAGGAGAGTGTAACACTTGGAGTCTGCCGTCACCATCACTCGCAGGAGAGTGTAACACTTGGAGTCTGCCGTCACCATCACTCACAGGAGAGTGTAACACTTGGAGTCTGTCGTCACCATCACTCGCAGGAGAGTGTAACACTTGGAGTCTGCCGTCACCATCACTCACAGGAGAGTGTAACACTTGGAGTCTGTCGTCACCATCACTCGCAGGAGAGTGTAACACTTGGAGTTTGTCGTCACCATCACTCGCAGGAGAGTGTAACACTTGGAGTTTGTCGTCACCATCACTCGCAGTAGAGTGTAACACTTGGAGTCTGTCGTCACCATCACTCGCAGGAGAGTGTAACACTTGGAGTCTGTCGTCACCATCACTCGCAGGAGAGTGTAACACTTGGAGTCTGTCGTCACCATCACTCGCAGGAGAGTGTAACACTTGGAGTCTGTCGTCACCATCACTCGCAGGAGAGTGTAACACTTGGAGTTTGTCGTCACCATCACTCGCAGGAGAGTGTAACACTTGGAGTCTGTCGTCACCATCACTCGCAGGAGAGTGTAACACTTGGAGTTTGTCGTCACCATCACTCGCAGTAGAGTGTAACACTTGGAGTTTGTCGTCACCATCACTCGTAGGAGAGTGTAACACTTGGAGTTTGTCGTCACCATCACTCGCAGAAGAGTGTAACACTTGGAGTCTGTCGTCACCATCACTCGCAGTAGAGTGTAACACTTGGAGTTTGTCGTCACCATCACTCGCAGGAGAGTGTAACACTTGGAGTTTGTCGTCACCATCACTCGCAGGAGAGTGTAACACTTGGAGTTTGTCGTCACCATCACTCGCAAGGAGAGTGTAACACTTGGAGTCTGTCGTCACCATCACTCGCAGGAGAGTGTAACACTTGGAGTCTGTCGTCACCATCACTCGACGGAGAGTGTAACACTTGGAGTCTGTCGTCACCATCACTCGACGGAGAGTGTAACACTTGGAGTTTGTCGTCACCATCACTCGCTGGAGAGTGTAACACTTGGAGTCTGTCGTCACCATCACTCGACGGAGAGTGTAACACTTGGAGTTTGTCGTCACCATCACTCGCAGAAGAGTGTAACACTTGGAGTCTGCCGTCACCATCACTCGCAGGAGAGTGTAACACTTGGAGTCTGCCGTCACCATCACTCGCAGGAGAGTGTAACACTTGGAGTCTGCCGTCACCATCACTCACAGGAGAGTGTAACACTTGGAGTCTGCCGTCACCATCACTCACAGGAGAGTGTAACACTTGGAGTCTGCCGTCACCATCACTCACAGGAGAGTGTAACACTTGGAGTCTGTCGTCACCATCA
Source organism: Cherax quadricarinatus (assembly GCF_026875155.1). NCBI lineage: Eukaryota > Metazoa > Arthropoda > Malacostraca > Decapoda > Parastacidae > Cherax > Cherax quadricarinatus. Next base: position 13,553,111 of record NC_069457.1, read on the forward strand.
CTCGCAGGAGAACAGGAATGTTATTTCTTGTTAAATTTATATTTTTCACGTGATAGGTCTAATTTTTTGCGTCAGCCATCACGTGGAGAGTGGAGGCTCGATCCTCCGTACTAATTTGTACTGATTTTATCCTAAATACCATTATTATAATCAAGGGGGAAGCGCTATACCCGGAGGATTATACAGCGCCTGGGTGGGGGGGGGGATGTGGAAGGCATTCAGGTTCAATTCGGGGAACTGGAGATCCAATTCCCTAAATCAAGAGCCTCTCACCAATATCAAGGAACCTTCCTTGAGGGGTAAATACCATTAAATACTGGGACTTCAACTTTAACTAACTAAACGAAGGAGATATCTCGTATATACCATGATAGATGTTTATATCTCTTTGTATATACTCTATGAGGAACTCTTCTATTTGTACTCACTTATTTGTGGTTGTAGGGGTCGAGCCACAGCTCTTGGCCGCGCCTCTTCACTGGTCGCTATTAGGTCCATTCTCTCCCTTCTCCGTATGGTTCCTGCCTCCACTACGTCACTGTCCAGATTGTTCCACTTCCTGACAACTCTGTGACTGTAGAAATACTTCCTAACATCACTATGACTCATCTGAGTCTTCACCTTCCAATTGTGACCTCTTGTTTCTGTGTCCCATCTCTGGAACATCCTATCTCTGTCCACCTTGTCTATTCCTCGCAGTATTTTATATGTCGTTATCATGTCTCCCCTGACCCTCCTGTCCTCCAGTGTTGTCAGGCCGATTTCCTTTAACCTTTCTTCGTAGGACATTCCCCTTAGCTCTGGGACTAGTCTTGTTGCAAACCTTTGCACCATCTCTAATTTCTTGACGTGCCTGACCAGGTGTGGATTCCAAACAGGTGCTGCATACTCCAGTATGGGCCTGACGTACACGGTGTACAGAGTCTTGAACAATTCCTTACAAACGTATCGGAACGCTATCCTTAGGCTTGCCAGGCGCCCATATGCTGCAGCAGTTACCTGATGTATGTGCGCCTCAGGAGATGTGCTCGGTGTTATACTCACCCCAAGATCTTTCTCCTTGAGGAGAGGTTTGCAGTCTTTGGCCACCTAGTCTATACCCTGTCTGCGGTCTTCTTTGCCCTCCCTCGATCTTCATGACTTTGCATTTGGCGGGGTTAAACTCGAGTAGCCAGTTGCTGGACCAGGTGTCCAGTCTGTCCAGGTCTCTTTGTAGACTTGTATGATCCGCATCTGATTTAATTCTCCTCATAAACTTCACATCATCTGCAAACAGGGACACTTCTGAGTCTATCCCTTCCATCATGTCAAGGCAGGGTGGCCAGCAAGGCAGGGTGGCCACCAAGGCAGGGTGGCCAGCAAGGCAGGGTGGCCAGCAAGGCAGGGTGGCCAGCAAGGCAGGGTGGCCACCAAGGCAGGGTGGCCACCAAGGCAGGGTGGCCACCAAGGCAGGGTGGCCACCAAGGCAGGGTGGCCGCCAAGGCAGGGTGGCCACCAAGGCAGGGTGGCCACCAAGGCAGGGTGGCCAGCAAGGCAGGGTGGCCACCAAGGCAGGGTGGCCACCAAGGCAGGGTGGCCGCCAAGGCAGGGTGGCCACCAAGGCAGGGTGGCCCACCAAGACAGGGTGGCCACCATGGCAGGGTGGCCACCAAGGCAGGGTGGCCCACCAAGGCAGGGTGGCCCGAAAAAGAAAAACTTTCACCATCATTCACTCCATCACTGTCTTGCCAGAAGGGTGCTTTACACTACAGTTTTTAAACTGCAACATTAACACCCCTCCTTCAGAGTGCAGGCACTGTACTTCCCATCTCCAGGACTCAAGTCCGGCCTGCCGGTTTCCCTGAATCCCTTCATAAATGTTACTTTGCTCACACTCCAACAGCACGTCAAGTATTAAAAACCATTTGTCTCCATTCACTCCTATCAAACACGC
>NC_069457.1:13559077-13610599 GCF_026875155.1 Cherax quadricarinatus
GCCCGTCCCAACATACCAGACATGTTTGGCCAGTCCCAACATACAAGACATGTTTGGCCAGTCCCAACATACAAGACATGTTTGGCCAGTCCCAACATACAAGACATGTTTGGCCCGTCCCAACATACAAGACATGTTTGGCCTGTCCCAACATACAAGACATGTTTGGCCAGTCCCAACATACCAGACATGTTTGGCCCGTCCCAACATACCAGACATGTTTGGCCCGTCCCAACATACCAGACATGTTTGGCCCGTCCCAACATACGAGACATGCTTGGTCTGCCCCAACATACCAGACATGCTTGGTCCATTTCAACATGCCAGACATGCTTGGTCCATTTCAACATGCCAGACATGCTTGGTCTGCCCCAACATACCAGACATGCTTGGTCCATTTCAACATGCCAGACATGCTTGGTCCATTTCAACATGCCAGACATGCTTGGTCCATTTCAACATGCCAGACATGCTTGGTCTGCCCCTACATACCAGACATGCTTGGTCCATTTCAACATGCCAGACATGCTTGGTCCATTTCAACATACCAGACATGCTTGGTCCATTTCAACATGCCAGACATGCTTGGTCCATTTCAACATACCAGACATGCTTGGCCCACTCGAACATACAAGATATACTCGGCCAACCTCAACATACCACACATTGCTATGTGGGATAGTTATCAAGAATCTTCTTAGCGAGAAGTTCGGCTATATCACAGACTCCGCCTCTCTGGCAGAAGTTGTCTGATATGCTCACTAGTGATTATTACAGAATCCTGTTTTGTGATGTGTCCTGTACTTTGACAATACATCGTACGCCATTATAATTGATCAAGTGGTTGTGGAAGGTCTGTATAAGCACAGTCGTTGTTTAAGTAACACTAATAATATCTTTATTTACTGCCAGTACATGTACAAGGTATACAGACCATAGCTGACATCAATGACATACTACTATATAGAAAGCCGCTTGTTATGCTGAGCATTTCCCGCAAATTAGGTCAGTTTTGTCCCAGGATGCGACCCACACCAGTCCACTAACACCCAGGATGTGAGCCACACCAGTCCACTAACACCCAGGATGTGACCCACACCAGTCCACTAACACCCAGGATGCGACCCACACCAGTCAACTAACACCCAGGATGTGACCCACACCAGTCCACTAACACCCAGGATGTGACCCACACCAGTCCACTAACACCCAGGATGTGACCCACACCAGTCCACTAACACCCAGGATGCGACCCACAACAGTCCACTAACACCCAGGATGTGACCCACAACAGTCCACAAACACCCAGGATGTGACCCACACCAGTCCACTAACACCCAGGTACCCATTTTACTGATGGGTGAACATAGACAACCGGTATAAGGAAACACGCCCACTGTTTCTACCCTCGCTGGGTATCGAACTCAGACCCTCGCCGTGTGAAGTGTGTGCTTTTAGCCACCAGGCTACGGCGCCTTAATGCTCACGTCTCTGTTCAGAAATGCGTCTCCGGTGGTTTTCGTGATATTTGTCCCACGTGAATTTGGTTACAGTTGCCGCAAGGGATTGTGTATACACCTGCCTTGATGCACAGTTAGGTGTCCTTATTCCGAAACGTTTCGCCTACACGACAGACTTCTGTGTAGTAATGGTAGAATTACCGACAAATTGTCAGGTAAATGCACACTTATGCATCTTATGTGACGTTTTATTGTGGCAACGTTTCGCTTGATAAAGCTCCTGGAGAGCGAAACGTTGCCACAATAAAATGTCACATTAGTTACATCTGTGTCCATTTACCTAATATTCTTCTGTGTGGGCGAAACGTTTAGGAATAAAGATACATGTCTACCTTATCAACTTGTCGGTATTGGATACCATTGAACATTAAAATGGTATAAAATACCGACAGGTTGTTAGGTAAGACACATATGCAACAGTTAGGTATCTTTATTTCGAAACGTTTCGCCTACACAGTAGGCTTCTTCAGTCGAGTACAGAAAAGTTGATAGCAGCAGAAGATACTTGAAGACGATGTAATCAGTCCATCACCCTTAAAGTTTTGAGGTGGTCAGTCCCTCAGTCTGGAGAAGAGCATTGTTCCATAGAATGAAATAATATTATTTCATTCTATGGAACAATGCTCTTCTCCAGACTGAGGGACTGACCACCTCAAAACTTTAAGGGTGATGGACTGATTACATCGTCTTCAAGTATCTTCTGCTGCTATCAACTTTTCTGTACTCGACTGAAGAAGCCTACTGTGTAGGCGAAACGTTTCGAAATAAAGATACCTAACTGTTGCATATGTGTCTTACCTAACAACATTGGATACCATTATCATAATTATACTGTCAGACACAGCAAAACATTGGTATCTTGGTACAGAGAATAACTTTTGTCAGCTTTTCTTGACTAATAGGTACGAGTGAGGTTGGATTTGAGATAGACCTATCCAGTAGAAAAAAAAAACCACGGTACGGGTGGGGATTGAATTCGTGGCAATGACTACGTTATTTCTACTAGTGGGATCCGTCTCCACTGTCATCAAGATTTTCAAACCTGTCAGACACTGCAACTTCTTGGGATCTTAATACTTAGGAATTCTTCGCTTGCCTAATTCTTGGGTACGACCTACTTGGGCACGATCTACTTGGGCACGACCTACTTGGGCACGATCTACTTGGGCACGATCTACTTGGGCACGACCTACTTGGGCACGACCTACTTCCACATTGAACAAATGTGACACCACCTACGACTGCTGCACCTCTCCTGCCATACGGTTTATAAGCTCCTTCTCCACTCATATGCCGTATTCTACTCAAGATTGATGGACTGAACACATCGACTCAAGGTTGAGGGACTGATTACCTCATTCTCCTCCTGTTCTTCAAGTTTCTCCTATGTATGGACTGATGAAGCCACTGTGTGGCGAAACGTTTCCTCAATAAAGATACCCAAGAGTTGCACATGTGTCTAATTTATCAAGATTTTCTCCTCACCTTGACGGTACATAAGTCTCCATACTGTTGCTTCAACTCCACATTGTTCCAGACTATGGAGGTGTGAACTCTTCTCCAGGCTGAGGGACTGACTACCTCAGAACTACGTCTTCAAGGGTGATGGACTGATTACATCGTCTTTAAACACACACACACACACGCACACGCACATACACATATATTGATCCAGCTTCGACAACATCTGTCTGGTGCACAGAGCTAGTCAACAAATTTATGCTGTTACGAGAGTGTTGTGAACCGAGACACAGTCACGGCAGGTGTGTGTCCTGTCTAGTGTGTGTGAAGGATAACAGCAGTGCTGTTGTGAATGCTGCAGTGTGTGCTGTTGTGGGTTTTGTTTTGGGTGCTGCTGTTACTGTACGCTCTGTTGCTGTTTCCTCTGCTAGCGTGGTTGCTGTCTGTGCTGTCGACATGGCTGTTACTGATATATGATGGCATTTGTAAAAATTCCACAGAAATTCATTTTTTCCAGACTTTTGAGTATCTGTACCTGGCTTCTCCAGTGAGCATGTTGTTAGAGTCATTATGTGAGTCAAGAGGCATCAGTGATGACACAGAATCAGTAATGATGATAGAGTCAAGCTCAGAGTCATAAGCTAGCTTTAGTGCCATTAGGATGGCAAGTAATTCAGCTTGCAGTATAGACGCCCTGTTGTTAGTTCTTACGACTAAGTCAGCAAAGTTCCTTTGGGTGCTGATGGTGGGGGTGCTGCTGTGTGGGTGCTGCTGGTGAGGGTGCTGCTGGTGTGGGTGCTGCTGCTTGTGAGGGTGCTGCTGCTGGTGTGGGTGCTGCTGCTGGTGTGGGTGCTGCTGCTGGTGTGGGTGCTGCTGCTGGTGTGGGTTTCTGCTGGTGAGGATGCTGCTGGTGTGGGTGCTGCTGGTGAGGTTACTGCTGGTGTGGGTGCTGCTGCTGGTGTGGGTGCTGCTTGCCTGCTGTGGGTGCTGCTGCTGCTGTGGGTGCGGCTCTGGCTGGGTGCTGGCTGCTTGCCGTGGGTGCCAGCGCCTGCTGTGGGTGCTTGTAGCCTCTTGTTGAGGTGTGCTGCTGCTGTGTGGTGCTGCCTGCGGTGAGGGGTGCTGCTGCTGGTGTGGGTGCCTGCTGCTGGTGTGGGTGCTGGCTGGTGAGAAAGGTGCTGCTGGTGTGGGTGCTGCTGGTGAGGTACTCTGGTTGGGTGCTGCTGCTGGCTGGTGTGGGTGCTGCTGCTGCCGGTGGTGCTGCAGCTGCCGTGTGTGATGGCCTTGCTGCCGGTGGGTGCTGCTGCTGGCCGTGGGTGCTGCTGCCTGGCTGTGGGTCTGCTCGTCTGCATATCAGTACTGCCGACAAGTGGCAGCACCAAAAACAATGGGAAGTGACCTCCTAACAGAAACAGACGACTTGAACAAGTCCCCTGAAGGACCAACATAACTGTGGTTGGCTGGTCTGTCCCTCACGTGTGGAGTCCCCACAAGTTAACAAATATCATTGCAAGGTATACTAACGCTAACAGAATCTGTCTACGATACAGAAAGACTTTAGTCACACGAACTAGAGCCTTTTATCTTATCAGATATATAATACCGACCTACGATAACATTTGTGGCGTGTTATTGGTGCTTCTGCTGGAGAGCTACAGATGCTGCTTTTTTCTCAGTGTGGCTACTATTATCCAGGAAACCCAAAATGAAAATATGCAAACACGAGAAAAAACCAAAGAATAAAAGAAAACTACATTATATTATAGTGCCAAGAATAAAGAGTATGGAGTAATAAAAGAATGGAGAATAAACGAGTTAAAAAAACATGGAAGCCAAGAATATCTTCCAGAAATCCTTCAGTTTCCCTAGACCAAAGAAGAAGGTAAGGCCCGTCGCAAGGAATGGATGAAAGTAACAGGAGAACACTAGAAGCACGAGGAATCTAGTAACAGAGAAATTAATATGCAGACAGGAAGCCCTTGAAATTAAAAAGAAAAAAGACAGAGAAAAAAATAAAAAGACATTCACCACTCCATTGTCCTGCCATTTTCCTTTGATCAAGGGATCTTGACAATTTTAGGCAGCAGCTATGAAGAAAGGAAGAGGTCCTAGCGAGGATAGGACTCACCTGAGGAATGATAGTTGTCAACGTATGATAAATCATCCCTCACTCTGACTCGCTCAGGTCCTTGAAGGCAACTCCAGTTGATTTGGTCCCCCCACCGTCAGTCACACTCCTGCCTTGTAGGACCCTCCCGCCAGCTGAGGCGATCTTGTCCAAGTGGAACACTCATCAAGCGGCGTTGTGGGAGGGGTAGTTGGATTAATAAAAACAGATAGATCTGTGTCAAGTGGAACACTCAGTCAAGCTGGTGTTGTGGGGTGTAGTGAAATATAGAGATGATCTGTCAAGTGGAACACTCAGTCAAGCTAAGTGTTGTGGGGATGTAGTGAAATATAGAGATGAATTCTGTCAAGTGGGAAACTCCAGTCAAGCTGATTGTTGTGGGTTATTGAGTATAAAGATGATGCTGTCATGTGAAACAATTCAGTCAAGCTGGTGTTGAGTGGGTGTATGGAGTATAGAGATGATCTGTCAAGATGGAAACACTCAGTCAACGCTGGAATTTGTGGGGTGTAGTGTGAGTATAGAATATCACTGGTCAAGTGAAGACACTCAGTCAAGCTGTGTTTTGGGGTGTATTGGAGTTATAGAGAATGAATCTTCAAGTGGAACATTCAGTCAATCAGGTGTTGTGAGGTTTTATAGAGATGATCTGTCAAGGTGGAACACTTCAGGTCCAAGCTAGTGTTTGTGGGGGGTGTTATAAAAGTATAAGAGATGATCGGTTCAAGTTGAAGAGCACTCAGGTCGAAGCTGGTGTTTGTGAGTTTTTGGGGGGGGGGCGTTATTTATAGTAGAATGGAGCTGTCAAGTAGAAACACTCAAGCTGTGTGGTGGTGATTGTAGAGGTGTTTTTCCGTACATTTTGTAATTTTTGGTTTTGTGTGTTGGAGGCAGTGAAACATTTCTGCCTTACTGAGTATTACCCAGTTAAGATGGGTGACTGTGGAGTGTGGAAGGTGGAGTACAGAGTTAAGGTTAAGTGGTGTAGTAGAGGCGACACTTTGTTAAGCAAAACTCTCAATAAAGGTTTTACGTCTTTCAGTACCTGAGAGAGATGAATGAGACACATGTGAATTATCAAGAGATTTTACTTATGTCTTATTCGTCACGCCAAAAGTTGTAACATGTGTCTTATGCTTCACCCAAACAGGTTAGTACATGGTGTCTTATTCCATCACCCAAAAGTTGTACAGTGTGTCTTATTCTTCACCCAAAAGTTGTTCAAGTGTCTTATCTCACCCAAAGCTGAACATGTGTCTTATTCTTCACCCAAAAGGTTGTACATGTGTCTTATTCTTCCAACACAGGATGTTTTCCACGGTGGTTATATTTTTCACCTAAATGTTTGCAACATTTGCCTTAATCATCCACCCAAGTGTTGCACTTGTTCATATTTCTTCAGAAAGTTCAATAGTTGCTAGGGTAGTGTACGCCAGTGGCGGGAAGTGGATCAATCAGTTGAACACTTATGAAGTCTATGAAGTGAAAAGGTGAACTTCTGTTTACTAATGAACCTCTGTGTTTACTAAGGTGAACTTCTGTGTTTACTAAGGAGAACATCTGTATTGTTTAGGGAGGATTATGTGTTACTAAGGCATCAAACAGTATGACTCTTAACGAACCACTGAGCAATGATTTCACGATCATAATATATAATATATAAAAAAATTTTTATTTTTGATATAGTATGAATATTAACTATAAGTTATATATATATATAGATATATATATAATATAGGTATATAATATAATATTATAGAATAAGTATATAGTATGCAAAACAACCACTCTGGAAAGAATAGAGAAATTCCAATCGCTTTCGTGAACTACTCACATGTATCTCAAGGACTACTCACATTATCATAGTTCCTTGATAAATGTGCGTATCACGAAAGCACTTGGAATTTTCTCTATTCTTTTCAGAAGTGGTTGTTTTGCATATAAGTATATAGTAGTAAATATATTATATATATAATAGTATATATATATATATATATATATAGTATATTATATATATATATAGTTATATAGTATATATATGGGGTAACATTTACAGGTTAATCTTACAGTTTTTTATGATATTATATTTTGGAAACACCAGCAGCGTTTGCAACACTACAGCGTATTCAAATAATCTATTCGTTTTGTGTTTATTAATAGCAAAAACAGTGGCAGACAGTAAAGAATACAATATCCATTAATAACGAATTTGCACGACCATCCCATAAACGATTTTTTTTTTTAACGACAAAGGCCGTCTCACGACCGAGGCAGATGGCCCAAAAAGATGAAACACTATCATCACTTTCACTCCATCACTGTCTTGCCAGAAGGGTGCTGAACTATAGTTCAAAACTGTTAAATATACCCCCGCCCCCATTTTCCGAGTGAAGGAACTGGACTTCTCTCCTCCAGGCCTCAAGTTCGGCTGACCAGTTTGTATATGTATGTATAATGATGGCCCAAGACCCGGGGTCCTGGCGCGGTCTTAATCTTGCGTATGACCCCGTCCTCTGCCTCCTGAAGGAGAAAGATTGTCTGCAATTGCAACGTATGTTTCTGAAGCAGTGTTCTGGTCGTACATCTGGTGCTGTCTTATAACAAACACATATGTACTCCTAGACTGTGACACAAGCGAGGAGGAGGATTATGTCGTTATTACGGTTAACACTTGTCTGGTTCGTTGACTTCCAGGTACAACTAGTTGTGCCGCAGTCATCCTTAAATCTCTGGTCTTCTCGGGAGGGGACATCAGTGGTGAGTTGCCTGCAGATTGGTCCTCAGTAACTGGTCACTCCAGAGAATAGTGTGTTAGGGGACACTGGACAACGTGCCTGGCAGTACTGGCCACATCTCCTCACTTGTCTACCATCATTTTTGGGCTTGTGGAAAGCCCAAACAGAAGCCGATGGATGGCGGTACATTGCTCTGGACCACCACCAATCGTATGAAGGGTTCTCCCTGAGCGGCTACTGCGTGCGGTACCATTGTTTTTCTTGTTAATATCAAGCAATCTGGATTAGTAGAGTGGGTTATGCACTCTGCTGTACCCACACGCGGCCCTTTGGGGTAGGAAGGCCAAATAATGTGATGATGAGGGGTCCAAGTTTCCGTATGTAGCGTTTAACACCAGTCCTCTCAGCAGTCCTTAGGCTAAACAGCTGGTCAGCGATATGGGTCCTCATACTGGCTCTGGGTGCCTTGGGCTTGGAACTGGTACAATGGTAATGCCTTCCTTCCAAGCTGCTGGTAGTGTCCCGCGGACCTCCACGACTTGTTTTATGGGGTGCTTCCCATCCACTCTGACCTAGTCCCGTGCAATCATGGAGTGACGTAAACACCATCGATTGCCCTCGGGGCAGTGTCCCTGTGATCTTAATTGCACGTCGAGTTCCAAGTCCATGAGAGTCCTTCAACAAGTCCACATCCTTCCGACTCACAGCAGCTGTTATCGTTTAACCCATGGCGTTGTGGCGAGAAGATCCGTCTGTATATTCCGGATGTCCTGGTGGGCTTGACCAGTTTCCCATGATCCCTTTATAAATATTTACCGTTTGCTCACGGACTTCCAACAGCATGTCAAATCATAATAAAGTACTTGCCCGTCCACTCCTCTCTAACACGCTCACACTCGTCGCTGCTAGAATGTCCAAGACCCTCGCGTACAAAACCTCATTTAATAGCCACCCTCTTTCCAACTATTATTTCCCTCTGCATGACCCCGTATCCACCACCTGCCCTCCACTGACAGATTTATAGTACCTACAGTATACAAATAACACCTTTACGTAGAAGATAGGATGCTTACGGGCGACGTTTCGTTTCTGACTTGGACCATATTAACCAAAAAGGTTTCCCCATACTGTACCTTTTGTAAATGGACCAAAGTCCGGACCGAAACCGTCGTGTTACGCTCCCTCTTCTAATTCAGGTTTATTTGTGTTGCATGCGTTCCATCACGGAGTAGTTGTGCCTTTTCTAATTGTGTATTACCTACAGGTTCATTCTATTTATGTTCTATACTATTTTCCCTGAAATGTGGAATCACCTCAACAAACTTCTTCGCTCAGGGAGGCCCTCCTGGAATAATAATTTTAATTATACACAAACCGCACATTGGAAGAGAGAAGCTAATGAAAACATTTTCGGTCCTACTTGGACCATTTACAAGTCACGCTACACACGACGAGGTGAAGGAGCCTGTGACAAAGGGAAATGGGTTTCCATTAGATAAGGAGTGGAAGTATAATAGTATCTATCAGCTGGCACTTGGCGAAATTGTTAATAGATGGATATGCTTGCTGGGCACTGGGTCGACTGGCCATCTGGGCACGCATGTGTTTTCCTCAGTTCACCCCTTCCTTATTCCCACCCGGTGGGCCGTTAACATGAGGAACCCCGTTCCTGACGAGTTCACATCACCTTGACCTTATCTGCGCCTACCATTCTGAACATTAAATTGGAATAAAATACCGAACAGTTGTTTAGTGGTAAGACACATATGTCAGATCACAGTTAGGTATCTTTATTATGAAAACGTTTCCCCGCCTACACAGTAGGTTCTTCATCAAGTACTGAAAATGATGATAGAATCAGAAGATTACTTGAAGACGAATTAATTCATTCCATCACGGCTTAAAATTTTGAGGAGGTCAGTCACCCTCAGTCATGGGAAGAGCGATTGTTTTCCATATGTCCATTTTGTTCTATCAACTTTTCTGGTAGCGTTTTACTGAAGAAAGCCTACGGTTGTAGGCGAAAACGTTTCATAATAAAGTATACCTAACTGTTGCCATATGTTGCCTTACCTGCCACCATTTCAGTAAGTAAGTGCTAGCTGGTTTCACAGTGCTAATGACGACGGTCTGGAGGATTTTGAGACTGCTCTGATCGCGGGTTTTCTATCCCCGACCCGTGGGTATGCTTTGTTTTGTCAGGTCGTGGTCCATATACGATTTCGTTAGATCAGGAACTCCGCCCTTGTTTTTTGTATTATATGTGTTTTGTTGTTTTAGTTAACTCTTGACCAGACCTGGTTCGACTTAGGTATTTTGTAACAATATATTTTCATTACTTCTGAGTTTCTTGTATTGATTGGGGGGGGGTTTAGTGGAGTGGGGGGGGGGGGAGGGTGGGGGGTGTTAGGAAGGAACCACATGTTGATAAATTAAACACGTGTTGCAACTCTTGGGGTATCCTTTTATTGACAGAAAACCTGGTTTCGGCCCCCCACAGCTGGCTAATAACAGTAGAGGATCTTAATACAATGGGAATTCTTCGCTTGTCTAACCCTTTGGGCACGAACCTACTTTGGCATCGACCCTACAGCTTGGGTACGACCTACCTCCACATTGAACATATGTGACCAGCCCCTACGACTGCTGCACCTCTCCTGCCAGTTACGGTTTTATAAGCTGCTTTCGTCCTCCTCATATCCGTCATTCTTTCAAGATGTTGAGTGGAACTGAACGCACATCGACTCAAGTTTGAGGGACTGATTACCTCAAATTCTCCTCCTAAGCACATAGAGAACATAAGCAAGGAGGAACAACTTGCACGCAGGCCTGTTGGCCCAACTAGGCGTTCCTTTACAATTCATCCCACTAAAAACATTTTGACCAACCCAATTTTTTTCAATGCACCCTAGAAACAAGGCTCTGATGTGGCAGAGTCCCACCTTCCAAATCCAACCCCTCCCCACAGCATGTACTTATCCAACCTAAGATTTGAATACTAAAACCCAAGAGTCCCTCGCCTCAATAACCCAAACTAGGTAGACTGATCCACTCCATCAACTACCCTATTTTTCCAAACCAAATTACTTATTCCTACGTCCTTTCTAAATCTAAACTTATCTAATTTTTAAATAATACATTACTGGAGGTTCCTCGTCCTTGGAGAGAATTGCCTCAAACCTTTTTAAATCCCCTTTATTAAATATATCTTTCCACTTATACCAACTTTGATCAAGTCTCCCCTCATTCCTCCCCTCTCACAAGTGAATGTAACTTAAGAGTCCTTCAATCTTTCTTCATACGAAGATTTCATCTAATGCTATGTATTAATTTAGTCATCCTAGCGCTGAATTGTTTTCTAACTAAATTCTTATGCCCATTCTGTAAATATGGAACCAGAAATTGAGCTGACATAATCCTAGGTGAGGGCCTGTACAAATGATGTATATAAGCTGCAGAATGACCTCTGGCTTCTGTTATTGCTGTACACTTCCTTGATATAAATCCAGTAATCTATTCGCCTTATTACGTACCTTAGGCATATGGCTGGTCATGGTTTAAGGTTGCTGCATACCATAACCCCCAAGTCCTTTTCGGCAATCTTATGGCTAAGTTCTACATTTATTTAACTTATAAGTGCTAAGGGTTATGGACCAAACTCCCTAGCTTCAACCTTGCATTTAACTACATTTGTACTGCTCTGCCAGTTTTTTCTTACCAAGAAGTAGAAGTTTGTCTAAAAATCCTCCAGAAGTTTCCCATAACATCCCTACGTTTTTAGGAATCAATTATCCTACCTATCTTCGTTGTCATCCGCGAATTTGCTCATATCACTATACTTCCGTCCATCATGATCATGTGATATATATTATAAACAACACGGGCCCAAGACTGAATCCCTGTGGAACTCCACTTGTACTGATTCCCCCACTCGGATTTACTCCCATTTTAGGGACATCTCTGCTATCCTGGTCTAGTGAGCCATGATTCTATCGCACTAGAGCACTCTTCCCCCAATGCCCATGAGCGCTACTATTTCTTCGAACATCTTTGGTGCGGACTCTATCAAAATGCCTTACTAAAATCTAATAAACAATATCAAATTCTTATCGTGGTCAACAGCCCAAAGCTTTTACTGAAGAAAGTTAATAAATTAGATTTAGACAATGACCGGCCTCTTTGAAGTCCCCATGCTGATATCCATTAATCAACTATGCTTATACCGAGATGGCTTTCTTATAAGTCCTCAGCTATAATTGGACTCTAGTAATTTGCCTATCAATTGAGGTCAGGCTTTATTGGCGGGTAATTTGACGGTAGACGACTTGTCCCCCTGTAATTAAAAATAGGAATTAGCCAGTTAGCCATCTGTCCACATAAATCAGACACTACAACCTTTTTGGAAGAATAAATTAAAAATATTAGTTAATGGTGTTTTCCACATACTTCCATTTTGCATTCCCTTAAGAACCCTTGAATAAAAACCTCATCATGAACCGGTGGACTTATTTTGCTTCAGTCGGTCCCTATCTGCTTTTCACAACCATTATTCACATAGTGACTGTGATGTTTACGATATTTATCTTCTTCTGATCACTATAAAAAATTAAATTACCGGAATAATTTAGTGTCCTTCCCTCTGTGTAAAAAAACGCGAGAGAAAATAATTATTTAAAGATCGACACATTTCATGTCCTCTTGCAGTAAGAGCCCATAGTTTACTTTTCTAAGGGGACCCCTATCTTTATCTCTAATCTTTTTGTTCATAAGACCTGTAAAAAACTTTTTGGGTTAGTTTCTTTTAGAATCCCTAGCAACTTTAATTTGCATAGTCCCTTTTAGCTTTTTCTTAATCCCCTTTTTAATTCCCTCTTAAATGTCAAAGTATAGCTGATTCATAAAGAGATGACCCTCACCTCTTTTTGATACGCCCTATAAATTCCTTTCTTAAGCCCTAGTAGTATTTGAGCCTATTATTCATCCATTTTGGGGGGGTCTCATTTCAAATTTTGATTCTAAATTTCACTTTAAGGGATAAAAATGTTGCTTTTGAGCAGCTCTCTTCCGTTTTACCCCAGTCAACATATGATAAGTGTCTCTAACCCATCTAATCTGCTAAGTCGAAAATCTGGGACTTGTTACTGTGTTATCGCAACTATCATACTTCCCATTCAATTCAAAATGTAATTATATTGTGGTCCGCTAAGCACCCAGTTCCTCTGAAACTTCTAAATGTATTAACATGGATTCGATTTGGTTTGCCAGGAACTAAGTCAAGCAGGTTATTTCCCACTTGTATGTTCTGTCACAAACTGCTTCAGAAAACAATCCTGAACTGACGACTTCTAAGAAATCGTATGATTCCTAAATTCCCAGACAAAAAAATTCCAATCAATATTGACTAAAGTTAAAGTCTCCTCGAATCACTACATTATCGTGCTTGTGGCCCTAGACCAATGTTCCTCCCATAGTAGTCTCCCTTGGTCCCTATCTAAGTTTGGGAACTGTAATCATCAACAGCTTAAAATTTAATTTTTCATGCCCTCTCTGAAAATCCCTACCCAAAAAGGAAGAGAAAAAGGCAAACCAGACTCTGTATGTTGTATAACTATCAGAACTTAATACCCGTTTTTATGCAACAGTTACAAGCGATCTTCGGACATACAATGCCACCCCCACCCCCCTTTCCCGATACTTCTATCTACTTTGAACAATTTCAAAACCCTGAATGTGACATTCTGCAGTCAATGGTTCCCGACTTTTTTTGAATGTAAACCACGTCCCTCATAATGGCAAATACATCTATGTTACGTTCACTAGCAAACTATCCTTCAACTCTCCATACTTTCCCTATCACTGCGACTATTTGTGTAATAAATATTTAATGACCGCTCCTCTCTCTTTTACCACTTCTTGTTCCTTTCTGTTTATTCCAACATACCTATTACTGTCATGTCAATTAGGTGGCCACTGGCATTTCCAATATCCTTCCCTCATTTTTGCCTATTACTAGTTCCTCCTATACTCATGTTACTACCCGCACTTCACAGTTTTCCCGCCAAAAAACCCATGACCACTAACTATTCCACTAACTCCTTTTTTTCCTCCTGTTCTGCAGCCAGCCTTTGGACCATACTAGGTGCAGATCCTTTACAATCCCAATTTTCAATTCTACCTAGCATAAGCTTTTTGTTAATTTCTATTTACCCATTGATAAATAGACATATGTGCAGCCTCCTTGGGTATCTTTAGTTGAAAGGAAGACGTTTTCGCCCACACAGTGGTTTCGATCATCCTACGTAGGAGAATACTTGAGAGAACAGAGGAAAAAGTTATGGAATAGTTAGTGGTATGGGGTTTTGGCGGGAAAACTTGGAAGTCCAGGGTATAACATGAGTACAAGGAGAAACTAGTAATAGGCAAAATGAGGAGGATATTGGGAAACCAGTGGGGAGCACTAAATGACAATGACAGTAATAGGTTTAGTGAATAAACAGAAAGGAACAAGAGAGGGTAAAGAAAGAGGAGGGTCATAAATATTTTATTAGCGCGCGAGAAATAGAGCGCGCGCGTGCAGGAATAAAGATGGACGTTTGAGACTAGTTGCGTATGAAGGGAAACATAGAGTGAATTTGCCATTACTGAGAACTTGGTTTAATTCAAAAATTCGGGACATTCCTGCAGAATGGGGGGGGGGGGGGGGGGGGGGGGGGGCCACATTCAGGTTTTTTAAATTGTTCAAAGTAGATATAAGTATCGAAGGGGGGGGGGAGGGCGCGAGAGTATTCCGAGCGTTCGCGTTGAACTGTGCATACACAACAGGGTACATAAGTCTGAACACAACACATACAGATCCATGTTGTGCGAAGACACATTACATTTCACAGGGGCAATGAAAAATTAATTTTAGCTGTGATATGACCTCCCCGCGCAAAACTTAGAGATAAGGGGACCAAGGAGAGCGTGCCTACTAATGGGAGTAAATGGTGAGGCCCAAGGCACGTATAATTAGTAATTCGTGGAGGGTGGGGGGGGGGGGGGGGGTATTAACTTGAGTCATATTAGGATTGGAATTCTGTCTTGACTGGGAATTTAGACTCATACGATTTTCTTAGAAGTATTCAGCGATGTTTTTTCTGAGCAGTTTGTGACAGAACCTACAAGGGGAAATATCCTGCTTGACTTAGTTCTGGCAAACAACGAATCCACTTGTTTTAATAATTTATAAGTTTTCAGAGGAACCTGTGCTAGCGACACAACAAATCAATTACATTTGAATTGAATGGAAGTAATGATAAATAGCGACTAACTCAGTAAACAGTCCCCAGATTTTTCGCTTAGGCAGATTTCGTGGCTTAGAGAACACTTATCATCTGTTGACTGGGGTAACGAAGAGAGCTGCTTCAACAGAACATTTTATCCCTTATACAGAAATTAGATCAAATGAAATGACCCAAAATGGCATGAATAATAGGGCTCAACACACATCTACTATGGCTGTAAGAAAGGAATTACATTGCGCTTAATCAAAAAGTGAGGGGATCTTATGAATCATGTAGAGGTTGACTTTAAGAAAGGGGACATTAAAAAGGGGATTAAGAAAAGCTAATGAGGGCGATTGAAGATTAGTATTGCTAGGGATTCTAAAACTAACCCCCCGGAAAAAGTTTTTTTTTTCCGGCGCGCGTGGCTATACAACAAAAGTGTGAGGATGGAAGATAGGTCCCCTTTAAATATATCTATTGGGCAATCTTAAGGTCTAATGAGTAGGGGAGGAGGAGGGGGGAGGGGGGTGGGCAGGGCGTTTTTAAATAATTATTTTTCTCTCGGTTTTTACACAGGAAGGACACAATGCGATATTCCGTAAGTTAATTATTATAGGGATCAGAAAGAAGATAAATTTTGGGGTTGGAGAGGATTCACGTCACGTAGTGAAATGGTGGTGAAGAAGGATGTGACGGAATGTTGCATTAGAAGGGTGTGCACTCGGTCCGGTTGAGGGTTGTTCAAAAGGGTTCTTATGGTTTTGCTAATGGGAATGTATGTTCTCTCTCATTAAACACATCATTTTTTTAATTATCTCTTCAAACAGGTGTAGTGTCTGATATGGGGAAAGCTGCCTTATGTAATTCCCTAATTTTTAAAGGCTAGGACAAGTCGTTACCGTCAAAGTACCGCCCCAATAAGCCCTGACCTCAAGTTGTAGGCAAAATGTGCGATATGTCGGAGTCAATTATAGCTGAGCGATTAATGAAGGCCATCTCGATATGCATAGCTTGAATTAATGATACTCCAGCAGGATTTCACAAGAGGCCGGTTCTTGCTAACTAATTTTATTAGCATTCTTCAGTAAAGCTTTTTGAGGCCTGAGTGGACCACGATAAAGAATTGAAATATTGTTTACTTATATTTTAGTAAGGCATTATGATAGAGTTCCCCGCACCAAAGTCTGTTAAGGAAAGTTATGCTCTCATGCATTGGGGGAAGAGTGCTTCTCGTGTGCGAGAAGAATCAATGGCACACAGACATGAAGCAGAGAGTGGTCCCATAATGGGGGTTTAAATCCGAGTGTGTTGCATCAGTAACCAAGTGGCGTTCCACAGGATCATTCTGGGCCTTTATTTGTTTAATAATATATATCAATGATCTTGAGATGACGTCCGTAATTACAGTATATAGCAAACATCGCCGATGACACGTAGAATATGTAGGATAATTGATTTCAAACTAGATGTTATGGAACTTCAGGAAGAGTAAACAACTCTAACTCTTGGTCAAAAAGGGGTGGCAGAATGGCAGTTCAATGGTAGACAAGGCGACACGTTTCTAAGGTGCTCAGAGTGTCCTAACACACCTAGCACTTATAAGTTTAAATAATTAGAACTTAGCCATACAGATTGCGAATAGGACTTGGGGGATTATGGTAGGCAGCAACCTTAAACCAAGACACAATGCCTAAGCGTAACGTAATAAGGTCAAATAGATTTACTAGGATTTATATCAAGAAGTGTAAGCAACAGAAGTCCAGAGGTCATTCGTGCAGCTTTTATACATGCATTATTAAAGGCCCCTCACTAGATTATGCCAGCTCAATTCTGGTGCCTCCATATTACAGAATGGGAATAAAGCTTCGGTTAGAAACATCAGCGTAGGATTGACTAAAATTAAATACATACATTAGAAAATCTTCCTTATGAAGAAAAGAGTTTGAAACTCCTTAAGTTTTACATTCACTTGTTAGACGAGATAGGGAGACTTGATCAAATGTATAAGTGGGAAAGAGAGGTATTAATAAAGGGATTATTAACAAGGATGCTTGAGGATATCTCTCCAGAAGAACCCGCAGTAAATGGATTGTTAAATAGATAAGTTTAGAATTTAAAAGGTCGTAAGGGAAAGTATTGGTTTGGAATAGTGTAGTTATGTAGTGGAACAAGTCCTATCCTAGTTGGTTTATTGAGGCTAGGACATTGGGGTATTTCAAATTTAGGTTGGATAAGTTACAGTGAGTGGTGAGGGGTTGTGATTGAGTGGGACTTGCCACATCCAGAGTCTTGTTTCTAAGTTGGCATTGAAAATTGGGGGGTTGGTCAAATGTTTGTTAGTGGAGATAGAATAGTAAAGGGGACCTGCCTAGTATGGGCCTACAGGCCTGCTGCATGTTCCTCCTTACTTAGGTGTCTTATGTTCTTAGAGGAGAATGAGGTAATCAGTCCCCTCAACCTGAAGTCGAAGTGGTCAGTCCATCTATCTGAATAGGGAAATACGGCAATATGAGCCGAGAAGGGGGGTGGCCATCATATAAACCGTATGGCAGGAAGAGGTGCAGCAGTCGTATGGTGGTGTCACATTTGTTCAATGTGGAAGTAGGTCCGTACCGCCAAGTAGGTCTTGTGCCCAAGTAGGACCGGTGCGCCAAGGGATGAACAAGCGAAGAATTCCCAAGTAATTAAGATCCGCACTTGTATTAAGCCACTGTGTTGCGAAACGTTTTCCCTCAATAAAGATACCCAAAGAGTTGCACACGTGTTCTAATTTATCAACATGTCGGTTCTCTGGACCACTCATCTACAAAGAAAATATATTTTAAATACCTAAGTTCGAACCCAGGGTCTGTAAGAGTTAACTAAAACAACCAACACATATATACAAAAACAAGGGCGGAGTCACATGACTCCACAAAATAGTAATGAAACGACTGACAAACAAACCATATGGGGTCCACGGTGGGGGATAGTAAACCCGCGATCATAGAGTCTCCAAATCTCCAGACCGTCGCATTAAGCCACTGGACTGCTAGCCCATACTACAGAACCTGGTGGCAGGTAAGGACACATATGCAAAACAGTTAGGTGAACTTTATATGAAACGTTTCGCCTACACATAGCCTTCTTCAGTCAAGTAAACAGAAAAGTAGATAGAACAATGGAACATATGGAACAATGCTCTTCCTCCCGACGGAGGGACCTGACCACCTCAAAACTTTAAGGTAGATGGACTGATTAGCATCGTCCCCTTCAAGTATCTTCTGCTTCTATCAACTTTTTCTGTACTTTGACTGAAGAAGCCTACTGTGTAGAGCGAAACGTTTCATAATAAAGATACTCTTACTGTTGCATATGTTGTCCCTTACTAACAACCTGTCGGTATTTTTAAATTGCCAATTTTAATGTTCAGAACTGGTGTCAGCAGAAATCAAGTGATGTAACTACGTCAGGAGGTCCCCCATGTAACTGCCCACCGGGGTGGAGAAGGAAGGGGTGAAGTGAGGTACAATGCGTGCCCAGTGCCCAGTTGCCCAGTGCCACCAGCCATTCATCCTATAACATTACCACGCACTGCTCATTCCTAACTTCCACTCTTACTAATGAACATTTATTCCCTTACACAGGATCCCTTCACCGCTGTGTTAGCGTGACTTGTAAATGGTCCCAAGTAGACCGAAATGTTATCATTAGCTTCTCCTCTCTCCTATGTGCGGTTTGTGTATAATTAAAAGTATTATCCAGAGGCTGAGGAAGAGTTGTGAAGTGATTCACACATTTTAAAAATATAGCACAAAATAGAATACCTGTAGTATATAAATTACAACAGGCACAATTACCGTTACTGGAAACATGCACAAATAACCCTGACATAGAAGAGAGGGAGCTTACCCACACGTTTTCCGTCCGACTTGGTCCAATACAAAGTTACAGTAGACTTTGTAAATGGTCCAAGTCAACAGGAAAGCTCCGCCGTAAAGCTCCTTTCTTCTACTACGGGTTATTGTTATACTGTAGGTATAATAAATGCTGAGTGGAGGGCAGTGGGGTAGGGTCTGCAAGGAAAAGTTGGAAAGAGGGGTAAAGAGAGTTTGTACGCGAGGTCTTGGACATCTAGCAGGCATGTGAGCGTGTTAGAGAGGAGGTGAGGCAAGTACTTATAGATTTTTGACATGCCTGTTGGAGTGGTGAAGCAAGGTAATATTATAAAGGGATTCATGTGAAACTGGTCCACCCGGACAGACATCCGGAATATGACAGACGATCTCTGGTCCACAACGCCAAGTTAACGATTACAAGCTGCATGTGATCGGAAAGATGTGGAGGGACTGACTACCTCAGAACTACGTCCTTCAAGGGTGATGGAACTGAATACATCGTCTTTTAAACACCCACACTCACACGCACACCACATACACCATTAATAGTTGATCCAGCTTTCGACAACATCTGTCTGGTGCAGCAGAGCTAGTCAACAAATTTTTATGGCTGTTACGAGAGTTTGTTGTGAACCAGACCAGTCACAGCAGGTTGTGTGTCCTGTCTATGTGTGTGAAGGATAACAGCCGTGGCTGTTGTGAATGCCTGCATGTGGTGCTGTTTGGGTTTTTGTTTTTGGGTGCTGCTGTTGACAGTAGGCGCTCTGTTTGGCTGTTTTCCTCTGCAAGCGTGTTGCTGTCTGTGCTGTCGACATGGCTTTACTGAATATTATGGGCATTATGTAAAAATTCCACAGATAATTCCTTTTTTTTCCAGACATTTTGAGTATCTGTACCTGGCTTCTCCAGTGAGCATGTATTGTTAGAGTCATTATGTGATCAAGAGGCAATCAAGTGAATGATACAGAATCAGTAATGATGATGAGAGTCAAGCTCAGAGATCAAGGAAGCTAGCTTTAGTGCCATTAGGATAGGCAAGTAATTCAGCGTGCAGTTATAACGCCCTGTTGTTTATTTCTTACACTAAGTCAGACAAAGTACCTTTGGGTGCTGATGGGTGGGGGGTGCTGGCTGTGTTGGGTGCTGCTGGTGAGGGTGCTGCTGGTGTGGGTGGCTGCTGCTTGTGAGGCTGCTGCTGCTGGTGTGGGTGCTGCTTGCTGGTTGGGTGCTGCTGAGCCTGGTGTGGGTGGGCTGCTGCTGTGTGGGTTGCTGCCTGGGAGTATGCTGCCTGTGTGGGTTGCCGCTGGTGAGGTTACTGCTGGTGTGGGTGCTGCTGCTGGTGTGGGTGCTGCTTGCCTGCTGTGGGTGCTGCTGCTGCTGTGGGTGCGGCTCTGGCTGGGTGCTGGCTGCTTGCCGTGGGTGCCAGCGCCTGCTGTGGGTGCTTGTAGCCTCTTGTTGAGGTGTGCTGCTGCTGTGTGGTGCTGCCTGCGGTGAGGGGTGCTGCTGCTGGTGTGGGTGCCTGCTGCTGGTGTGGGTGCTGGCTGGTGAGAAAGGTGCTGCTGGTGTGGGTGCTGCTGGTGAGGTACTCTGGTTGGGTGCTGCTGCTGGCTGGTGTGGGTGCTGCTGCTGCCGGTGGTGCTGCAGCTGCCGTGTGTGATGGCCTTGCTGCCGGTGGGTGCTGCTGCTGGCCGTGGGTGCTGCTGCCTGGCTGTGGGTCTGCTCGTCTGCATATCAGTACTGCCGACAAGTGGCAGCACCAAAAACAATGGGAAGTGACCTCCTAACAGAAACAGACGACTTGAACAAGTCCCCTGAAGGACCAACATAACTGTGGTTGGCTGGTCTGTCCCTCACGTGTGGAGTCCCCACAAGTTAACAAATATCATTGCAAGGTATACTAACGCTAACAGAATCTGTCTACGATACAGAAAGACTTTAGTCACACGAACTAGAGCCTTTTATCTTATCAGATATATAATACCGACCTACGATAACATTTGTGGCGTGTTATTGGTGCTTCTGCTGGAGAGCTACAGATGCTGCTTTTTTCTCAGTGTGGCTACTATTATCCAGGAAACCCAAAATGAAAATATGCAAACACGAGAAAAAACCAAAGAATAAAAGAAAACTACATTATATTATAGTGCCAAGAATAAAGAGTATGGAGTAATAAAAGAATGGAGAATAAACGAGTTAAAAAAACATGGAAGCCAAGAATATCTTCCAGAAATCCTTCAGTTTCCCTAGACCAAAGAAGAAGGTAAGGCCCGTCGCAAGGAATGGATGAAAGTAACAGGAGAACACTAGAAGCACGAGGAATCTAGTAACAGAGAAATTAATATGCAGACAGGAAGCCCTTGAAATTAAAAAGAAAAAAGACAGAGAAAAAAATAAAAAGACATTCACCACTCCATTGTCCTGCCATTTTCCTTTGATCAAGGGATCTTGACAATTTTAGGCAGCAGCTATGAAGAAAGGAAGAGGTCCTAGCGAGGATAGGACTCACCTGAGGAATGATAGTTGTCAACGTATGATAAATCATCCCTCACTCTGACTCGCTCAGGTCCTTGAAGGCAACTCCAGTTGATTTGGTCCCCCCACCGTCAGTCACACTCCTGCCTTGTAGGACCCTCCCGCCAGCTGAGGCGATCTTGTCCAAGTGGAACACTCATCAAGCGGCGTTGTGGGAGGGGTAGTTGGATTAATAAAAACAGATAGATCTGTGTCAAGTGGAACACTCAGTCAAGCTGGTGTTGTGGGGTGTAGTGAAATATAGAGATGATCTGTCAAGTGGAACACTCAGTCAAGCTAAGTGTTGTGGGGATGTAGTGAAATATAGAGATGAATTCTGTCAAGTGGGAAACTCCAGTCAAGCTGATTGTTGTGGGTTATTGAGTATAAAGATGATGCTGTCATGTGAAACAATTCAGTCAAGCTGGTGTTGAGTGGGTGTATGGAGTATAGAGATGATCTGTCAAGATGGAAACACTCAGTCAACGCTGGAATTTGTGGGGTGTAGTGTGAGTATAGAATATCACTGGTCAAGTGAAGACACTCAGTCAAGCTGTGTTTTGGGGTGTATTGGAGTTATAGAGAATGAATCTTCAAGTGGAACATTCAGTCAATCAGGTGTTGTGAGGTTTTATAGAGATGATCTGTCAAGGTGGAACACTTCAGGTCCAAGCTAGTGTTTGTGGGGGGTGTTATAAAAGTATAAGAGATGATCGGTTCAAGTTGAAGAGCACTCAGGTCGAAGCTGGTGTTTGTGAGTTTTTGGGGGGGGGGCGTTATTTATAGTAGAATGGAGCTGTCAAGTAGAAACACTCAAGCTGTGTGGTGGTGATTGTAGAGGTGTTTTTCCGTACATTTTGTAATTTTTGGTTTTGTGTGTTGGAGGCAGTGAAACATTTCTGCCTTACTGAGTATTACCCAGTTAAGATGGGTGACTGTGGAGTGTGGAAGGTGGAGTACAGAGTTAAGGTTAAGTGGTGTAGTAGAGGCGACACTTTGTTAAGCAAAACTCTCAATAAAGGTTTTACGTCTTTCAGTACCTGAGAGAGATGAATGAGACACATGTGAATTATCAAGAGATTTTACTTATGTCTTATTCGTCACGCCAAAAGTTGTAACATGTGTCTTATGCTTCACCCAAACAGGTTAGTACATGGTGTCTTATTCCATCACCCAAAAGTTGTACAGTGTGTCTTATTCTTCACCCAAAAGTTGTTCAAGTGTCTTATCTCACCCAAAGCTGAACATGTGTCTTATTCTTCACCCAAAAGGTTGTACATGTGTCTTATTCTTCCAACACAGGATGTTTTCCACGGTGGTTATATTTTTCACCTAAATGTTTGCAACATTTGCCTTAATCATCCACCCAAGTGTTGCACTTGTTCATATTTCTTCAGAAAGTTCAATAGTTGCTAGGGTAGTGTACGCCAGTGGCGGGAAGTGGATCAATCAGTTGAACACTTATGAAGTCTATGAAGTGAAAAGGTGAACTTCTGTTTACTAATGAACCTCTGTGTTTACTAAGGTGAACTTCTGTGTTTACTAAGGAGAACATCTGTATTGTTTAGGGAGGATTATGTGTTACTAAGGCATCAAACAGTATGACTCTTAACGAACCACTGAGCAATGATTTCACGATCATAATATATAATATATAAAAAAATTTTTATTTTTGATATAGTATGAATATTAACTATAAGTTATATATATATATAGATATATATATAATATAGGTATATAATATAATATTATAGAATAAGTATATAGTATGCAAAACAACCACTCTGGAAAGAATAGAGAAATTCCAATCGCTTTCGTGAACTACTCACATGTATCTCAAGGACTACTCACATTATCATAGTTCCTTGATAAATGTGCGTATCACGAAAGCACTTGGAATTTTCTCTATTCTTTTCAGAAGTGGTTGTTTTGCATATAAGTATATAGTAGTAAATATATTATATATATAATAGTATATATATATATATATATATATAGTATATTATATATATATATAGTTATATAGTATCCCACAAATCAGCTAAATAGTGTTCCACTTGACAGATCATCTCTATACTCCACTAACCCCCAAAACAACCCCAGCTTGACTGAGTGTTTCACTTACAAGATCTCTCTAAAATTTCCACTACACCCCCAACACCATTTTTTGACTGGTGTTCCACTTGACAGATCATCTCTATACTCCACTACACCCCACAACACCAGCTTGACTGAGTGTTCCACTTGACAGATCGCCTCAGCGGGCGGGAGTCTACAAGCAGAGTGTCGACTGACGTTGGGACCAATCACTGAGGGGCCTTCAAGACCCTGCGAGTCAGAGTGAGGATGATATCATACGTTGACAACTATCATTCCTCAGGTGAGTCCTATCCTCGCTAGGACCTTTCTTTCTTCATTTCTGCTGCTATAATGTCAAGACCCCTTGATCAAAGGAAATGGAGCTGGTAATGTCTTTTTTTTTTTTTTGCCCTATTCTTTTCAAATTTTTCAAGGTCCTGACTGCATTAAATTTCTCTGTTCATTTAAGATTCCTCGTGTTCTGGTTCTCCTGTTCTCTCTCACCCATCCTGCGAAGGCCCTTACCTTCTTCTTTGTCTGGAGGAATGAAGGATTTCTGGAATGATAATTCTTGGCTTCCATGTTCTTTACCTCTTTATCTCCTTCTTTTCTTACTCCATTACTCTTATTCTTGGCACTACATATAATGTATTTTCTTTTTTCTTTCGTATTTTCTCGTGTTTTGCATTTTTTTCATTGAGTTTCTGGATAATAGTAGCAACAACTGAGAACAGCAGCAGCTGTAGCTCTCCGCAACAGCACAATAACAGCACACAATGTATCGTAGATCGGTATTATAAAATCTGAAAAAATGAAGTCTAGTCGTGTGACTAAAGTTCTTCTATGTATCGTAGACAGATATGTAGACCGTTATTATCCCTGAAAAGATATGTTTACTTGTGACTCCACACGTGAGACAGACATCAACACAGTTATGAGGGCCTCAGGGATTGTCAAGTGTTTGTTTGTAGGAGTCCACTTCCATTGTTTTGGTGCTGCACTTGTCGGCATACCTGATATGCAGGACGAGCAGCACCCACACAGCAGCAGCACCCCGCAGCAGCGCACCCACGGCAGCAGCAGCACCCACGGCCAGCAGCAGCACCCACGGAGCAGCAGCACCCACACCAGCAGCAGCCACCCACCAGCAGCAGCACCCACGGCAGCACACCCCACAGCCAGCAGCACCCCCAACCAGCCGCACCCACGGCAGCACATACCCACACCAGCAGCAGCACCCCAACCAGCAGCCGCCCCACCAGCAGCAGCACCCACGCCAGCAGCAGCACCCACAGCAGCAGGCACCCACCCCCGCAGCAGCAGCACCCACGGCAGCAACAGCACCCACGGGAGCCAGCACCCACCGCAGCGCAGCACCCCACCAAGCAGCAGCACCCACGGCAGCAGTACCCCCACCAGCAGCACCCACACCAGCAGCACACCCACGGCAGCAGCAGCACCCAAAAGCAGCACAGCACCCCAAGCAGCAAGCAGCACCCACACCCCGCAGCAGCACCCCCACCAGCAGCAGACCCCACCCGCACAGCACCCACACCAGGCAGCACCCCACCCCAGCAGCACCAACCAGCAGCATACCCACACCACAGCACACCAACAGGCATAGCACCCACAGCGCAGCAACACAACCCACGGCAGCAGCAGCACCACCCACAGTCACCCCAACAGTCAAGCCCCCACCCACCACACACCCACACGGCTAGCCCACCGACCACAAACACCACACCAGCAGCGCACCCACACCAGCAGCAGCACCACACCAGCAGCAGGGACCCAAAACCCGCAGCGCACCCAACCCACAGCACAACACACACCAGCAGCAGCACCCACCCAGCAGCACCACTCACCAGCAGCAGCACCAACCAGCAACAGAGGCAACGCCCTCAAAACCAGACCCAAGCAAACCCCACCACAGCACACCCCACCATCAGCACCAAGGCACTTGCTGACTTATCCTAGAAACAACAACAGGGCCCTAACCTGCAAGCTGAAACTTGCATCACGGAGCACAAAAGCTAGTTAACCAGCTACATACATTGATTTGTGCATCCTGATGGGCCCAGACACAAGGACTCTAAACCAGCTGGAACCATACAGGACTCCAAAGTCGGAAAAATGAATTTGTGATTTTAAAAACTAATAGTAACAGCCATTCACGAAGACGAAACCACGTAAGAGGCACAAAGACGTACTTAACAGCTTCAAACCCAAAAAAAACCCCCAAACAACAACAGTTTGGCCAGCTTTACAACAGTAATGTGTTATCACCTCACACATAGACAAATCTAAAAATTGGGAACTTCTGGGGCAACTCTTTTAAACATAATATTAGTGACTAGCCTGTTCACCAGACAGATTTGTCAAGCTAGTCAATAAAGGAAGGCGTTGCGGGGGAGAAGACAAAGAGTAACAAATCCACCACCCTTGAAGAACGTATTTTTGAGGAGCATCCCCATGGGGGAGAGTTCACCTTTTTCCCATAGTCTGGGGAAAAAGGTGTAGGAGAAAATTTGAAAAATTGACCGGGCCAAATCTTGGTATTTTTTAGAGGAAAAGTTGCACAAGTCCTTATAGCCCCATACTTTTAGGAAAACTTGAAGGGAAAAGGAGGAAATAGAAATCTCCCTAAAACCCCCTTGGGTTTTTCATTTTATCAATTATAAATACGGATATAGCAGAAAGCTAAAAAGTATCGGAAAGTCCATGGTTTTTGGTGTACATTTTTTAATGTGAATGGTTTCCAAGTAGGTGGCCCAATAGAACGTAAGTATCTCCCAAACGTGCCCAAGTGGTCTTACCCAAAAGAATTGGAAGCGAAGAATTAAATTAAATCCAAGTTAAAGTTTAAAGGTTTTGAAAATTTAGCGGGAAAAGACGGTCCCATAGTAAAAAAAAGTTCATTCCAGAACAATCCCCCCCCCGTGGTTTTTTTTCACTGGTAGGCTTAACCCCTTTCAATTTCCTGTACCTTTTTTTCCAAGAAAACTGACAAAGTTTCGTAAAGATACCAATGTTTTTTGTGTTGCCCTTTATAATTATGTAATGGACCAATTCCCGACGTTGATAAGTAGACTGTATCTTTTTCCCAAAAAACGTTTCCCCCCACACAAAAGAATATTAGGTAAATGGACAAATGTAACTAATTTTTACTTTTTTATTGTGGCAACGTTTCCGCTCTCCAGGACTTTATCAGCGAACGTTGCCACAATAAAACGTCACATAAAATGCATTGTGTCCCTTTACCTGCAATTGCGGAATTCTACCATTTTACTACACAAAAAGTCTGTAGGAGGCGAAACGTTTCGGGAAAAAGGACACCTAACGTGCACAAGGGAGGGGTATACCAATCCCTTTCGGCACTGTAACCAAATTTACGGGGGACAAAAAATCACAAAACCCCGGGAGACGCATTTTGAACAGAGACGTGAATTAAGGGGCCCCTAGCCTGGTGGCTAAAAGCCACACTTCACCGGGGGGGTCTGAGTTCTACCCCAGCGAGGGTAAAACAGTGGGCGTGTTTCCCCATACCGGGGTTTTCTTTTTTCACCACAGTAAAAGGGTCCTGGGTGTTTGTGGACGGTGTGGGTCAATCCGGGGGTTTGTGGGCTGTTGTGGGGTCACATCCGGTGTTAGTGGACTGTTGTGGTACGCATCCTGGTGTTAGTGACTGGTGTGGGTCACATCCTGGTGTTAGTGGACCTGGTGTGGTCACATCCTGGTTGTTAGTGACCTTGTGCGGTCTCATCCTGGTGTCATAGTTGACCTGGTGTGGTCGCATCCTGGTGTTAGTGTGACTGTGTGGTCACATCCTGGTGTTAGTGGACTGTGTGGCCTCACATCCTGTGTTAGTGGAACTGGTTGGTCGCATCCTGGGACATAAACTGAACCTATTTGCGGGAATGCACAGCAGTAACAAGCGGCTTTCTATATAGTAGTATGTCATTGACTGTTCAGCTTATGGTCTGTATACCTTGTACATGTACTGCAGTAAATAAAGATATTATTAGTGTTACTTAAACAACGACTGTGCTTATACAGACCTTCCACAACCACTTGATCAATTATAATGGCGTACGAGTATTGTCAAAGTACAGGACACATCACAAAACAGGATTCTGTAATAATCACTAGTGAGCATATCAGACACTTCTGCCAGAGAGGCGGAGTCTGTGATATAGCCGAACTTCTCGCTAAGAAGATTCTTGATAACTATCCCACATAGCAATGTGTGGTATGTTGAGGTTGGCCGAGTATATCTTGTATGTTCGGTGGCCAAGCATGTCTGGTATGTTGAAATGGACCAAGCATGTCTGGCATGTTGAAATGGACCAAGCATGTCTGGTATCGTTTGAA
The DNA here is from genome assembly GCF_026875155.1 of Cherax quadricarinatus. Classification (NCBI taxonomy): domain Eukaryota; kingdom Metazoa; phylum Arthropoda; class Malacostraca; order Decapoda; family Parastacidae; genus Cherax; species Cherax quadricarinatus. Next base: position 13,587,023 of record NC_069457.1, read on the forward strand.
ATGGACCAAGCATGTCTGGCATGTTGAAATGGACCAAGCATGTCTGGTATGTAGGGGGCAGACCAAGCATGTCTGGCATGTATGAAATGGACCAAAGCATGTCTGCATGATAGAAATGAGACCAACATGTCCTGGCATGTTGAAATGACCAAGCATGTCTGGTATGTTGGGGCAGAGCCAAGCATGTCTGGCATGTTGAATGGGGCCAACATGTCTGGCATGTTGGAAAGGACCAAGCATGTCCTGGTATGTTGGGGAGGACCAAGCATGTCTCGTATGTTGGGACGGCCAAACATGTCTGTATGTTGGAACGGCCAAACATGTCTGGTATGTTGGGACGGGCCAAACATGTCTGGATTTTGGGGACTGGCCAAACATGTTTGTATGTTGGGACAGGCCAACAGTCTTGTATGTTGGGAGGGGCCAAAAACGTCTTGTATTTTTGGACGGCCAAACATGTCTTGTATGTTGGGACTGGCCAAACATGTCTTGTATTTTGGGGGACTGGCCAAACAGTCGAGGGTTTGGGACGGGCCAAACTGTAGGGTATGGGGGACGGCCAAACATGTCTGGTATGTTGGGACGGGCCAAACATGTCTTGTTTTGGGGGACTGGCCCAAACATGTTTTGTAGTTGGACGGCCAAAAAATGTCTTGTATGTTGGGGACTGGCCAAAACCCATGTCTTGTATTTTGGGGACTGCCAAACATTCGGGTATTTTGGGGGAGGGCCAAACATGTTTTGTTGTTGGGACTGGCCCAAACTGTCGGATTTTGGGGACGGGCCAAACTTTCTGGTAGTTGGGCCCGGCCAAACATGTCGGTATTTGGGACGGGCCAAACTTCTGGTATGTTGGGCCCGGCCAAACATGTCTGGTATGTTGGGAGGGGCCAAAATTTGGAAATTTGGGAGGGGCCCAAAAACTTTTCTGGTATGTTGGGACCGGGGCCAAAACATGTCTGTATTTGGGGAGGGGCCAAACTGTCGGGAAATTTGGGATGGACCAAGTTGGAAGCAAGGTCGGTTCGCGAAGGGTTTCGTCTTGTTTAAATATCTCTCGGAAGTTACGATATTTGGGTAGTATCGAGTAGTTGTTAACTCTATGTCTTCTCTGATGTGCTCGGGCTGTAACAGCATGAAGGGCACATCTCACGGTACACCCATGATGACTCTGGATGTTACTATCTAACTTTAAGGGCACGTAAGTACCTTGTCTTCTAATAACAATCATTTTCCACATAATCTTCCTTATCCTAATTACTATCGATTTAGATAGTAATTTGTACAACCGATAGATGTGCTTTTATTACGTGGCTATTGTACATAGCTTCCTTGGAACCGTTTGGGTGTACCCGGGCCTGTAAGGTTTTTACACGGTGTACATTTTATGCTGTGTTGTTTTTTTGGGATGGTGGTGGGGGGTGGTTGGGGGTGGGGTTGGTGGGGGGTGGTGGTGGGTGGTGGGGGTTTGTGGGGGATGGTGGTTGTGGGGGATGGGGTGGTGGGGGTGGGGTGGTGGTGGGGGGTGGGGGTGGTTGTGGTGATGGGGTTGGTGGTGGTGGGGGTGTGGTTGGTGTGGTGGTGGTGGTGTGGTGGTGGTGGTGGTGGTGGTGGTGGGGGGGTGGGGTGGGGGTGGGGGTGGGGGTGTGGTGTGGGGTGGTGGTGGTGGTTTGGTGGGTGGTTGTGGTGATGGTGGGTTTTGGTGATGGGGTGGGGGGTGGTGGTGGTGGTGGTGGGGGTGTGGGGTTTTTGGGGGTGGGGGTTTGGGGGTTTGGTGTGGTGGTGGTGGTTGGGTGGTGGTGGGTGGTGGTGGTGGTGGTGGGGGTGGTGGTGGGTGGGGGGTGGTGGGGTGTGGTGGTGGGGTGGGGGTGATGGGGGGGGGTGGTGGGGGTGATGGTGGTGGGGTGGGGTGGGAGGTGGTGGGGATGGGGGTGGTGATGGTGTGTTCAAACCCCACCCGTGGTAGGATTTTTTTTTTATTGCTACACACTTGGCATAGAAGAGTCCAATTTTGAACGCAATTTGGGAAGTTCTTCGTAGTGGGACCAGGTCCTAATAACAACGTTCATTAGCTTCTCCACAGTTAACAGTCCTGTTTCGCGATCCTGTGTTGAGTTATTGTCCACAGATTCTCGGTTGGGTTGAGGTCAGGAGAGTTTCCAGGCCAATTTAGATTGCCTAATCCACTCTCATTGAAGAATGGCAGCATTTTTCTGGAAGTGTGGCATGGAGCAAATTCCCGCGGAAAAAGTCTCTCCATCAGGAAGCAAATGGTTGCCAGGATTGCCTTGTATTTGTCACTGTTTAGGGTTCACTTAACAGTAACAAGCCGACCAGGGCCCTTAGCATCTTCTTAGGTAGGTTTTGGGTTCCTGTTGAGTGTGTCCATTCCCAGGAGGTTCGCCTTTGCTCTGTCTCACTACCACTGATCTGTACCCATGTACACCTACCCCTGATCTGTACCATGTACTCACTCCCCTGATCTGTACCCATTACATCACTACCACTGACTGTACCCATGACATCATACCCTGTCTTACCTATGTACATCATACCACTTTACGTACCAGTACTCACTACCACTGATCTGTACCCAAGTACTTCATACACGACGTACCAGTACTTCATACCACTGATCTTACCCATTAATTCACTACCACTGATCTGTACCCATGTACTTCACTACCACTGATCTGTACCCATGTACTTCACTACCACTGATCTGTACCCATGTACATCACTACCATGATCTGTACCCCTGTACTTTTACTACCCCTGATCTGTACCCATTACTTCACTACCACTAATCTGACCCCTTACATCACTACCAAAAATGATCTGTACCCTGTACTTCACTACCACGATCTGTACCCCTGTAATTCACTACCACTGACCGTACCCCTTACTTTACTCCATGACTGTACCCATGTGCAAACATACCCCGATCTTTACCCATGTACATCACTACCACTGATCGTACCCCTGTACTTTACTACCACTGGTCTTTACCCATGTACATCACTACCCCTGACTGTACCTATGTACATCACACCACTGATCGACCCCTGTACTTCATACCACTTTTCTGTACCCAGTACTTCACTACCACGATCTGTACCCATGTACTTCACTACCATGATCTTACCCATGTACTTCACTACCACTGATCTGTACCCCTGACATCACACCACTGATCTTACCCATGTATTTCACTACCACTGATCTTACCCATTACTTCACTACCACTGATTGTCCCAATTGCATCACTACCACGACTGACCCATGTACTTCACTACCACTGATCGTACCCTTACTTCACTACCACTGATCTATACCCATGTACTTCACCCATACCTGTACCCCTATACTTCATACCACTGTTGTACCTTGTGCATCACTACCACTGACTTTACCCATGTACACACTACCACTACTGTAAACATGACTTCACAACTGGGGCTGTACCCTGTACATCACTACCACTGATCTGTACCTAGACATCACTACCACTGATCTGTACCCATGTCATCACTACCACGACTGTCCCATTTTCTTCAATACCACGATCGTACCCAGTACTTTATACCACTACGACCCATGTGCACACTACCAAAAGATTTTACCCAGTACATCACTACCAGATCTTACCCATGTACTCACTACCACGATCGTACCCATGTATTTCACTACCCTGATCTGTACCAGTACTTCACACCACGATCTGTACCCATGTACTTCCTACCACTGATCTGACCCTGTACACACTACCCTGACTTTTCCCCTGACTTCACTACCAGTGATCTGCACCCCTGTGCAACACTACCACTGTCTGTACCCTGTACTCACTACCCCTGATCTGTACCCATGTTCACCACTACCCCTGATCGTACCCATGTGAAACCTACCACATTGTACCCATGTACTTCCTACCACTGATCTGTACCCATGTCTTTACTACCATGATCTGTACCCAAGTCTTCATACCCCTGATCTGTACCCATTTCATCACTACCACTGATCTGTACCCATGTCTTCACTACCCCTGATCTGTCCCCCTTACTTCACTACCCCGATCTGACCCCTTACTTCACTACCTGATCTGTACCCATGGCATTAAAAACCCTGATCTGTACCCAGTACTTCACTACCACTGATTGTACCATGTACATCACTACCACTGATCTGTACCCCTGACATCACTACCACTGATCTGTACCCTGTACTCACTACCACTATCTTACCCAGGTACATCACACCATGTCTGTACCCATGACTCACTACCACTGATCTGTACCCATGTACTCACACCATGATCTGTACCCATGTACATCACTACCACTGAATTTTACCCATGTACATCACACACTGTCTGTACCCATGTACTCACTACCATGATCTGTACCCCTGAAAATAACATACGCAGCTAAGCCCAAAACCTTTGTAGATCTTTCTGGGGTTTTTTTGGGTCCTTTACGCTATTTCCCCTCAAGAAGGTTCCTTTTATGTTGGTGAGGGCTCTTGATTTAGGGAAATTTGGATCTGGCCCGTTCCCCGAATTAAGCCGAATGCCTTCCACATCCCCCCCCCCCCCCGCAGGGGCTGTATAATCCCCAGGTTTTGCGCTTCCCCCCTTTATTATAAAAAATAATTCACGCTTTTCTTATGATTTCCTTGTCATTGCGAGGTGTTATCTTGTGTTTTTCTTCCACACCCTTTCCCCTACGCAGGCTCCACAGTCACCAGTGTCGTCATTCTCTTCCAAAACCCCCCCACCGTTGACTTTGCAGGTTCAAAATTTTCGGCGACTGTCTTATACTCAAAATTAAAATGTTTTATTTGCATGCTATCTAGCTATAACTTTCCCCAGAATTTTCCAGTAATCTGGATGATAGGGAAAATTTTTGGAAAAAACATTCACTCACAGCTCACGCTTTTAGGGGAATAGCCTTTCAGAACAACAGCTTTGTAGCACGACGAGAGTCGCAGGGGTAACACCACAGCGGGTAGTTGCCCCTGTCGGTAGCAAACTCTTCTAAAAAAAACACAAAAACACTAATTTAAACCGAGACTAAACATATTATTTTTTCACCTTATTCAGTATTTCAAGAAGACAGTTTTCTGTAAGTTGGTGCCAGATTACACCACCATTAATGACCATAATTAATAGACAACCATAACAAGAAAAATTTTTAGAAATTTAAAATTAATTATCGTTTTTTACAAAAATGAGATACGTCACGGCGTCCTGCTACCCCACTGTGTCGACACATGGAGGCTTTCACAGTGGGAATACCACAGTGGAGTGCAAAACGTGGGGGTGCTACACATGGGAGTGTACACAGTGGGAATACTACACAGTGGGGCTACACAGTGGGAATACACACAGTGGCCCTGGTGGTTAACGCTCTGCTTCACACGGTGAGGGCCTGGGTTCGTTCCCAGCCAATGAAACTTGGACGTTTTTTCTTTCCACCTGTTGTCTATTTTCCCCCCCATCAGTAAAATGGGACCTGGGTTTTTAGTCGACTGGTGGGGGTTCGCATCCGGGACAACCAAAGGAGGCCTGGTCACAGCCCGGGGCCGGGGGGGCGTTGCCCCCCGGAACTCTCTCCGGGGTAAACTCCGGGAAAACAGTGGAAATACTACACATGGGAATAACACAGGGGGGGAAAATTTCTATACAGTTGGAATACCACAGTGGGAATACTACACAGTGGAAATATTATACAGGGGAAAATACTTCACAGGGGGAATATACACAGGGGGGAATACACACAGGGGGAAACTACACAGTGGGAATCTAACAGGGGAATACTACACAGTGGGAAACTACACAGTGGGAAAAAATGTTTCCCTGTATATTCCATCCGAAGAATAAAGCGACAAAAGGGTTTTTGAAACCGTCAGCTGACAGAAAAACCCAGTAGTGCAGCCTGACTGAGAAACTTCAGTATGTCATCGAGCAGAAAACTTCAGTAGTGTCACCTAGCTGAGAAACTTCAGTAGTGTCAGTCTGAGCAGAAAACTTCGGGGAGGGTCAGCCTGGGGGGGAAAACTTCAGTATGTCAGTCGACAAGAAACTTCATAGGTAAGTTGAGCTGAGAAATTCAGTAGTGTCACGAGCTGAGAAACTTCAGTAGGTCAGCCTGAGGAGAAACTTCAGTATGCGTCTGAGCAGAGAAACTTCAGTATGTCAGCCTGACGAGAAATTTCCAGTAGGTCAGTCTGAGCAAGAAATTCAGTATGTCAGCCAGCGAGAAACTTCAGGTGTCATCTGAGCTGAGAAACTTCAGTAGTGTCAGCTGAGTGAGAAACTTCAGTAGTGTCAGTCTGAGCTGAGAAACTTCAGTAGTGTCAGTCTGAGCTGAGAAACTTCAGTAGTGTCAGCCTGAGCTGGGGAAACTTCAGTAGTGTCAGCCCTGAGCTGAGAAACTTCAGTAGTGTCAGCCTGAGCTGAGAAACTTCAGTAGTGTCAGTCTGAGCAAAAGGAAACTTCAGTAGTGTCAGCCTGAGCTGAGAAATTTCGTAGGGGTCAGTCTAAAGCAGAGAAATTCAGTAGGGGTCAGCCTGAGCTGAGAAACTTCAGTAGTGTCAGCCTGAGCTGAGAAACTTCAGTAGTGTCAGCCTGAGCTGAGAAATTTTCAGTAGTGTCAGCCTGAGCTGAGAAACTTCAGTAGTGTCAGCCTGAGCGAGAAACTTCAGTAGTGTCAGCCCTAAAGCTGAGAAAACTTCAGTAGTGTCAGCCTGAGCTGAGAAACTTCAGTAGTGTCAGCCTGAGCGAGAAGAAACTTCAGTAGTGTCAGCCTGAGCAGAGAAACTTCAGTAGTGTCAGTCTGAGCTGAGAAACTTCAGTAGTGTCAGCCTGAGCTGAGAAACTTCAGTAGTGTCAGCCTGAGCTGAGAAACTTCAGTAGTGTCAGTCTGAGCAGAGAAACTTCAGTAGTGTCAGCCTGAGCTGAGAAACTTCATAGTGCAGCCTGAGCTGAGAAACTTCAGTAGTGTCAGCCTGAGCTGAGAAACTTCAGTAGTGTCAGCCTGAGCTGAGAAACTTCAGTAGTGTCAGCCTGAGCATGAGAAACTTCAGTAGTGTCAGTCTGAGCTGAGAAACTTCAGTAGTGTCAGCCTGAGCTGAGAAACTTCAGTAGTGTCGTCTGAGCAGAGAAACTTCAGTAGTGTCAGTCTGGGGCTGAGAAATTTCAGTAGTGTCAGTCTGAGCTGAGAAACTTCAGTATGTCAGTCTGAGCTAAAGAAACTTCAGTAGTGTAAAACTGAGCAAAAAAGAAATTCAGAAGTGTCACCTAGCTGAAAAAATTCAGTAGGTCAGCCTAAACTGAAAAAAACTCAGTAGTGTCACATGAGCTGAGAAACTTCAGTAGTGTCACCCTGAGCTGAAAAAAACTTCAGTAGTGTCAGCCTGACTGAGAAACTTCAGTAGTGTCAGCCTGAGCAGAGAAACTTCAGTAGTGTCAGTCTGAGCTAGAAACTTCAGTAGTGTCAGCCTGAGCTGAGAAACTTCAGTAGTGTCAGTCTGACAGAGAAACTTCAGTAGTGTCAGCCCTGAGCTGAGAAACTTCAGTAGTGTCAGTTCTGAGCTGAGAAACTTCAGTAGTGTCAGTCGAGCTGAGAAACTTCAGTAGTGTCAGTCTGAGCTGAGAAAACTTCAGTAGTGTCAGCCTGAGCTGAGAAAACTTCAGTAGTGTCAGCCTGAGCTGAGAAACTTCAGTAGTGTCAGCCTGAGCTGAGAAATTTTCAGTAGTGTCAGTCTGAGCTGAGAAACTTCAGTAGTGTCAGCCTGAGCTGAGAAAACTTCAGAGGTCAGTCTGAGCAGAGAAACTTCAGTAGTGTCAGCCTGAGCTGAGAAACTTCAGTAGTGTCAGTCTGAGCTGAGAAACTTCAGTAGTGTCAGCCTGAGCTGAGAAACTTCAGTAGTGCCCAGTCTGAGCAGAGAAATTTTCAGTAGTGTCAGCCTGAGCTGAAGAAACTTCAGTAGTGTCAGTCTGAGCAGAGAAACTTCAGTAGTGTCAGCCTGAGCTGAGAAACTTCGTAGTGTCAGCCCTGAGCTGAGAAACTTCAGTAGTGTCAGCCTGAGCTGAGAAACTTCAGTAGTGTCAGCCTGAGCTGAGAAACTTCAGTAGTGTCAGTCTGAGCTGAGAAACTTCAGTAGTGTCAGTCTGAGCAGAGAAACTTCAGTAGTGTCAGCCTGAGCTGAGAAACTTCAGTAGTGTCAGCCTGAGCTGAGAAACTTCAGTAGTGTCAGTCTGAGCTGAGAAACTTCAGTAGTGTCAGTCTGAGCTGAGAAAACTTCAGTAGTGTCAGTCTGAGCAGAGAAACTTCAGTAGTGCCCGTCTGAGCTGAGAAACTTCAGAAAGTGTCAGCCTGAGCTGAGAAACTTCAGTGTGTCAGCCTGACTGAGAAACTTCAGTAGTGTCAGTCTGAGAAAGAGAAACTTCAGTAGTGTCAGTCTGAGCTGAGAAACTTCAGTAGTGTCAGCCTGAGCTGAGAAACTTCAGTAGTGTCAGTCTGAGCAGAGAAACTTCAGTAGTGTCAGTCTGAGCAGAGATACTTCAGTAGTGTCAGTCTGAGCTGAGAAACTTCAGTAGTGTCAGCCTGAAGCTGAGAAACTTCAGTAGTGTCAGTCTGAGCTGAAAAACTTCAGTAGTGTCAGTCTGAGCTGAGAAACTTCAGTAGTGTCAGCCTGAGCTGAGAAACTTCAGTAGTGTCAGCCTGAGCTGAGAAACTTCAGTAGTGTCAGCCTGAGCTGAAAAAACTTCAGTAGTGTCAGCCTGAGCTGAGAAACTTCATTTAGTGTCAGCCTGAGCTGAGAAAACTTCAGTAGTGTCAGCCTGAGCTGAGAAACTTCAGTAGTGTCAGCCTGAGCTGGAGAAACTTCAGTAGTGTCATCAGAGCTGAAAACTTCAGTAGTGTCAGTCTGAGCTGAGAAACTTCAGTAGTGTCAGCCTGAGCTGAAAACTTCAGTAGTGTCAGCCTGAGCTGAGAAACTTCATAGTGTCAGCCTGAGCGGGAGAAACTTCAGTAGTGTCAGCTGAGCTGAGAAACTTCAGTAGTGTCAGCCTGAGCTGAGAAACTTCAGTAGGTGCCCAGTCTGAGCTGAGAAACTTCAGTAGTGTCAGCCGAGCTGAGAAACTTCAGTAGTGTCAGTCTGAGCAGAGAAACTTCAGTAGGGGTCAGTCTGAGCAGAGAAACTTCAGTAGTGTCAGCCTGAGCAGAGAAACTTCAGTAGTGTCAGTCTGAGCAGAGAAACTTCAGTAGTGTCAGCCTGAACTGAGAAACTTCAGTAGTGTCAGTCTGAGCTGAGAAACTTCAGTAGTGTCAGCCTGAGCTGAGAAACTTCAGTAGTGTCAGTCTGAGCTGAGAAACTTCAGTAGTGTCAGTCTGAGCTGAGAAACTTCAGTAGTGTCAGTCTGAGCAGAGAAACTTCAGTAGTGTCAGTCTGAGCTGAAAAAACTTCAGTAGTGTCACCTGAGCTGAGAAACTTCAGTAGTGTCAGCCTGAGCAGAGAAAATTCCCAGTAGTGTCAGTCTGAGTGAGAAACTTCAGTAGTGCCCAGCCTGAGTGAGAAACTTCCAGTAGTGTCAGTCTGAGCAGAGAAACTTCAGTAGTGTCAGTTGAGCAGAGAAACTTCAGTAGTGTCAGTCTGAGCTGAAAAACTTCAGTAGTGTCAGCCTGAGCTGAGAAACTTCAGTAGTGTCTCTGAGCTGAGAAACTTCAGTAGTGTCAGTCTGAGCTGAGAAACTTCAGTAGTGTCAGCCTGAGCTGAGAAACTTCAGTAGTGTCAGCCTGAGCTGAGAAACTTCAGTAGTGTCAGCCTGAGCTGAGAAACTTCAGTAGTGTCAGCCTGAGCTGAGAAACTTCAGTAGTGTCAGCCTGAGCTGAGAAACTTCAGTAGTGTCAGCCTGAGCTGAGAAACTTCAGAAAGGTGTCAGCCTGAGCTGAGAAACTTCAGTAGTGTCAGCCTGAGTGAGAAACTTCAGTAGTGTCAGTCTGAGCTGAGAAACTTCAGTAGTGTCAGTCTGAGCTGAGAAACTTCAGTAGTGTCAGCCTGAGCTGAGAAACTTCAGTAGTGTCAGCCTGAGCTGAGAAACTTCAGTAGTGTCAGCCTGAGCTGAGAAACTTCAGTAGTGTCAGCCTGAGCTGAGAAACTTCAGTAGTGTCAGCCTGAGCTGAGAAACTTCAGTAGTGTCAGTCTGAGCTGAGAAACTTCAGTAGTGTCAGCCTGAGCTGAGAAACTTCAGTAGTGTCAGTCTGAGCAGAGAAACTTCAGTAGTGTCATTTCTGGCAGAGAAATTTCAGTAGTGTCCAGCCTGAGCGGGAGAAACTTCAGTAGTGTCAGTCTGAGCAGAGAAACTTCAGTAGTGTCAGCCTGAGCTGAGAGAAACTTCAGAGTGTCAGCCTGAGCAGAGAAACTTCAGTAGTGTCAGCCTGAACGAGAAACTTCAGTAGTGTCAGTCTGAGTTTGAGAACTTCAGTAGTGTCAGCCTGAGCTGAGAAACTTCAGTAGTGTCAGTCTGAGCAGAGAAACTTCAGTAGTGTCAGTCTGAGCAGAGAAACTTCAGTAGTGTCAGTCTGAGCAGAGAAACTTCAGTAGTGTCAGCCTGAGCAGAGAAACTTCAGTAGTGTCAGTCTGAGCAGAGAAACTTCAGTAGTGTCAGCCTGAACTGAGAAACTTCAGTAGTGTCAGCCTGAGCAGAGAAACTTCAGTAGTGTCAGCCTGAGCTGAGAAACTTCAGTAGTGTCAGCCTGAGCTGAGAAACTTCAGTAGTGTCAGTCTGAGCAGAGAAACTTCAGTAGTGTCAGTCTGAGCAGAGAAACTTCAGTAGTGTCAGCCTGAGCTGAGAAACTTCAGTAGTGTCAGCCTGAGCTGAGAAACTTCAGTAGTGTCAGTCTGAGCTAAGAAACTTCAGTAGTGTCAGCCTGAACTGAGAAACTTCAGTAGTGTAAAGCCTGAACTGAGAAACTCAGTAGTGTCAGCCTGAGCAGAGAGAAACTTCAGTAGTGTCAGCCTGAGCTGAGAAACTTCAGTAGTGTCAGCCTGAGCTGAGAAACTTCAGTAATGTCAGCCTGAGCTAAGAACCTTCAGTAGTGTCAGCCTGAGCTGAGAAACTTCAGTAGTGTCAGCCTGAGCTGAGAAACTTCAGTAGTGTCAGCCTGAGCTAAGAACCTTCAGTAGTGTCAGCCTGAGCTGAGAAACTTCAGTAGTGTCAGCCTGAGCTGGAAGCCTCCAGTAGAGCTATGAAGATATCGTCAAGTATTCCAGCAAGGTTTCGTCAGGTACAAGAACATCAAAGGTCCTCTTCCAGCAGCGCTGGAACGAGTCCTTAAAGCTGGATTCTGGTTTGAGCTCTACGCTCTCCAGAGAAATTATTTCCAATCTGGATAATTTCAAAGACGTGAGAGGCGACCAGACAAGAATGTTTGACCGCCTCCAGAAGTCAATATTCAGTAGATGATTCCACCCTACAGTTAGATAAGATTTCGTTCGGATTTTATCCCCGGGGGGGTTAGCCGCCCAGGATAATCCAAGAAAGTCAGTGCGTCATCGGGGACTGTCTAACTTATTTTCCCTTATGGTCCTCAGTCTTGTCCCCAGGGTGCCACCCACACCAGTCGACTAACACCCAAGACAACAGGTGTAAGGGAACGTTCGAAATGTTTCCACCAGGCCGGGAATCGAACCCGGGTCCTCCGTGTGTGAGGCGAGAGCTCTACCCACCAGGCCAGCGAGCCATAATATTGCGTTATTGATGTTTTATCTTTGATGTTTTAAATAACAAAGTTGAGTAACAAACCTGTCAAACAACAAGTAATAAGCGGAAGTAAGTTAGTAAATAAGTATAGTAAGTAAATAAGTAAGTAAATAAGTGAGTGAGCAAATAAGTACGAAAGAGAGTAAGTAGGTTAGTTAGTCTAACTGAGGTTAGACTGAGGTTAGACTAAGGTTAGACTAAAGTTAGACTGAGGTTAGACTAAGGTTAGACTAAAGTTAGACTGAGGTTAGACTAAGGTTAGACTAAGTTAGACTAAGGTTAGACTAGGTTAGACTAGGTTAGACTAAAGTTAGACTGAGGTTAGACTAAGGTTAGACTAAATTTAGACTAAGGTTAGACTAAGGTTAGACTATGGTTAGACTAAGTTAGACTAAGGTTAGACTAAATTTACACTAAGGTTAGACTAAGGTTAGACTAAGGTTAGACTAAATTTAGATTAAGATTAGACTAAGGTTAGACTAAGGTTAGACTAAGGTTAGACTGAGGTTAGACTAAGGTTAGACTAAGGTTAGACTAAGATTAGACTATGGTTAGACTAAGGTTAGACTAAAGTTAGACTGAGGTTAGACTAAGGTTAGACTAAATTTAGACTAAGGTTAGACTAAGGTTAGACTAAGGTTAGACTAACTTAGACTAAGGTTAGACTAAGGTTAGACTAAATTTAGACTAAGGTTAGACTAAGGTTAGACTAAGGTTAGACTAAGGTTAGACTAAATTTAGACTAAGATTAGACTATGGTTAGACTAAGGTTAGACTAAAGTTAGACTGAGGTTAGACTAAGGTTAGACTAAATTTACACTAAGGTTAGACTAAGGTTAGACTAAGGTTAGACTAAGTTAGACTAAGGTTAGACTAAGGTTAGACTAAATTTAGACTAAGATTAGACTAAGGTTAGACTAAGGTTAGACTAAGGTTAGACTGAGGTTAGACTAAGGTTAGACTAAGGTTAGACTAAGGTTAGACTAAGATTATACTATGGTTAGACTAAGGTTAGACTAAAGTTAGACTGAGGTTAGACTAAGTTAGACTAAGGTTAGACTAAGGTTAGACTAAATTTAGACTAAGATTAGACTAAGGTTAGACTAAGGTTAGACTAAGGTTAGACTGAGGTTAGACTAAGGTTAGACTGAGGTTAGACTAAGGTTAGACTAAGGTTAGACTAAGGTTACACTAAGGTTAGACTGAGGTTAGACTAAGGTTACACTAAGGTTAAACTGAGGTTAGACTAAGGTTACACTAAAGTTAGACTAAGGTTAGACTGAGGTTAGACTAAGGTTAGACTAAGGTTAAACTGGGGTTAGACTGAGGTTAGACTAAGGTTACACTGGGGTTAGACTGAGGTTAGACTAAGGTTAGACTAAGGTTAGATTGATAGACAAAGGTTTGACTAAGGTTAGACTGAGGTTAGACTAAGGTTAGACTAAGGTTAGACTAAATAAGGTCAAGCAAGGCTAGGTTACAGTGAGGGTAAGGTCAAGCAAGGCCAGGTTACAGTGAGGGTAAGGTCAGGCCCAAAGGGCCCGGTTACAGTGAGGGTAAGGTCAGGCAAGGCCAGGTTACAGTGAGGGTAAGGTCAAGCAAGGCTAGGTTACAGTGAGGGTAAGGTCAGCAAGCTAGGTTACAGTGAGGGTAAGGCAGGCAAGGGTAGGGTTTCAGTGAGGGTAAGGTCAAGCAAGGCCAGGTTACAGTGAGGGTAAGGTCAGGCAAGGCCAGGTTACAGTGAGGGTAAGGTCAAGCAAGGCTAGGTTACAGTGAGGGTAAGGTCATGCAAGGCTAGGTTACAGTAAGGGTAAGGTCAAGCAAGGCTAGGTTACAGTGAGGGTAAGGTCAACAAGGCTAGGTTACAGGGGAGGGTAAGGTCAAGCAAGGCTAGGTTACAGTGAGGATAAGGTCAAGCAAGGCTAGGTTACAGTAAGGGTAAGGTCAAGCAAGGCTAGGTTACAGTGAGGGTTAGGTCAAGCAAGGCTAGGTTACAGTAAGGGTAAGGTCAAGCAAGGCTAGGTTACAGTAAGGGTTAAGGTCAAGCAAGGCTAGGGTTTCAGGGAAGGGTAAGGTCAGCAAGGCTAGGTTACAGTGAGGGTTAGGTCAAGCAAGGTCAGGTTACAGTAAGGGTAAGGTCAAGCAAGGCTAGGTTACAGTGAGGGTAAGGTCAAGCAAGGCCAGGTTACAGTGAGGGTAAGGTCAAGCAAGGCCAGGTTACAGTGAGGGTAAGGTCAAGCAAGGCCAGGTTACAGTAAGGTTAAGGTCAAGCAGGCTAGGTTACAGTGAGGGTAAAGGGCAAGCAAGGCCAGGTTACAGTAAGGGTAAGGTCAAGCAAGGCTAGGTTACAGTAAGGGTAAGGTCAAGCAAGGCTAGGTTACAGTAAGGGTAAGGTCAAGCAAGGCTGGTTACAGTGAGGGTTAGGTCAAGCAAAAGGGCGGTTACAGTAAGGGTAAGGTCAAGCCAAGGCTAGGTTACAGTGAGGGTAGGTCAAGCAAGGCCAGGTTACCCGTGAGGGTAAGGTCAAGCAAGGCTAGGTTACAGTGAGGGTAAGGTCAAGCAAAGGGCCCGGTTACAGTGAGGGTAAAGGGCAAGCAAGGCCAGGTTACAGTGAGGGTAAGATCAAGCCAAAGGGTAGGTTACAGTGAGGGTAAGGTCAAGCAAGGCCAGGTTACAGTGAGGGTAAGGTCAAGCAAGGCTAGGTTTTCAGTGAGGGTAAGGTCAAACAAGGCTAGGTTCAGTGAGGGTAAGGTCAAGCAAGGCAGGTTACAGTGAGGGTAAGGTCAAGCAAGGCTAGGTTACAGTGACGGTAAGGTCAAGCAAGGCCAGGTTACAGTGAGGGTAAGGTCCCAAACAAGGCCAGGGTTTCAGTGAGGGTAAGGTCAAGCAAGGCTAGGTTACAGTGAGGGTAAGGTCAAGCAAGGCCAGGTTTACAGTGAGGGTAAGGTCAAGCAAGCTAGGTTACAGTGAGGGTAAGGTCAAGCAAGGCTAGGTTACAGTGAGGGTAAGGTCAAGCAAGGCCAGGTTACAGTGAGGGTAAGGTCAAGCAAGGCTAGGTTACAGTGAGGGTAGGTCAAGCCCAAAGGGCCCGGTTACAGTGAGGGTAAGGTCAAGCAAGGCCAGGTTACAGTGAGGGTAAGGTCAAGCAAGGCTAGGTTACAGTGAGGGTAAGGTCAAGCAAGGCCAGGTTACAGTGAGGGTAAGGTCAAGCAAGGCTAGGTTACAGTGAGGGTAAGGTCAAGCAAGCCTAGGTTAACAGTGAGGGTAAGGTCAAGCAAGGCTAGGTTACAGTGAGGGTAAGGTCAAACAAGGCCAGGTTACAGTGAGGGTAAGGTCAAGCAAGGCTAGGTTACAGTGAGGGTAAGGTCAAGCAAGGCCAGGTTACAGTGAGGGTAAGGTCAAGCAAGGCCCGGTTACAGTGAGGGTAAGGTCAAGCAAGGCTAGGTTACAGTGAGGGGGAAGGTCAAGCAAAAGGGCCCGGTTACAGTGAGGGTAAGGTCAAGCAAGGCTAGGTTACAGTGAGGGTAAGGTCAAGCAAGGCTAGGTTACAGTGAGGGTAAGGTCAAGCAAGGCCAGGTTACAGTGAGGGTAAGGTCAAGCAAGGCCAGGATACAGTGAGGGTAAGGTCAAGCAAGGGCCCGGTTACAGTGAGGGTAAGGTCAAGCAAGGGCCCGGTTACAGTGAGGGTTTAAAGGGCAAGCAAGGCCAGGTTAACAGTGAGGGTAAGGTCAAGCAAGGCTTAAATTTCTGACCATCTAAGACCGAAGAAGTATTTCCAGATGTCCTTGTGAATCATATCTTTTTAACTTCCATCTGGGCAGTAATAGCCGTGTTGATCAGGTCCTGATCCATCACGAAGCCTGATCATGGACTGGTCCGCGGGGGCACTGACCCCCTTAACACCCTCCAGGTATACCCCCAGGTGCCCTTGTGTACCTGAGTCCCGCCTCTCAAACATAACCTGCCCCCTCTCTCTGCTTCTCTCAGTATCTTGTACATCGTAATCATATCACCCCTGGTACTTCTGTCCCTCTAAAGTCGTCAGGTTTACCTCTTCTAGCTTCCCCTCATAGTTCATACCTCAGCTCTGGGACTAGACTCGTACCAAACTTTTGCACTTTGACGAACTTTTTCGTGTTTTTAAGGCATACAAGTTCCGTACTGGTGTTGCATACTGCATGGTAGGTCTGTGTGGTGTCTCCTTGTTGTGGTTCCTGAAAGTGTGTGTGTGTGTGTGTGTGTGTGGTGTGTGTGTGTGTGTGTGTGTGGTTTTGTGTGTGTGTGTGTGTGTGTGTTTGTGTGTGTGTGTGTGTGTGTGGTGTGTGTACTCACCTAGTTTGAGGTGCGGGGGTCGAGTCCGAGCGTGTTCAAGGTTGGGATTGTCCCTCGTCTTCCTCTCGTATAAGGTCGTCTGGTTTAGTTCCTTCAACCTCTCCTCACACGGCGTTGCTTTCAGCTCTGGAACTAGTCTGGTTACAAACCTTTTCACCTGTTCCAGTTTCTTCACGCAGCTGACCAGCTGTGAGTTCCATGCTGGAGCCATGTACTCAATGTCTGGCCAAGCATAAATCGTGTACTGTAAGATTCTGATGGATTCTTTATTCAAGATCCTGTATATTTCTTCGAGGTCAGCAAATCTTATATATGCTGCTGCCGTTGTACAGTTTATGTGCAATTCTGGTGATATGCTAGGCGTTATGTTGAACCCCCAGGTCCTTTTTCACTTCATAAAAGTTTTTTGCATCTTCTCTCCGTGGATGCTGTACTCTGTGTCTGATCTGCTCTCACCTCAGCTACGCATGATCTTTCATTTGTTTGGATTAATCGTAAAAGAAATTAAGTATATGCGCTGTCTGTTGAAGTCTCTGGAGGTTATCAGTCCTCTCCTGTTCTCACTCATCTGACTCGTTTACATCATCAGCAATCAGTCACACGTTGAACTCAATCCCCTCTGGTAGATCATACATGTACGTATATTTGGAACTGTAGTGGTATTAATACTGATCCTGACGGAGCCCTACCCGTTACTCTCTCCTACTTTAATGTCTTATCCTATACTGTTACTTAAGTACTTCCTAACTCACTGGAACATTAAGCCTTTTATTCCTGCCTGCTTCCCTAATTTCTAATGTGTTGTATCAAATACTTCTCGGCAGTCCAAGAAGATGCAGTTCACCCAGTCCTTCCTTGCTTTATCTCTGTGACTGTCATGAAACTATAGAAAATTTGTACTGTTTTCACTAAGGAATCTTCTCTCCTAGGACTCCGGTATCCTTTCCCTGGCTTTCCTCTCCAAAACTTTTGACAGTATGCATGTTAGAGATTCTAGCCTGAGTTGGTGCCTCTAGCCCTTTTTTTCCCCCCTTTTAATATTTGGGGACCAATTTTTTCCCTTTTTAAAATAATAATAATAATAATAATAATAATAATAATAATAATAATAATAATAATAATAATATTTTTTTTTTTATCACACTGGCCGATTCCCACCAAGGCAGGGTAGCCCGAAAAAGAAAAACTTTCACCATCATTCACTCCATCACTGTCTTGCCAGAAGGGTGCTTTACACTACAGTTTTTAAACTGCCAAACATTAACACCCCTCCTTCAGAGTGCAGGCACTGTACTTCCCATCCTTCCCCGGACTCAAGTCCGGCCTGCCAGTTTCCCTGAATCCCTTCATAAATGTTACTTTGCTCACACTCCAACAGCACGTCAAGTATTAAAAACCATTTTTCTCCATTCACTCCTATCAAACACGCTCATGCATGCCTCCTGGAAGTCCAAGCCCCTCGCACACAAAACCTCCTTTACCCCCTCCCTCCAACCTTTCCTAGGCCGACCCCTACCCCGCCTTCCTCCACTACAGACTGATACACTCTTGAAGTCATTCTGTTTCGCTCCATTCTCTCTACATGTCCGAATCACCTCAACAACCCTTCCTCAGCCCTCTGGACAACAGTTTTGGTAATCCCGCACCTCCTCCTAACTTCCAAACTACGAATTCTCTGCATTATATTCACACCACACATTGCCCTCAGACATGACATCTCCACTGCCTCCAGCCTTCTCCTCACTGCAACATTCATCACCCATGCTTCACACCCATATAAGAGCGTTGGTAAAACTATACTCTCATACATTCCCCTCTTTGCCTCCAAGGACAAAGTTCTTTGTCTCCACAGACTCCTAAGTGCACCACTCACTCTTTTTCCCTCATCAATTCTATGATTCACCTCATCTTTCATAGACCCATCCGCTGACACGTCCACTCCCAAATATCTGAATACGTTCACCTCCTCCATACTCTCTCCCTCCAATCTGATATTCAATCTTTCATCACCTAATCTTTTAGTTATCCTCATAACCTTACACTTTCCTTTATTCACCTTTAATTTTCTTCTTTTGCACACCCTACCAAATTCATCCACCAATCTCTGCAACTTCTCTCAGAATCTCCCAAGAGCACAGTGTCATCAGCAAAGAGCAGCTGTGACAACTCCCACTTTGTGTGTGATTCTTTATCTTTTAACTCCACGCCTCTTGCCAAGACCCTACGCATTTACTTCTCTTACAACCCATCTATAAATATATTAAACAACCACGGTGACATCACACATCCTTGTCTAAGGCCTACTTTTACTGGGAAAAAATTTCCCTCTTTCCTACATACTCTAACTTGAGCCTCACTATCCTCGTAAAAACTCTTCACTGCTTTCAGTAACCTACCTCCTATACCATACACCTGCAACATCTGCCCATTGCCCCCCATATCCACCCTGTCATACGCCTTTTCCAAATCCATAAATGCCACAAAGACATCTTTAGCCTTATCTAAATACTGTTCACTTATATGTTTCACTGTAAACACCTGGTCCACATACCCCCTACCTTTCCTAAAGCCTCCTTGTTCATCTGCTATCCTATTCTCCGTCTTACTCTTAATTCTTTCAATAATAAACTCTACCATACACTTACCAGGTACACTCAACAGACTTATCCCCCTATAATTTTTGCACTCTCTTTTATCCCCTTTGCCTTTATACAAAGGAACTATGCATGCTCTCTGCCAATCCCTAGGTACCTTACCCTCTTCCATACATTTATTAAATAATTGCACCAACCACTCCAAAACTATATCCCCACCTGCTTTTAACATTTCTATCTTTATCCCATCAATCCCGGCTGCCTTACCCCCTTTCCCGGGATTGATGGGATAAAGATAGAAATGTTGGTGCATGTACAAGGTATACAAGTACATGTACAAGGTATACAAGTACATGTACAAGGTATACCAGTACACGTACAAGTAATACCAGTACATGTACAAGGTATAACAATACATGTACAAGGTATACAAGTACATGTACAAGGTATACAAGTACATGTACAAGGTATACAAGTACATGTAAAGGTATACCAGTACATGTACAAGGTATACAAGTACATGTACAAGGTATACAAGTACATGTACAAGGTATACCAGTACATGTACAAGGTATACAAGTACATGTACAAGGTATACCAGTACATGTACAAGATATACAAGAAACATGTACAAGGTATACAAGTACATGTACAAGGTATACAAGTACATGTACAAGGTATACAAGTACATGTACAAGGTATACAAGTACATGTACAAGGTATACAAGTACATGTACAAGGTATACAAGTACATGTACAAGGTATACCAGTACATGTACAAGGTATGCAAGTACATGTACAAGGTATACAAGTACATGTACAAGGTATACCAGTACATGTACAGGGTATACAAGTACATGTACAAGGTATACCAGTACATGTACAAGATATACAAGTACATGTACAAGGTATACAAGTACATGTACAAGGTATACCAGTACATGTACAAGGTATACAAGTACATGTACAAGGTATACAAGTACATGTACAAGGTATACAAGTACATGTACAAGGTATACAGACCATAGCTGACATCAGTGACATACTACTATATAGAAAGCCGCTTGTTATGCTGAGCATTTTTTCGCAAATTAGGTCAGTTTTGTCCCAGGATGCGACCCACACCAGTCCACTAACACCCAGGATGTGACCCACACCAGTCCACTAACACCCAGGATGTGACCCACACCAGTCCACTAACACCCAGGATGTGACCCACACCAGTCCACTAACACCCAGGATGTGACCCACACCAGTCCACTAACACCCAGGATGTGACCCACACCACTCCACTAACACCCAGGATGTGACCCACACCAGTCCACTAACACCCAAGTACCCATTTTACTGATGGGGAACATAGACAACAGGTGTAAAGAAACACGCCCACTGCTTCTACCTTGGCTGGGAATCGAACCCAGACCCTCGCCGTGTGAAACGAGAACGTTAGCCACCAGGCCACCACATTTCCACTTGTCCCTTTTAATATTCTGGAACCACATTTACATTCTGGATGTATAACTTTGCTTTTGAGACACAGTGGCTCTGCTCCTTCTCTCAGTATCCGTGAAGACTTGTTATTCACTCCCTTAAGCTTAGTCTCGATTCATCTTTTTTTTCCCTGTGTTGATTCTTTCTAACAGCTACTGATTTGACTACAGTTTTTCAATAGTTTGACAATAGTTTTTCCCTATGTGGCAGTGGAGTTATTATGGTTTTGTTTTGACCTTTGATTATAGATCAAGTTAGGTAAGATTGGTCAGGTAACAGTACAAGTGTTTCCTGACACTGGTCTTAGTTATATGATGGTAAGATTGGTCAGGAAACAGTACAAGTGTTTCCTGACACTGGTCTTAGTTATATGAATGGTAAGATTGGTCAGGAAACAGTACAAGTGTTTCCTGACACTGGTCTTAGTTATATGATGGTAAGATTGGTCAGGAAACAGTAACAAGTGTTTCCTGACGCTGGTCTTAGTTTATATGATGGTAAGATTGGTCAGGAAACAGTACAAGTGTTTCCTGACACTGGTCTTTAGTTATATGATGGTAAGATTGGTCAGGAAACAGTACAAGTGTTTCCTGACACTGGTCTTAGTTATATGATGGTAAGATTGGTCAGGAAACAGTACAAGTGTTTCCTGACACTGGTCTTAGTTATATGATGGTAAGATTGGTCAGGAAACAGTACAAGTGTTTCCTGACACTGGTCTTAGTTATATGATGGTAAGATTGGTCAGGAAACAGTACAAGTGTTTCCTGACGCTGGTCTTACTTATATGATGGTAAGATTGGTCAGGAAACAGTACAAGCGTTTCCTGACGCTGGTCTTAGTTATATGATGGTAAGATTGGTCAGGAAACAGTACAAGTGTTTCCTGACACTGGTCTTAGTTATATGATGGTAAGATTGGTAAGGAAACAGGACACAAGTGTTTCCTGACGCTGGTCTTAGTTATATGATGGTAAGATTGGTCAGGAAACAGTACAAGTGTTTCCTGACACTGGTCTTAGTTATATGTTGGTAAGATTGGTCAGGAAACAGGACAAGTGTTTCCTGACACTGGTCTTAGTTTATATGTTGGTAAGATTGGTCAGGAAACAGGACAAGTGTTTCCTGACACTGGTCTTAGTTATATGATGGTAAGATTGGTCAGGAAACAGGACAAGTGTTTCCTGACACTGGTCTTAGTTATATGATAGTAAGATTGGTCAGGAAACAGTACAAGTTTTTCCTGACACTGGTCTTAGTTATATGTTGGTAAGATTGGTCAGGAAACAGGACAAGTGTTTCCTGACACTGGTCCTTAGTTATATGTTGGTAAGATTGGTCAGGAAACAGTACAAGTGTTTCCTGACGCTGGTCTTAGTTATATGATGGTAAGATTGGTCAGGAAACAGTACAAATGTTTCCTGACACTGGTCTTAGTTATATGATGGTAAGATTGGTCAGGAAACAGTACAAGTGTTTCCTGACACTGGTCTTAGTTATATGATGGTAAGATTGGTCAGGAAACAGTACAAGTGTTTCCTGGCACTGGTCTTAGTTATATGTTGGTAAGATTGGTCAGGAAACAGGACAAGTGTTTCCTGACACTGGTCTTAGTTATATGTTGGTAAGATTGGTCAGGAAACAGTACAAGTGTTTCCTGACACTGGTCTTAGTTATATGATGGTAAGATTGATCAGGAAACAGTACAAGTGTTTCCTGACACTGGTCTTAGTTATATGATGGTAAGATTGGTCAGGAAACAGGACACAAGTGTTTCCTGACGCTGGTCTTAGTTATATGATGGTAAGATTGGTCAGGAAACAGTACAAGTGTTTCCTGACACTGGTCTTAGTTATATGTTGGTAAGAATTGGTCAGGAAACAGGACAAGTGTTTCCTGACACTGGTCTTAGTTATATGTTGGTAAGATTGGTCAGGAAACAGGACAAGTGTTTCCTGACACTGGTCTTAGTTATATGTTGGTAAGATTGGTCAGGAAACAGGACAAGTGTTTCCTGACACTGGTCTTAGTTATATGATGGTAAGATTGGTCAGGAAACAGGACAAGTGTTTCCTGACACTGGTCTTAGTTATATGATGGTAAGATTGGTCAGGAAACAGTACAAGTGTTTCCTGACACTGGTCTTAGTTATATGATGGTAAGATTGATCAGGAAACAGTACAAGTGTTTCCTGACGCTGGTCTTAGTTTATTGATGGTAAGATTGATCAGGAAACAGTACAAGTGTTTCCTGACACTGGTCTTAGTTATATGATGGTAAGATTGATCAGGAAACAGTACAAGTGTTTCCTGACACTGGTCTTAGTTATATGATGGTAAGATTGGTCAGGAAACAGTACAAGTGTTTCCTGACGCTGGTCTTAGTTATATGATGGTAAGATTGGTCAGGAAACAGTACAAGTGTTTCCTGACGCTGGTCTTAGTTATATGATGGTAAGATTGGTCGGAAACAGTACAAGTGTTTCCTGACGCTGGTCTTAGTTATATGATGGTAAGATTGATCAGGAAACAGTACAAGTGTTTTCCTGACACTGGTTCTAGTTATATGATGGTAAGATTGGTCAGGAAACAGTACAAGTGTTTCCTGACGCTGGTCTTAGTTATATGATGGTAAGATTGGTCAGGAAACAGTACAAGTGTTTCCTGACACTGGTCTTAGTTATATGATGGTAAGATTGATCAGGAAACAGTACAAGTGTTTCCTGACGTTGGTCTTAGTTATATGATGACCCACCACTGTAGCTTTTGGTCATCTGACCGAGGCCTTCCACTGGCATACCACTTTAAAAAAATTCAACTTTCTAATATATCATTTTCTAATTGTTTCTCACCTTCCTTTCTTAGTCTTCCATATTCATTTCAGATTCTCTCATTTTTCCCTGTTTTCTGCAGTTTAATTTACGTTATGTTCGAAATTCCCTTGTTACTCCCCCTTTGGTCTCTCTACATTCCTGTTTGAAACATAGTTTTTTCTGTTATTCTTGTTTCGTTTTCTTTTTGGTTGGTATAAATGTTTCCTTTGCATCTTGGCTCTTTGATTTCCTTGCCTTCATCCTTTCATCTACACTTTTATCCTCCAGTTCCCTTTCCCATTCCACTTTTCTCAGAGAACTTCTCACTTATTTTACTGTCCCTCTCACTAGTCTTATTTTGTGTAATTTCCTTCATTTCTTTCATTTATTTTCTACCAGAGATTCAAACCTTAGAACCACTTAGTACCACTTGATACCACTTAGTACCACTTAGTACCACTTGATACCACTTAGTACCACTTAGTACCACTTGATACCACTTAGTACCACTTGATACAGCTTAGTACCACTTGATACCACTTAGTACCATTTGATACCACTTTTACCACTTTAAAATTTAAACCC
>NC_069457.1:13611099-13660821 GCF_026875155.1 Cherax quadricarinatus
ACCTGACGGGAAACTTCGAGTGTCACCTGAGCAAGAAACTTCAGTAGTGTCAGCCTGAGCTGAGAAACTTCAGTAGTGTCAGTCTGAGCTGAGAAACTTCAGTAGTGTCAGCCTGAACTGAGAAACTTCAGTAGTGTCAGCCTGAGCTGAGAAACTTCAGTAGTGTCAGCCTGAACTGAGAAACTTCAGTAATGTCAGCCTGAGCTGAGAAACTTCAGTAGTGTCAGTCTGAACTGAGAAACTTCAGTAGTGTCAGTCTGAGTTGGGAGACTTCAGTAGTGTCAGCTGAGCTGAGAAACTTCAGTAGTGTCAGTCTGAGCTGAGAACCTTCAGTAGTGTCAGCCTGAGCTGAGAAACTTCAGTAGTGTCAGCCTGAGCTGGGAAACTTCAGTAGTGTCAGCCTGAGCTGGAAGCCTCCAGTAGTGTCAGTCTGAGCTGGCAGACTTCAGTAGTGTCAGCCTGAGCTGGAAGCCTCCAGTAGTGTCAGTCTGAGCTGGCAGACTTCAGTAGTGTCAGCCTGAGCTGGAAGCCTCCAGTAGTGTCAGTGTGAGCTGAGAAACTTCAGTAGTGTCAGCCTGAGCTGGAAGCCTCCAGTAGTGTCAGTCTGAGCTGAGAAACTTCAGTAGTGTCAGCCTGAGCTGGAAGCCTCCAGTAGTGTCAGTCTGAGCTGAGAAACTTCAGTAGTGTCAGTCTGAGCTGGCAGACTTCAGTAGTGTCAGCCTGAGCTGGAAGCCTCCAGTAGAGCTATGAAGATATCGTCAAGTATTCCAGCAAGGTTTCGTCAGGTACAAGAACATCAAAGGTCCTCTTCCAGCAGCGCTGGAACGAGTCCTTAAAGCTGGATTCTGGTTTGAGCTCGACGCTCTCCAGAGAAATTATTTCCAATCTGGATAATTTCAAAGACGTGAGAGGCGACCAGACAAGAATGTTTGACCGCCTCCAGAAGTCAATATTCAGTAGATAATCCATCCCTACAGTTAGATAAGATTTCGTTCGGACTTTTAAACCTGGAGGGTTAGCCGCCCAGGATAATCCAAGAAAGTCAGTGCGTCATCGGGGACTGACTAACTTATTTCCATTATGGTCCTCAGTCTTGTCCCCCAGGATGCCACCCACACCAGTTGACTAACACCCAAGACAACAGGTGTAAGGGAACGTGTCGAAATGTTTCCACCAGGCCGGGGATCGAACCCGGGTCCTCCGTGTGTGAGGCGAGAGCTCTACCCACCAGGCCAGCGAGCCATAATATTGACGTTATTGATGTTTATCTTTGATGTTATGTACCAAAGTTGAGTAAAAAACCGGTCAAACAACAAGTAATAAGCGGAAGTTAGTTAGTAAATAAGTGCAGTAAGTAAATAAGTGAGTGAGCAAATAAGTACGAAAGAGAGTAAGTAGGTTAGTTAGTCTATCTGAGGTTAGACTAAAGTTAGACTAAGGTTAGACTGAGGTTAGACTAAGGTTAGACTAGGTTAGACTGAGGTTAGACTGAGGTTAGACTGAGGTTAGACTAAGGTTAGACTAAAGTTAGACTAAGGTTAAACTGGGGTTAGACTAAGGTTAGACTAAGATTAGATTGATAGACAAAGGTTTGACTAAGGTTAGACTGAGGTTAGACAAAGGTTAGACTAAATAAGGTCAGGCAAGGCTAGGTTACAGTGAGGGTAAGGTCAGGCAAGGCCAGGTTACAGTGAGGGTAAGGTCAGGCAAGGCTAGGTTACAGTGAGAGTAAGGTTAAGCAAGGCCAGGTTACAGTGAGGGTAAGGTCAGGCAAGGCTAGGTTACAGTGAGGGTAAGGTTAAGCAAGGCCAGGTTACAGTGAGGGTAAGGTCAGGCAAGGCTAGGTTACAGTGAGGGTAAGGTCAAGCAAGGCCAGGTTACAGTGAGGGTAAGGTCAGGCAAGGCTAGGTTACAGTGAGGGTAAGGTCAAGCAAGGCTAGGTTACAGTGAGGGTAAGGTCAAGCAAGGCTAGGTTACAGTGAGGGTAAGGTCAAGCAAGGCTAGGTTACAGTGAGGGTAAGGTCAAGCAAGGCCAGGTTACAGTGAGGGTAAGGTCAAGCAAGGCTAGGTTACAGTGAGGGTAAGGTCAGGCAAGGCAAGGTTACAGTGAGGGTAAGGCCAAAAAGGCTGGTTACAGTGAGGGTAAGGTCAATCAAGGCTAGGTTACAGTGAGGGTAAGGTCAGCAAGGCCAGGTTACAGTGAGGGTAAGGTCAGGCAAGGCTAGGTTACAGTGAGGGTAAGGTCAAGCAAGGCTAGGCTACAGTGAGGGTAAGGTCAAGCAAGGCTAGGTTACAGTGAGGGTAAGGTCAAGCAAGGCTAGGTTACAGTGAGGGTAAGGTCAATCAAGGCTAGGTTACAGTGAGAGTAAGGTCAAGCAAGGCTAGGTTACAGTGAGGGTAAGGTCAAGCAAGGCTAGGTTACAGTGAGGGTAAGGTCAAGCAAGGCTAGGTTACAGTGAGGGTAAGGTCAGCAAGGCTAGGTTACAGTGAGGGTAAGGTCAATCAAGGCTAGGTTACAGTGAGGGTAAGGTCAAGCAAGGCTAGGTTACAGTGAGGGTAAGGTCAAGCAAGGCTAGGTTACAGTGAGGGTAAGGTCAAGCAAGGCTAGGTTACAGTGAGGGTAAGGTCAAGCAAGGATATGTTACAGTGAGGGTAAGGTCAAGCAAGGCTAGGTTACAGTGAGGGTAAGGTCACGCAAGGCTAGGTTACAGTGAGGGTAAGGTCACGCAAGGCTAGGTTAGTGAGGGTAAGGTCAAGCAAGGCTAGGTTACAGTAAGGGTAAGGTCAAGCAAGGCTAGGTTACAGTAAGGGTAAGGTCAAGCAAGGCTAGGTTACAGTAAGGGTAAGGTCAAGCAAGGCTAGGTTACAGTGAGGGTAAGGTCAAGCAAGGCCAGGTTACAGTGAGGGTAAGGTCAAGCAAGGCTAGATTACAGTGAGGGTAAGGTCAAGCAAGACTAGGTTACAGTGAGGGTAAGGTCAAGCAAGGCTAGGTTACAGTGAGGGTAAGGTCAAGCAAGGCCAGGTTACAGTGAGGGTAAGGTCAAGCAAGGCCAGGTTACAGTGAGGGTAAGGTCAAGCAAGACTAGGTTACAGTGAGGGTAAGGTCAGGCAAGGCCAGGTTACAGTGAGGGTAAGGTCAAGCAAGGCCAGGTTGCAGTGAGGGTAAGGTCAAGCAAGGCTAGGTTACAGTGAGGGTAAGGTCAAGCAAGGCTAGGTTACAGTGAGGGTAAGGTCACGCAAGGCTAGGTTACAGTGAGGGTAAGGTCAAGCAAGGCTAGGTTACAGTGAGGGTAAGGTCAAGCAAGGCTAGGTTACAGTGAGGGTAAGGTCAAGCAAGGCCAGGATACAGTGAGGGTAAGGTCAAGCAATGCTAGGTTACAGTGAGGGTAAGGTCAAGCAAGGCCAGGTTACAGTGGGGGGTAAGGTCAAGAAAGGGCCCGGTTACAGTGAGGGTAAGGTCAAGCAAGGCTAGGTTACAGTGAGGGTAAGGTCAAGCAAGGCCAGGATACAGTGAGGGTAAGGTCAAGCAAGGCTAGGTTACAGTGAGGGTAAGGTCAAGCAAGGGTAGGTTACAGTGAGGGTAAGGTCACGCAAGGCTAGGTTACAGTGAGGGTAAGGTCAAGCAAGGCCAGGTTACAGTGAGGGTAAGGTCAAGCAAGGCTAGGTTACAGTGAGGGTAAGGTCAAGCAAGGCTAGGTTACAGTGAGGGTAAGGTCAAGCAAGGCTAGGTTACAGTGAGGGTAAGGTCAAGCAAGGCCAGGTTACAGTGAGGGTAAGGTCAAGCAAGGCTAGGTTACAGTGAGGGTAAGGACAAGCAAGGCCAGGTTACAGTGAGGGTAAGGTCAAGCAAGGCTAGGTTACAGTGAGGGTAAGGTCAAGCAAGGCCAGGTTACAGTGAGGGTAAGGTCAAGCAAGGCTTGGTTACAGTGAGGGTAAGGTCAAGCAAGGCTAGGTTACAGTGAGGGTAAGGTCAAGCAAGGCCAGGTTACAGTGAGGGTAAGGTCAAGCAAGGCCTGGTTACAGTGAGGGTAAGGTCAAGCAAGGCTAGGTTACAGTGAGGGTAAGGTCAAGCAAGGATATGTTACAGTGAGGGTAAGGTCAAGCAAGGCTAGGTTACAGTGAGGGTAAGGTCACGCAAGGCTAGGTTACAGTGAGGGTAAGGTCACGCAAGGCTAGGTTAGTGAGGGTAAGGTCAAGCAAGGCTAGGTTACAGTAAGGGTAAGGTCAAGCAAGGCTAGGTTACAGTAAGGGTAAGGTCAAGCAAGGCTAGGTTACAGTAAGGGTAAGGTCAAGCAAGGCTAGGTTACAGTGAGGGTAAGGTCAAGCAAGGCCAGGTTACAGTGAGGGTAAGGTCAAGCAAGGCTAGATTACAGTGAGGGTAAGGTCAAGCAAGACTAGGTTACAGTGAGGGTAAGGTCAAGCAAGGCTAGGTTACAGTGAGGGTAAGGTCAAGCAAGGCCAGGTTACAGTGAGGGTAAGGTCAAGCAAGGCCAGGTTACAGTGAGGGTAAGGTCAAGCAAGACTAGGTTACAGTGAGGGTAAGGTCAGGCAAGGCCAGGTTACAGTGAGGGTAAGGTCAAGCAAGGCCAGGTTGCAGTGAGGGTAAGGTCAAGCAAGGCTAGTTACAGTGAGGGTAAGGTCAAGCAAGGCTAGGTTACAGTGAGGGTAAGGTCACGCAAGGCTAGGTTACAGTGAGGGTAAGGTCAAGCAAGGCTAGGTTACAGTGAGGGTAAAGGGCAAGCAAGGCTAGGTTACAGTGAGGGTAAGGTCAAGCAAGGCCAGGATACAGTGAGGGTAAGGTCAAGCAATGCTAGGTTACAGTGAGGGTAAGGTCAAGCAAGGCCAGGTTACAGTGAGGGTAAGGTCAAGAAAGGCCAGGTTACAGTGAGGGTAAGGTCAAGCAAGGCTAGGTTACAGTGAGGGTAAGGTCAAGCAAGGCCAGGATACAGTGAGGGTAAGGTCAAGCAAGGCTAGGTTACAGTGAGGGTAAGGTCAAGCAAGGGTAGGTTACAGTGAGGGTAAGGTCACGCAAGGCTAGGTTACAGTGAGGGTAAGGTCAAGCAAGGCCAGGTTACAGTGAGGGTAAGGTCAAGCAAGGCTAGGTTACAGTGAGGGTAAGGTCAAGCAAGGTAGGTTACAGTGAGGGTAAGGTCAAGCAAGGCTAGGTTACAGTGAGGGTAAGGTCAAGCAAGGCCAGGTTACAGTGAGGGTAAGGTCAAGCAAGGCTAGGTTACAGTGAGGGTAAGGACAAGCAAGGCCAGGTTACAGTGAGGGTAAGGTCAAGCAAGGCTAGGTTACAGTGAGGGTAAGGTCAAGCAAGGCCAGGTTACAGTGAGGGTAAGGTCAAGCAAGGCTTGGTTACAGTGAGGGTAAGGTCAAGCAAGGCTAGGTTACAGTGAGGGTAAGGTCAAGCAAGGCCAGGTTACAGTGAGGGTAAGGTCAAGCAAGGCTGGTTACAGTGAGGGTAAGGTCAAGCAAGGCTAGGTTACAGTGAGGGTAAGGTCAAGCAAGGCCAGGTTACAGTGAGGGTAAGGTCAAGCAAGGCTAGGTTACAGTGAGGGTAAGGTCAAGCAAGGCTTAACTTTCTGACCACTCTAAGACCGAAGAAGTATTTCCAGATGTCCTTGTGAATCATATCTTTTTAACTTCCATCTGGGCAGTAATAGCCGTGTTGATCAGGTCCTGATCCATCACGAAGCCTGATCATGGACTGGTCCGCGGGGGCACTGACCCCCTTAACACCCTCCAGGTATACCCCCAGGTGCCCTTGTGTACCTGAGTCCCGCCTCTCAAACATAACCTGCCCTCTCTCTCTGCTTGTCTCAGTATCTTGTACATCGTAATCATATCACCCCTGGTACTTCTGTCCCTCTAAAGTCGTCAGGTTTAGCTCTTCTAGCTTCCCCTCATAGTTCATACCTCAGCTCTGGGACTAGACTCGTACCAAACTTTTGCACTTTGACGAACTTTACCTGTTTCATGGCATGCAAGTTCCGTACTGGTGTTGCATACTGCATGGTAGGTCTGTGTGGTGTCTCCTTGTTGTGGTTCCTGAACGTGTGTGTGTGTGTGTGTGTGTGTGTGTGTGTGTGTGTGTGTGTGTGTGTGTGTGTGTGTGTGTGTGTGTGTGTGTGTGTGTGTGTGTGTGTGTGTGCGTGTTCGAGGTTGGGATTGTCCCTCGTCTTCCTCTCGTATAAGGTCGTCTGGTTTGGTTCCTTCAACCTCTCCTCACACGGCGTTGCTTTCAGCTCTGGAACTAGTCTGGTTACAAACCTTTTCACCTGTTCCAGTTTCTTCACGCAGCTGACCAGCTGTGAGTTCCATGCTGGAGCCATGTACTCAATGTCTGGCCAAGCATAAATCGTGTATTGTAAGATTCTGATGGATTCTTTATTCAAGATCCTGTATATTTCTTCGAGGTCAGCAAATCTTATATATGCTGCTGCCGTTGTACGGTTTATGTGCAATTCTGGTGATATGCTAGGCGTTATGTTGACCCCCAGGTCCTTTTTCACTTCATAAAAAGTATTTGCATCTTCTCTCCGTGGATGCTGTACTCTGTGTCTGATCTGCTCTCACCTCAGCTACGCGTGATCTTTCATTTGTTTGGATTAATCGTAAAAGAAATTAAGTATATGCGCTGTCTGTTGAAGTCTCTGGAGGTTATCAGTCCTCTCCTGTTCTCACACATCTGACTCGTTTACATCATCAGCAATCAGTCACACGTTGAACTCAATCCCCTCTGGTAGATCATACATGTACGTATATTTGGAACTGTAGTGGTATTAACACTGATCCTGACGGAGCCCTACCCGTTACTCTCTAATACTTTAATGTCTTATCCTATACTGTTACTTAAGTACTTCCTAACTCACTGGAACATTAAGCCTTTTATTCCTGCCTGCTCCTCTAATTTCTAATGTGTTGTATCAAATACTTCTCGGCAGTCCAAGAAGATGCAGTTCACCCAGTCCTTCCTTGCTTTATCTCTGTGACTGTCATAAACTATAGCAAATTTGTACAGTTTTCACTAAGGAATCTTCTCTCCTAGGACTCCGGTATCCTTTCCCTGGCTTTCCTCTCCAAAACTTTTGACAGTATGCGTGTTAGAGATTCTAGCCTGAGTTGGTGCCTCTAGCCCTTTTTTTCCCCCTTTTAATATTTGGGGACCAATTTTCCCTTTTAATATAATAATATTAATAATAATAATAATAATAATAATAATAATAATAATAATAATAATAATAATAATATCTTTACTTACTACCAGTACATGTACAAGGTATACAAGTACATGTACAAGGTATACAAGTACATGTACAAGGTATACAAGTACATGTACAAGGTATACAAGTACATGTACAAGGTATACAAGTACATGTACAAGGTATACAAGTTCATGTACAAGGTATACAAGTACATGTACAATGTATACAAGTACATGTACAAGGTATACAAGTACATGTACAAGGTATACAAGTACATGTACAAGGTATACAAGTAAAATGTACAAGGTATACAAGTTCATGTACAAGGTATACAAGTACATGTACAAGGTATACAAGTACATGTACAAGGTATTTCAAGTACATGTACAAGGTATACAAGTACATGTACAAGGTATACAAGTTCATGTACAAGGTATACAAGTACATGTACAAGGTATACAAGTACATGTACAAGGTATACAAGTTCATGTACAAGGTATACAAGTACATGTACAAGGTATACAAGTACATGTACAAGGTATACAAGTACTGTACAAGGTATACAAGTACATGTACAAGGTAAAACAAGTTTCATGTACAAGGTATACAAGTACATGTACAAGGTATAAAAGTACATGTACAAGGTATACAAGTTCATGTACAAGGTATACCAATTTACATGTACAAGGTATTACAAGTACAGGGTACAAGGTATAACAAGTACATTACAAGGAAATACAAGTAATGTACAAGGTGTACATGTACAAGGTATACAAGTACATGTACAAGGTATACCAGTGCATGTACAAGGTATACAAGTACATGTCAAGGTATACAAGTACATGTACAAGGTATACAAGTACATGTACAAGGTATACAATACATATACAATACATGTAAAAGGTATACCAGTGCATGTACAAGGTATACAAGTACATGTACAAGGTATACAAGTACATGTACAAGGTATACAGACCATAGTTGACATCAATGCCCTACTACTATATAGAAAGCCGTTTGTTATGCTGAGCATTTCCCGCAAATTAGGTCAGTTTTGTCCCAGGATGCGACCCACACCAGTCCACTAACACCCAGGATGTGACCCACACCAGTCCACTAACCCCAGGATGTGACCCCACCAGTCCACTAACACCCAGGATGTGACCACACCAGTCCCACTAACACCCAGGATGTGACCCACACCAGTCCACTAGCACCCAGGATGTGACCACACCAGTCCACTAACACCCAGGATGCACCCACACCAGTTCACAAAACCCGGGAAATGTGACCCCACCAGCCCACTAACACCCAGGATGCGACCACACCAGTCCACACACCCGGGAAATGCGCCCCACACCAGCCACTAACACCCAGGATGCGACCCACACCAGTCCACTAACACCCAGGATGCGACCCACACCAGTCCACTAACACCCAGGATGCGACCCACACCAGTCCACTAACACCCAATACCCATTTTATGAGGGGAACATAGACAACAGGTGTAAAGAAACACGCCCACTGTTTCTACCCTGGCTGGGAATCGAACCCAGACCCTCGCCGTGTGAAACGAGAACGTTAGCCACCAGGCCACCACATTTCCACATGTCCCTTTTAATATTCTGGAACCACATTTACATTCTGGATGTATAACTTTGCTTTGAGACACCAGTGGTTTCTGCTCCTTCTCTCAGTATCCGTGAAGACTTGTTATTCACTCCCTTATACTTAGTCTCGATTCATCTTTTTTTTCCCTGTGTTGATTCTAACAGCTGCTGATCTGACAACAGTTTTTCAATAGTTTGACAAAAGTTTTTCCCTATGTGGCAGTGGAGTTATTATGGTTTTGTTTTGACCTTTGATTATAGATCAAGTTAGGTAAGATTGGTCAGGAAACAGTACAGGTGTTTCCTGACACTGGTCTTAGTTTTTATGATGGTAAGATTGGTCAGGAAACATACAAGTGTTTCCCGACGCTGGTCTTATTATATGATGGTAAGATTGGTCAGGAAACAGTACAGTGTTTCCTGACACTGGTCTTAGTTATATGATGGTAAGATTGGTCAGGAAACAGTACAATTTTTTCCTGACGCTGGTCCCTTTGTTTTATGATGGTAAGATTTGGGCAGGAAACAGTACAAGTGTTTCCTGACACTGGTCTTAGTTATATGATGGTAAGATTGGGCAGGAAACAGTACAAGTGTTTCCTGACACTGGTCTTAAGTTATATAGGTAAGATTGGGCAGGGAAAAAGTACAGGTGTTTCCTGACACTGGTCTTAGTTTTATATTATGGTAAGATTGGTCAGGAAGCAGTACAAGTGTTTCCTGACACTGGTCTTAGTTATATGATGGTAAGATTGGTCACGAAACAGTACAAGTTTTTTCCTGACACTGGTCTTGTTATATGATGGTAAGATTGGTAGGAAACAGGACAAGTGTTTCCTGACATGGTCTTAGTTATATGATGGTAAGATTGGTCAGGGAACAGGACAAGTGTTTCCTGACACTTGTCTTAGTTATATGATGGTAAGATTTGGGCAGGAAACAGTACAAGTGTTTCCTGACACTGGTCTTGTTATATGATGGTAAGATTGGTCAGGAAACAGTACAAGTGTTTCCTGACACTGGTCTTAGTTATATGATGGTAAGATTGGTAGGAAACAGTACAAGTGTTTCCTGACATTTGGGCTTAGTTATATATGGTAAGATTGGTCAGGGAAAAAGTACAAGTGTTTCCTGACACTGGTCTTAGTTATATGATGGTAAGATTTGGGCAGGGAAACAGGACACAAGTGTTTCCTGACACTGTCTTAGTTATATGATGGTAAGATTGGTCAGGAAACAGTACAAGTGTTTCCTGACACTGGTTTTTAGTTATATGATGGTAAGATTGGTCAGGAAACAGGACAAGTGTTTCCTGACGCTGGTCTTAGTTATATGATGGTAAGATTGGTCAGGAAACAGGACAAATGTTTCCTGACGCTGGTCTTAGTTATATGATGGTAAGATTGGTCAGGAACAGTACAAGTGTTTCCTGACACTGGTCTTAGTTATATGATGGTAAGATTGGTCAGGAAACAGTACAAGTGTTTCCTGACACTGGGCCCTTTGTTATATGATGGTAAGATTGGGCAGGAAACAGGACACAAGTGTTTCCTGACACTGGTCTTAGTTAAATGATGGTAAGATTGGTCAGGAAACAGTACAAGTGTTTCCTGACACTGGTTTTTAGTTATATGATGGTAAGATTGGTCAGGAAGCAGGACAAGTGTTTCCTGACGCTGGTCTTAGTTATATGATGTAAGATTGGTTTAGGAAACAGGACAAGTGTTTCCTGACGCGGTCTTAGTTATATGATGGTAAGAAATTTGGGCAGGAACAGTACAAGTGTTTCCTGACACTGGTCTTAGTTATATGATGGTAAGATTGGTCAGGAAACAGGACAAGTGTTTACTGACACTGGTCTTTGTTATATGATGGTAAGATTGGTCAGGAAACAGTACAAGTGTTTCCTGACGCTGGTCTTAGTTATATGATGGTAAGATTGGTCAGGAAACAGTACAAGTGTTTCCTGACACTGGTCTTAGTTATATGATGGTAAATTGGTCAGGAAACAGTACAAGTGTTTCCTGACACTGGTCTTAGTTATATGATGGGAAGATTGGTCAGGAAAAGTACAAGTGTTTCCTGACACTGGTCTTAGTTATATGATGGTAAGATTGGTCAGGAAACAGTACAAGTGTTTCCTGACACTGGTCTTAGTCATATGATGACCCACCACTGTAGCTTTTGGTCATTGACCGAGGGCCCTTTCCCTGGCATACCACTTTAAAAAAATTAACTTTCTAATATTTTCATTTTCAAATTGTTTCTCACCTTCCTTTTTAGTTTTTTCCATATTCATTTCAGATTCTCTCATTTTTCCCTGTTTTTCCCGCAGTTTAATTTACGTTATGTTCGAAATTCCCCTTTTTACCCCCTTTGGTCTCTCTACATTCGTTTTAAAAATGTTTTTTTGTTTTTTTGTTTGTTTTTTTTGTTTGGTATAAACTCTTTTGCATCTTGGTCTTTGATTTCCTTGCCTTCATCCTTTCATTACATTTTATCCCCAGTTCTCTTTCCCATTTCCCCTTTTTCAGAGAACTTCTTTACTTATTTTACTGCCCTCCCCTGTTTATTTTGTGTAATTTCCTTTTTTCTTTCATTTTTTTTCTCCAGGATTCAAACCCTTTGAACCACTTTGTACCATTGATACCCTTTGTACCCCTTATACCCTTGTACCATTTATACCACTTAGTACATTGATACACTTAGTACCCCTTATACCACTTAGTCCATTGTACCATTGATACCCCTTTCACCACTTAGTACCACTTGATCCACTTAGTACCACTTGATACCCCTTTGTCCCCTTGAAACACTTAGTACCACTTTACCATTGATCCCCTTAGTACCACTTTAAACCACTTGATACCATTTTACCACTTAGTACCACTTAGTGCCACTTGATACCACTTAGTACCACTTAGTGCCACTTGATACCACTTAGTACCACTTAGTACCACTTAATACCACTTATTACCATTTAGTACCACTTAGTGCCACTTAATACCACTTATTACCACTTAGTACCACTTGATACCACTTAGTACCACTTAATACCACTTAATACCATTTAGTACCACTTGATACCACTTAGAACTACTTGATACCACTTAGTACCACTTGATACCACTTAATACCACTTAATACCATTTAGTACCACTTAGTACCACTTGATACCACTTAGTACCACTTAATACCACTTATTACCATTTAGTACCATTTAGTACCACTTAATAACACATAATACCACTTAGCACCACTTTATAACACTTAGTACCACTTAGTACCACTTGATACCACTTAGTACCACTTAGTGCCACTTGATACCACTTAGTACCACTTATTGCCACTTGATACCACTTAGTACCACTTAGTACCACTTGATACCACTTAGTAGAACTTGATCATTAACACCGAGTGAACTGGAAGAATGAGACGCTTGTGTAATATTCGGAAATCTTTAATGAGGAAACATCGCCAGGCAGTGACTTCTTCAGTCCAATATAGAGAAGAACGGCGGAAGACGAGGAAGAATTTGAGGTAATCAGTCCCTCAGACTGGAGTCGATGTGTTCAGAACGACTTCAGTCTGTAAGTAAAAGGACACAAGTGCAACTAATGTGACATTTTATTGTGGCAACGTTTCGCTCTCCAGGAGCTTTATCAAGCCAGGAGCTTGACAAAGTTCCTGGAGAGCGAAACGTTGCCACAATAAATGTCACATTAGTTGTACTTGTGTCCTTTTACTTTACATATTGTCGGTAATTCTACCAACTTTATTACTGACTTCAGTCTGAGGGAGTGAGTGCCTCAAGTTTCTATTGAAAGCCTCTTTATCGAGATTTCCTAGATATTCTAATCCTCTTCATTTAACTTTTCTTTCTCATATTACTATTCCATAAAATTATTATTCTGTATTGTTATCATTCTGCCGACATGTGAGGTGAAGCAGCTGTAGGCGGCGTCACCTCGGGTAAATCCCTCCAGGCTGAGGGACTGATTATCTTAAACTTCTTCTGATCTTCATTCTTTCTATAGGACTGATGAAGCCACTGTGTGGCGAAACGTTTCCTCAATAAAGATACCCAAGTGTTGCACATGTGTCTAATTTCTCAACATGTCGGTTCTCTGAACCATTCATCTACACGTCAACTTGTGAGGTACTGTATCAACTACCTTCTTGCAGTCTGAGAATATACAGTCCACCCTTCCCACTAAGAAACTAGGCCACGGGTGGGGTTGGAACTCATGGCGAGTGAGTCGTAAAACTCAAGGCTTAATTTTTGTAACGTTATGAAAGAACTCTAATTTGTAAGACAAGATTTGTCATCTCTAAAACCATGGTGGCTGTTCTTTATAAATTTATTCGTTTCCAGCCGCCCCATAAGTCTTCTGGTAATCCTCTCCATGACCTTATATACTGTGTATGTTAGAGACATTGGTCTGTAATGTTACCTGTGTGTGTGTGTGTGTGTGTTGTGTTGTGTGTGTGTGTGTGTGTGTGTGTGTGTGTGTGTATGTGTGTGGGTGTGTGTGTGTGTGTGTGTGTGTGTGTGTGTGTGTGTGTGTGTGTGTGGTGTATGTGTGTGTGTGTATGTGTGTGTGTATGTGTGTGTGTGTATGTGTGTGTGTGTGTGTGTGTGTGTGTGTGTGTGTGTGTATGTGTGTGTGTGTGTGTGTGTGTGTGTGTGTACTCACTCTTGGCCTCACTTTCTAGACAACTTTAACTGGCACTGATTTCTTGCTTACGTCGTCGTAAGCTTCTGTCTTTTATGTGCGGGTTATTTGTGTATCGTTCCAGTCACGGTATTGTGCCTTTTTGTTATTTATTCCTGAAGCTGTGTATTAAGTTTAAAGATATATTTTTTAATTTATGTTAATATAAAAATTAATAACTTTGTACCAAAAGCACCTTAGAAAACTTACCTGACCTTATTATAACAAACGAAATTTAATTTAGTCTAATCCAACTAAATATATTTTAGATAAGTTTACAATTAATTTAATTAATATAAATATACTTATATATATATATATAATATATTAATATATATATATATATATATATATATATAATATATATATATATATATATATATATTGTTAGATTCAGAACGAGTTTTAGCCAAATTATTACATACACAATTTTTCCCCTTGCTTTATTCGGCAAGAAAGAGCGACATAATAATCAAACGCCACAACTGCTGTTTTATCATAGCTGAAGCACTAAACCCGTGTGGATCTTTCAGGCCCGACCCTCCATTCACTAACTGCAAACCAGTTTCTAGCTAACAATACACAATTAACCCGCACATATTAGAGAGGAGCTTACGACGACGTTTCGGTCCGACTTAGATCATTTACAAAGTCACACCAAGTGGGACCGAAATGTCGTGGTAAGTTTGTCTCTGCCATGCCAGTAGGCCTTCTGCAGTGCTCCTCCATTCTTAGGTTCTTATGTGCGGGTTAATTATGTATTTATTAAAGTAACGGTATTATCTGCATCAACATTAGCATCAACAGAGGGAGGACATCAACAGAGGGAGGAGCATCAACAGAGGGAGGAGCATCAACAGACGGAGGAGCATCAACAGAGGGAGGAGCATCAACAGAGGGAGGAGCATCAGCAGAGGGAGGAGCATCAGCAGAGGGAGGAGCATCAGCAGAGGGAGGAGCATCAGCAGAGGGAGGAGCATCAGCAGAGGGATGAGCATCAACAGAGGAGGAGCATGAACAGAGGGAGGAGCATCAACAGAGGGAGGAGCATCAGCAGAGGGAGGAGCATCAACAGAGGGAGGAGCATCAACAGAGGGAGGAGCATCAGCAGAGGGAGGAGCATCAGCAGAGGGAGGAGCATCAACAGAGGGAGGAGCATCAACAGAGGGAGGAGCATCAGCAGAGGGAGGAGCATCAACAGAGGGAGGAGCATCAACAGAGGGAGGAGCATCACAGTAGGGAGGAGCATCAACAGAGGGAGGAGCATCAACAGAGGGAGGAGCATCAACAGAGGGAGGAGCATCAACAGAGGGAGGAGCATCAACAGAGGGAGGAGCATCAACAGAGGAGGAGCATCAACAGAGGGAGGAGCATCAACAGAGGGAGGAGCATCAGCAGAGGGAGGAGCATCAACAGAGGGAGGGCATCAACAGAGGGAGGAGCATCAACAGAGGGAGGAGCATCAGAAGAGGGAGGAGCATCAACAGAGGGAGGAGCATCAACAGAGGGAGGAGCATCAACAGAGGGAGGAGCATCAGCAGAGGGAGGAGCATCAACAGAGGGAGGAGCATCAACAGAGGGAGGAGCATCAACAGAGGGAGGAGCATCAGCAGAGGGAGGAGCATCAGCAGAGGGAGGAGCATCAACAGAGGAGGAGCATCAACAGAGGGAGGAGCATCAAACAGAGGGAGGAGCATCAACAGAGGGAGGAGCATCAGCAGAGGGAGGAGCATCAACAGAGGGAGGAGCATCAACAGAGGGAGGAGCATCAACAGAGGGAGGAGCATCAGAAGAGGGAGGAGCATCAACAGAGGGAGGAGCATCAACAGAGGGAGGAGCATCAACAGAGGGAGGAGCATCAGCAGAGGGAGGAGCATCAACAGAGGGAGGAGCATCAACAGAGGGAGGAGCATCAACAGAGGGAGGAGCATCAGCAGAGGGAGGAGCATCAGCAGAGGGAGGAGCATCAACAGAGGGAGGAGCATCAACAGAGGGAGGAGCATCAACAGAGGGAGGAGCATCAACAGAGGGAGGAGCATGAACAGAGGGAGGAGCATCAGCAGAGGGAGGGAGCATCAACAGAGGGAGGAGTCATCACAGGGAGGGAGCATCACAGAGGGAGGAGCATCAACAGAGGGAGGAGCATCAACAGAGGGAGGAGCATGAACAGAGGGAGGAGCATCAACAGAGGGAGGAGCATCAACAGAGGGAGGAGCATCAACAGAGGGAGGAGCATCAACAGAGGGAGGAGCATCAACAGAGGGAGGAGCATCAACAGAGGGGAGGAGCATCAACAGAGGGAGGAGCATCAAGAGAGGGAGGAGCATCAGCAGAGGGAGGAGCATCAACAGAGGGAGGAGCATCAGCAGAGGGAGGAGCATCAACAGAGGGAGGAGCATCGCAGAGGGAGGAGCATCAACAGAGGGAGGAGCATCAGCAGAGGGAGGAGCATCAACAGAGGGAGGAGCATTAATAGAGGGAGGAGCATCAGCAGAGGGAGGAGCATTAATAGAGGGAGGAGCATCAGCAGAGGGAGGAGCATCAACAGAGGGAGGAGCATTAATAGAGGGAGGAGCATCAGCAGAGGGAGGAGCATCAACAGAGGGAGGAGCATTAATAGAGGGAGGAGCATCAGCAGAGGGAGAGCATCAACAGAGGAGGAGCATCAGCAGAGGGAGGAGCATCAACAGAGGGAGGAGCATCAACAGAGGGAGGAGCATCAGCAGAGGGAGGAGCATCACAGAGGGAGGAGCATCAACAGAGGGAGGAGCATCAGCAGAGGGAGGAGCATCAACAGAGGGAGGAGCATCAACAGAGGGAGGAGCATCAACAGAGGGAGAGCATCAACAAGGGAGGAGGCATCAACAGAGGGAGGAGCATCAACAGAGGGAGGAGCATCAACAGAGGGGGAGCATCAACAGAGGGAGGAGCATCAACAGAGGGAGGAGCATCAACAGAGGGAGGAGCATCAACAGAGGGAGGAGCATCAACAGTATCAACGGAAGGAGTGCCATTAACAACATTAACAGGAGGTTCAATGCAGCATCAATAAAGCATCAACAGGAACAGCAGCACACACACACAACACACACACACACACACACACACACAACACACACACACACACACAAACAAACAAACACGGTACAAACAACCGAGGAAGAAGTGAAGAGGCTTCTGAGTGAGCTAGATACCTCAAAGGCAATGGGGCCAGATAACATCTCCCCATGGGTATTGAGAGAGGGAGCAGAGGCGCTATGTGTACCCCTAACAACAATATTCAATACATCTATAGAAACAGGAGATTGCCTGAGCATGGAAGACAGCAAATGTAGTCCCAATCTTTAAAAAAGGAGACAGACATGAAGCATTAAACTACAGACCAGTGTCACTGACATGTATAGTATGTAAAGTCATGGAGAAGATTATCAGGAGAAGAGTGGCAGAACACCTAGAAAGGTATAATCTCATCAACAGCAGCCAACATGGTTTCAGGGACGGGAAATCCTGTGTCACAAACCTACTGGAGTTCTATGACATGGTGACAGCAGTAAGACAAGAGAGAGAGGGGTGGGTTGATTGGGTTTTCCTAGACTGCAGGAAGGCGTTTGACACAGTTCCACACAAGAGATTGGTGCAAAAACTGGAGGACCAAGCAGGGATAACAGGGAAGGCACTACAAATGGATCAGGAATACTTGTCAGGAA
Source organism: Cherax quadricarinatus (assembly GCF_026875155.1). Lineage (NCBI taxonomy): Eukaryota > Metazoa > Arthropoda > Malacostraca > Decapoda > Parastacidae > Cherax > Cherax quadricarinatus. Next base: position 13,628,340 of record NC_069457.1, read on the forward strand.
GACAGCAGCGAGTCATGGTACGTGGCGAGGTGTCAGAATGGGCACCTGTGACCAGCGGGGTCCCGCAAGGGTCAGTCCTAGGGCCAGTGCTGTTTCTGGTATTTGTGAACGACATGACGGAAGGAATAGACTCTGAGGTGTCCCTGTTTGCAGATGACGTGAAGTTGATGAGAAGAATTCATTCGATCGAAGACCAGGCAGAACTACAAAGGGATCTGGACAGGCTGTAGACATGGTCCAGCAATTGGCTCCTGGAGTTCAATCCCACCAAGTGCAAAGTCATGAAGATTGGGGAAGGGCAAAGAAGACCGCAGACGGAGTACAGTCTAGGGGGCCAGAGACTACAAACCTCACTCAAGGAAAAAGATCTTGGGGTGAGTATAAACACCAGCACATCTCCTGAAGCCCACATCAACCAAATAACGGCTGCAGCATATGGGTGCCTATCAAACCTCAGAACAGCATTCCGACATCTTTAATAAGGAATCATTTAGGACCCTGTACACCGTGTATGTTAGGCCCATATTGGAGTATGCGGCACCATTTGGAACCCACACCTAGCCAAGCATGTAAAGAAACTAGAGAAAGTGCAAAGGTTGGCAACAAGACTAGTCCCAGAGCTAAGAGGTATGTCCTACGAGGAGAGGTTAAGGGAAATCAACCTGACGACACTGGAGGACAGGAGAGATAGGGGGGACATGATAACGACATACAAATACTGAGAGGAATTGACAAGGTGGACAAAGACAGGATGTTCCAGAGATTGGACACAGTAACAAGGGACACAGTTGGAAGCTGAAGACACAGATGAATCACAGGGATGTTAGGAAGTATTTCTACAGCCACAGAGTAGTCAGTAAGTGGAATAGTTTTGGGAAGCGATGTAGTGGAGGCAAGGATCCATACATAGCTTTAAGCAGAGGTATGATAAAGCTCACGGTTCAGGAAAAAGTGACCTAGTAGCGATCAGTGAGGGGGGCGGGGCCAGGAGCTAGGACTCGACCCCTCAACCTCAACGAAGTGATACAATTTAGTTGATACACCCACACACACAACAGGCATAAACCGGGACTCAAGCTACTACAGAAACAGCCCAGGTACAAATAACAGATCCCAAATCTTTCCAATGGGATACCCAGATCCTGAGAAAGACAGAGGGAACAGGATGAAGGGGGGGGGGGAGTGTCCATGATCAAAACCGATGGAATTTTGATGAGCTGGAGAAGGAGACAGGGGAGAAACAAGTGATTAATAGCGGAATTTGCTTCAATCTGGAGGTCCCAAGGTGGTAATTTGCAGTGATGTAAACCCCCCAGAACAGGCAGGAGGCCAAGGAAAGAGAAATGATAAAGGCATAGAGAAAAAATGGTGACACACTGGCTGCAGTGGCCAAAGAGCTCATGCATCAGGCAAAGCTACTGATCATGGGTGACTTTAAAACCACAAGGAGACGATTTGGGAGAATTTGAGCCACTGGGGCAAGATACATGGAGGGCTAAGATGATGGAGGTGGTACGGGAAAAACTTCATGTACCAACACGTAAGGAAAACTCCCAAAGAGAGAAGGAAGGATGAACCAGTGAGACGAACCTACCGACTGGAGTTTTGACAAGTTGACAGAAATAAGACAAGAGAGGGGTGGATAGACGGAATTTTTTGGACTGAAAGGGGAAGGCCTTCGACAAGTTCCTCACAAGGGGTTACTGCAAAACTAGAGGACCAGGCACACATAACAGAAAGCGCTCAATGGTCGGGAGAAAACCCTGACAGGGAGGCAAAAACGATCCATGGTACGCGACGAGGTTTTAGAGGGGGCGCCCAAATGACAAGCGGGGTTCTACAAGGGTCATCCTAGGACCTGTGCTGTTTATGGTTATGTGAATGACATAAGGGAAGGGATAGCTCATAATTGTCCCGTTTGCAGATTATGTGAAGTTAATGAGGAGAAGAAATCGGTCGAGGATCAGGCAACCACAAAGAGACCTGGACAGGCTAAAAATGGTCCAGCAACTGGCCCTAAATTAAAACCCTGTCAAATGCAAAGTCATGAAGATGGGAAGGGCAAAGAAGACCGCAGAAAAACCGTAAAGTCTAGGGGGCATGGGACTGCAAACCTCACTCAAGGAAAAAAGATCTTGGGGTGAGAATAATACCGAGTACATCCCCTGAGGCAAACATCACAGATAACTCCTGCAGCGTACGAGTGTCTGGCAAACCTAAGGATACGTTCCGATACTCAGTAAGGTTTTTCGTTCAAGACTCTGTATCCCATTTACGTCAGGCCCATACTGGAGTATGCAGCACCAGTTTGGAATCCACACCTGGTCAAGCAAGTCAAAAATTAGAGAAGTGCAAAGGTTTGCAAACAAGACTATCCCAGAGCTAAGGGAATGTCCTACGAAGAAAGGTGAAGGGAAAATTGCCAACAACACGGGAGGACAGGAGGGCCAGGGGAGACATGAAACACATATAAAATTTTGGTGCGGAAATAGACAAAGGGGACGGGAAACACGATTTTCCAGAGATGGGACACAACAACAAGAGGTCACAGTTGGCAGTTGAAGACTCAGATGAATCAAAGGGATGTTAAGAAGTATTTCTTTAGCATGGGAGTAGTAAGACAGTGGGAAAAGCCTAGAAAGTGACGTAGTGGAGGCGGGAACCATACATAGTTTTAAGACGAGGTATGATAAAGCTCATGGAGCAGGGAGAGAGAGGATCCAGTAGCAACCAGTGAAGAGGCGGGGCCAGGAGCTATGACTCGACCCCTGCAACCACAAATAGGTGAGTACACACACACACACACACACACTAACATAGAGCCCAGCCACTACATTGTTCCCCAATTGCTTCCTATTTTTACCCTCTAACAATTAATCGATTTACCCTCGCGGGGCGCTCCGCCCCCTGCGACCCTTGTTTTGGCCCCCCTCGTCCCGTGTTCTTTATTCTCACTCTGACTCTCATATTCTTACATGAACTCTTTCATACTTCCTCACCAGGTTCTTGGTAATAAAGCTAGAGCAGTCTCTGAGTAGAGCTTTATCTCTACTGGTAGAGCTTTATCACTATTGGTAGAGCTTTATCACCATTGGTAGAGCTTTATCACTATTGGTAGACCTTTATCACTGCTGGTAGAGCTTTATCACTATTGGTAGAGCTTTATCACTATTGTTAGAGCTTTATCACCATTGGTAGAGCTTTATCACTATTGGTAGAGCTTTATCACTGCTGGTAGAGCTTTATCACTATAGTTAGAGCTTTATCACTATTGGTAGAGCTTTATCACTAATGGTAGAGTTTTATCACGTCTTGGTAGAGCTTTATCACGTCTTGGAAGAGCTTTATCACGCATTGGTAGAGCTTTATCACTTTTGGTAGAGCTTTATTACTATTGGTAGAGCTTTACCACATTTGGTAGAGCTTTATCATTATTGGCAGAGCTTTAACACATCTTGGTAGAGCTTTCTCAAGTATTGATAGATTTTTATCAAGTATTGGTAGAGCTTTATTAAGTATTTATAGAGCTTTAAGTATTGTTAGAGCTTTATCAAGTACTGGTAGAGCTTTATCAAATATTTATAGAGCTTCAAGTATTGTTAGAGCTTTATCAAGTACTGGTAGAGCTTTATCAAATATTTAGAGAGCTTCAAGTATTGTTAAGCTTTATCAAGTACGGTAGAGCTTTATCAAGTATTGGTAGAGTTTTAAATCAAGCATTGGTAGAGCTTTATCAAGTACTGGTAGAGCTTTATCAAGTATTGGTAGAGCTTTATCAAGTACTGGTAGAGCTTTATCAAGTATTGGTAGAGCTTTATCAAGTACTGGTAGAGCTTTATACAAGGGTACTGGTAGAGCTTTATAAAATATTTTAATAGAGTTTTCAAGTATTGTTAGAGCTTTTATCAAGTACTGGTAGAGCTTTAAATCAAATATTTAGAGAGCTTCAAGTATTGTTAGAGCTTTATCAAGTACTGGTAGAGCTTTATCAAGTATTGGTAGAGCTTTATCAAGCATTGGTAGAGCTTTATCAAGTATTGGAAGCTTATCAAGTACGGTAGAGCTTTTATCAAGTATTGGTAGAGCTTTATCAAGTTTGGTAGAGCTTTATCAAGTATTTGGTAAGGCTTTATCAAGTATTGGTAGAGCTTTATCAAGTACTGGTAACCCTTTATCAAGTACGGGTTTAGAGCTTTATCAAGTATTGGTAGAGCTTTATCAATTTACTGGTAGAGCTTTATCAAGTACTGGTAGAGCTTTATCAAGTGCTGGTAGAGCTTTATCAAGTACTGGTAGAGCTTTATCAAGTAGGTAGAGCTTTATCAAGTGCTGGTAGAGTTTTTATCAAGTACTGGTAGAGCTTTATCAAGTATTGGAGAGCTTTATCAAGTATTGGTAGAGCTTTATCAAGTACGGGTAGAGCTTTATCAAGCTTGGTAGAGCTTTATAAAGTATTGGTAGAGCTTTATCAAGTACTGGTAGAGCTTTATCAGTACTGGTAGACTTTATCAAGTATTGGTAGAGCTTTATCAAGTGCTGGAAAGAGCTTTATCAAGTACTGGTAGAGCTTTATCAAAAAACTGGTAGAGCTTTATCAAGTACTGGTAGAGTTTTATCAAGCTTTGGGTAGAGCTTATCAAGTACTGGTAAGCTTTATAAAGTACTGGAAGATTTTATCAAGTATTGGTAGAGCTTTATTCAAGTACTGGTAGAGCTTTATCAAGTATTGGTTAGAGCTTTATCAAGAAACTGGTAGAGTTTTTAACAAGTATTGGTAGAGCTTTTTAAGTACGGTAGAGCTTTATCAAGTATTGGTAGAGCTTTATCAAGTACTGGTAGAGCTTTATCAAGTATTGGTAGAGCTTTATCAAGTACTGGTAGAGCTTTATCAAGCATTGGTAAGCTTTATTCAAGTACTGGTAGAGTTTTAAATCAAGTATTGGTAGAGCTTTATCAAGCATTGGTAGAGCTTTATCAAGTACTGGTAGAGCTTTATCAAGTATTGGTAGAGCTTTATCAAGCATTGGTAGAGCTTTATCAAGTACTGGTAGAGCTTTATCAAGTATTGGTAGAGCTTTATCAAGCATTGGTAGAGCTTTATCAAGTACTGGTAGAGCTTTATCAAGTGCTGGTAGAGCTTTATCAAGTACTGGTAGAGCTTTACAAGTGCTGGTAAAGCTTTATCAAGTACTGGTAAAACTTTATCAAGTACTGGTAGAGCTTTATCAAGTCCTGGTAAAGCTTTATCAAGTACTGGTAAAGCTTTATCAAGTACTGGTAAAGCTTTATCAAGTACTGGTAGAGCTTTATCAAGTACTGGTAAGGCTTTACCCAAGTCCTGGTAAGCTTTATCAATTTAACTGGTAAAGCTTTATCAAGTACTGGTTAAAGCTTTATCAAGTGCTGGTAGAGCTTTATCAAGTACTTGTAAAGCTTTACAAGTGCTGTAGAGCTTTTATCAAGTGCTGGTGAGCTTTTTTCAAGTACTTGTAAAGCTTTATCAAGTCCTGGTAGAGCTTTACAAGTCCTGGTAGAGCTTTTTTCAAGTCCTGGTGAGCTTTATCAAGTACTGGTAGAGCTTTATCAAGTACTTGGTGGAGCTTTATCAAGTATTGGTAGAGCTTTATCAATACTTGTAAAGCTTATCAAGTGGGGTTGAGCTTTTATTCAAGTACTGGTAGAGCTTATCAAGTACTGGTAAAAGCTTTATCAATGCTGGTAGAGTTTTTATCAAGTGCTGGTAGAGCTTTATCAAGTGCTGGTAGGCTTTATCAAGTGCTGGTAAGCTTTATCAAGTGCTGGTAGAGCTTTATCAAGTGCTGGTAGAGCTTATCAAGTGCTGGTAGAGCTTTATCAAGTACTTGTAAAGCTTTATCAAGTACTGGTAGAGCTTTATCAAGTCCTGGTAGAGCTTTATCAAGTACTGGTAGAGCTTTATCAAGTGCTGGTAGAGCTTTATCAAGTGCTGGTAGAGCTTTATCAAGTGCTGGTAGAGCTTTATCAAGTGCGGTAGAGCTTTATCAAGTACTGGTAGAGCTTTATCAAGTCCTGGTAGAGCTTTATCAAGTACTGGTAGAGCTTTATCAAGTACTGGTAGAGCTTTATCAAGTCCTGGTAGAGTTTTAAATAAAGAAACGGGTAGAGCTTTAAATCAAGTGCTGGTAGAGCTTTATCAAGTACTGGTAAGCTTTATCAGGATTTTTTTGTTTTCCATCTTACTCCTCAATAGTCTACCCAGAGAACAACTGCAGAAGGCCTACTGGCATGACAGAGACTTCCCCAGACGTTTGGTCCGATTGTGGACTGTCAATGTCCAAGTCGGTCCGAAACGTCGTCGTAAGCTTGTCCTATGTGCGGGTTTTTTGGGGTATTGTTACCGAAACGTTCAGTTGGTGAACGAGGGTCGAGCCTGAACGCCCCAAAACGGGTTTAGTTGTAGCGTCAATAGAGTCGCTAAAAAGGCTTCTTGGGTCAGATTTGTTGGAGTAACGGATTTCCCCGTGTCGATTCACAGTTCGAACGATTCACGGCCCCGATGCTTGGAATCAGAGATTCACTGCAGCAATTTATAGTTTTAATATGGCGGAAGGATTTGTTATGTTCCCGCTTTTGTGGATTTGCTATGGCAGATTCATGGATTTTCTGTCAGATCTATGGATTTGCTATCATGGATTTTCTGTCAGATTTATGGATTTGCTATCATGGATTTTCTGTCAGATTTATGGATTTTTTTCTCAAAGGAATTTTCTGTCAGATTTATGGATTAGCTATCACGGATTTTCCCGTCGGATTTATGGATTACTACCACGGATTTTCTGTCGGATTTTTTGGATTAGCTACCACGGATTTTCTGTCGGATTTATGGATTAGCTATCACAGATTTTCTGTCGGATTTTTGGATTAGCTATCACGGATTTTCTGTCGGATTTATGGATTAGCTATCACGGATTTCCTGTCGGATTTATGGATTAGCTAACACGGATTTTCTGTCGGATTTATGGATTAGCTATCACGGATTTTCTGTCGGATTTATGGATTAGCCATCACTGATTTTCTGTCGGATTTATGGATTAGCTATCACGGATTTTCTGTCGGATTTATGGATTAGCTACGTCAGAATCGTGGATTTCCTATGTCGGATTTTCTGATTTGCAAAGGTAGGCAAAACCATTGATATTAAGTGAAGCGATAGAACCGCACGGGTCATTCATTCCAAGCAGCCCTGAAAGCTCGACCCACCGTCCACTTATCGCCAGAAAGATGCACAATCCACACTCCTCTCCCATTGGCTGCAACTTACCAACAATATCAACCAATAATCACTTAATACCAGAGTACCAAACACGGTCGGTAAATTATTTGTTAACGTGAGGTAGCAGTGGGTCTCCGGGGTACCGTGAGGTGGGTATCCACAGATAGTCGATACCCTAACGAAACATCAAACTGGGTTATTAGGCATTAAATGGGGTGACACCTGCCTTGTTGGACCTCCACTAGTGCAGCTGCCTTGTTGGGCCTCCACTAGCGCAGCTGCCTTGTTGGGCCTCCACTAGTGCACCTGCCTTGTTGGGCCTCCACTAGTGCACCTGCCTTGTCGGGCTTCCACTAGTGCAGCTGCCTTTTGGGCCTCCACTATGCACCTGCCTTGTTGGGCCTCCACTAGTTTCACCTGCCTTGTTGGGCCCCCACTAGTGCAGCTGCCTTGTTGGGCCTCCACTAGTGCACTGCCTTGTTGGGCCTCCACTAGTGCACCTGCCTTGTTGGGCCTTCACTAGTGCAGCTGCCTTGTTGGGCCTCCAACTAGTGCAGCTGCCCTTGTTGGGCCTCCACTAGTGCACCTGCCTTGTTGGGCCTACACTAGTGCAGCTGCCTTGTTGGGCCTCCACTAGTGCAGCTGCCTTGTTGGGCCTCCACTAGTGCACCTGCCTTGTTGGGCCTCCACTAGTGCACCTGCCTTGTTGGGCCTCCACTAGTGCACCTGCCTTGTTGGGCCTCCACTAGTGCACCTGCCTTGTTGGGCCTCCACTAGTGCAGCTGCCTTGTTGGGCCTCCACTAGTGCACCTGCCTTGTTGGGCCTCCACTAGTGCAGCTGCCTTGTTGGGCCTCCACTAGTGCACCTGCCTTGTTGGGCCTCCATTAGTGCAGCTGCCTTGTTGGGCCTCCACTAGTGCACCTGCCTTGTTGGGCCTCCATTAGTGCAGCTGCCTTGTTGGGCCTCCACTAGTGCAGCTGCCTTGTTGGCCTCCACTAGTGCACCTGCCTTGTTGGGCCTCCACTAGTGCACCTGCCTTGTTGGGCCTCCACTAGTGCACCTGCCTTGTTGGGCCTCCACTAGTGCAGCTGCCTTGTTGGGCCTCCACTAGTGCACCTGCCTTGTTGGGCCTCCATTAGTGCACCTGCCTTGTTGGGCCTCCACTAGTGCAGCTGCCTTGTTGGGCCTCCACTAGTGCACCTGCCTTGTTGGGCCTCCACTAGTGCAGCTGCCTTGTTGGGCCTCCACTAGTGCACCTGCCTTGTTGGGCCTCCACTAGTGCACCTGCCTTGTTGGGCCTCCACTAGTGCAGCTGCCTTGTTGGGCCTCCACAGTGCACCTGCCTTGTTGGGCCTCCATTATGTGCACCTGCCTTGTTGGGCCCCACTAGTGCAGCTGCCTTGTTGGGCCTCCACTAGTGCACCTGCCTTGTTGGGCCTCCCAGTGAAAAGCCTTGTTGGGCCTCCCTAGTGCACCTCCCTTTGTTGGGCCCTCCATAGTGCAGCTGCCTTGTTGGGCCTCCACTAGTGCAGGCCTTTTGGGCCTCCATAGGCACCTGTTGTTGGGCCCCCACTGTGCCCTCCCTTGTTGGGTTTTCCAAGAAAATTTTCCCATTTTTTTTGGGAAAAAATTAAATAGTTTAGCCCATTCTATAAACTTTACTGTTGAGTTTTTGAAGAAAATAACTCTTCCTTTTCTAGTTGTTTTAATTTTAAAGGGTAAAAAATAAATTCAAATTTAAAAATTTACAGAAAACCTACAATAACTGTTTTTTTTCCACTATTTTTCCCTCGCATAAAGATATCAAATTTGTTTTTTCATCAATTTTTTTTGAGAGTTTCACGAATTTGTATCCTGATTTCCCGATGGGAAAAATACCCAAAATTTATGAAATGGTAATGTTTTAAAATACCCAAGAAATGTAATTTTTTAAAATTTTTTAAATTGCTAGAAACACTTTTTTTAACCCAAAAAAGGGACAACCAGCCTTATTAACTAAAAATATGTTGGTTTCCCTTCCATGAAAACTTGGTTGATATGCCTTCTTTTTCTAAGACTTTAATAAAAAATTTGTATTCAAAAATCTTGAAAAGAAAAAAAAAACTTTTGATAAAAAATTTTCCCCCCAAAAATTAAAAGGATGTGTTATAAGATTCCTTAAAATTTTGCGATAAAGTTTTTACGGTCAAACTGGTAAAAATCCGAACAAAGATTAAAAAACAAAATATACTTTAAACTGGAAAAGATTTAATCTCTATTTATTATGAAAGAGTTTTTTAAACACCCAAATTGTTTCAAAAATTTTGAAAAGAAGTATCAAGCAAGCCCTGGTCGACGGGGAAAAAATTGAATTTGTTTAATAAAAACATTTTGACAATAAATTGAATATTTCCTTTGGTTTATATAAATTAGATCCATTTATAATTTAAAGAATTTGGAAAAATTTAATAATCACTGGGCAAATAAATAGTTGGGGGGGATTGTCAAAGGACCGTCCAATTGGGTCGCCGCGCGTAGGTGTTTAACCGTTGTGGGACTGAAGGAGGTGTTGGCCAGACCCCCTTAATAGCTTCCTTGGGGGTTTTCTTTTTATTGTTCCTTGTAAATTTATTCACAAAGCGCTTGGAATTTCTTATTCTTTCAGAGGGTTTTTTTTTGCAATATAATATAATAAAAATATATATAAATAATTATATATAATTTAAATATTTATATTATATAATATTTATTTGTAACCACTAGTGAGGGTATTTAATCAATAACAAAAGCTGGACCCGAGGATTTGAACCCAGTTTTTTTATCCTGCCTCATGGTACGAGAAAAAACGACGCTCTAAAACCCCGGAACCATAAATCCCAAGAATCAGCACCCCACAAAGCTAGGTGTTTACCGTGATCAGGACACACGATGGTGGGGGTGCAAAGTAAACCCCGTTCTTGACAAACAGAACTCCCAACGAGTTGGTCACAAGATTTGCCATCTCTTACTCATTTTTTTCTCTCCCTCTATTTTTAGTCATCTCTAAACCCCTGATCTTATTAAAATATATATCCCACTCTTTTATCACCTTTTTGTAATCTTTTTTATTTCTAAAAATGGGTTTCGTCAGTGAAAGTTGACCCAAAATATTAAAGAAAAGGCCACAAGTAAAAATAATGGTATTATTGTGGCAAAATTTTGTCTCCGGAACTTTGTTGAGGCCGTTTCAAACAATAAGGGACACGGAGGGAATATAGGTTAAGTGAGGGGCGGTCTAGTGGGATTGTATATTTTTTCACCTCACTAAGCCTACATATTAAAATAAATAAGATAAGATTTCGTTCGGATTTTTAAAAACCCCCCCAGGGTTTTGGGGCCCCCCAGGATAACCCAAAAAAAGTCAGTGCGTCATCGAGGGCTGTCTAATTATTTCCATTGGGGCCTTAAATTTTTCCCCCAAAGCGCCCCCCAAACCCGTCGATAACACCCGGGACCTATTTTGCTAGGTGAAAAGGACAAAGGGTAAGGAAAAAGGTTTTGGAATTCCCCCCCCGGAATCGAACCCGGGGCCCCCCCCTTGTGAAGCGGGGGGTTTTAGCCACCAGACCACCGGGCCACACCTAGGCTTACCTAGTTGTGGTTGCAGGGGTCGAGTCATAGCTCCTGGCCCATGTATTGTTTGTAACGGTTTGATAAAGCTCCTGGAGAGCGAAACGTTGCCACAATAAAATGTCACATTAGTTGCACTTGTGGCCTTTTACCCAATATATTGTGGATAATTCTACCAAAATATATACAACCTCAAAATGCCCTAAATTCCTTCAGATAGCTTTAACCGATATTTTTATTGACTAGTGTTATGTTAACTCTTACAGAGTATGGCAAAAAAAAAAAAAAAAACATACCACGGGTGGGGTTAGAACTCGCGATTTTATGAGTCGTATATCAATTATATTTCCACAGTTATCATGACTTGTTGCTCTCCACCATTTATCAATTATCGCTGACCACCAGCACTCCTCTGTTTATTTTTTTCTGTATTTTCACAGTAGTTATTGCTATTTCCGCTTCAATATATCTTTATTGGTGCCACTCTTCCCACAACATTACTTCGTCTCTGTCATTCCCACCATTTGTCTGCATTTGTGTCTCCATCTCTCCTAGTTTAGCGCAGCTGTGTGTGTGTGTGTGTGTGTGTGTGTGTGTGTGTGTGTGTGTGTGTGTGTGTGTGTACTCACGTATTTGTATTCGCCTGTTCACCTGTTGTGATTGCAGGGGTCGAGTCACATCTCCTGGCTCCGCCTTTTTCACTGGTCGCTACTAGATCCATTGTTTCCCTGCTCCAAGAGCTTCAGCGTATCTCTTCTTAAAGCTGTGTATGGATTCTGCCTCCATTACACTTTCCAGATTGTTCCACTTCCTGACAACTCTAAGGCTAAAGAAATACTTCCTAGCTTCCCTATGGCTCATCTGGGTTCTCAATTTCCACTTGTTGCCCCTTGTTCCGTGTCCCATCTCTGAAACATTCGATCCCTGTCCACTTTGTCAGTTCCTCTCAGTATTTTATACGTCGTTATCATGCCCTCCCTGTCCCTCCAATACAGTGTAATCAAGTTGAGTTTCCTTAACCTCTTCTCGTACGACATACCCCTCACTTCCGGGACTAGTCTTGTTGCAAACTTTTGCACTTTCTCCAATATCCTGACGTGTTTGACTAGGTGTGGGTTCCATATTGGTGCTGCATACTCTAGTATTGGCCTGACGTACACAGTGCACAGTGTCTTGAATGATTCCTTACTTAAATGTCGAAATGCTATTCTCAGGTTTGCCAGGCGCCCATATGTTGCAGTAGTTATTTGGTTTATGTGCGCCTCATAGTGCATAATCGGTTTAATGCTTACTCCATGATTCTTTTCCCTAAGTAAAGTTTGCAGGCTTTGATCCCCTAACCTGTACTTCGTTTGCTGTCTTCTTTGTCCTTCCCCAAACTTCACGACTTTGCACTTGCTGGGGTTAAACTGCAGGAGCCATTTGTCGGACGAAGCTTACAGCCTGTCCAGATCTCCTTGTAGGCTTATCTTTTTTTCTCCTGCTTGTATTCTCCTCATTAGCCTCACATTTTCGAACAGGGACACATCTGAATCTATCCCTTCTCTTATGTCATTCACATATACTAGAAACAGCAAAGGACCTAAGACTGACCCTTGTGGAACCCCACTCGACACACACCCACTCTGACACCTCGTTACGTACCATCACACGTAGTTTCCTTCCTATCACTTATTCCCTGATCCACTGCACTACTTTCCCCTGGTATTCCTGCCTGCTCCTCTAGCTTCTCAACCAGTCTCTTGTGTGGTATTGTGTCAAAAGTCTTCTTACAGTCCAAGAAGATACAGTCACTTGACAGTTACCATCTTCCAGCAGAGCTGCAGTTACTACCATCTTCCAGCAGAGCTGCAGTTACTATCCCTTGACAATTACCATCTTCCAGCAGAGCTGCAGTTACTATCCCTTGACAATTACCATCTTCCAGCAGAGCTGCAGTTACTATCCCTTGACAATTACCATCTTCCAGCAGAGCTGCAGTTACTATCCCTTGACAATTACCATCTTCCAGCAGAGCTGCAGTTACTATCACTTGACAGTTACCATCTTCCAGCAGAGCTGCAGTTACTATCCCTTGACAATTACCATCTTCCAGCAGAGCTGCAGTTACTATCACTTGACAGTTACCACCTCTCAGGGTAGTCTATCCCATACACAGCAGAAATGGAAGTTCCATGAAGGTACCTCCATCATTCCAGAGCGGGGACAAGATAAGTTATTCACAGGAGACAGCAGAGAATAAGAGGAATTATAAATGGAGATGGTGTGTGGGTAGGGTGGAGTGTGGGTGGTGTGTGGGTGGTGTAGGTGGGGTGGAGTGTGGGTGGTGTAGGTGGGGTGGAGTGTGGGTGGTGTGGGTGGAGTGAGGTGTAACATTGAGAATATGATGTGTGGTTGGCATGGGTGAGACGTTGGATGTTTGGAATGGAATTTATACAAAAGTGGCGCACCCACCTTGAACCACCCATTCACAACCACCCACCCTCAACCACGCACCCTCAACCACGCACCCTCAACCACCCACCCTCAACCACCCACCCACAATCATCCACCATCAACCACGCACCCTCAACCACCCACCCCCAACCACCCACCCACAATCACCCACCATCAACCACGCACCCTCAACCACGCACCCTCAACCACCCACCCTCAACCACCCACCATCAACCACGCACCCTCAATCACCCACCCTCAACCACCCACCATCAACCACGCACCCTCAACCACCCACCCTCAACCACCCACCCTCAACCACGCACCCTCAACCACCCACCCTCAACCACCCACCATCAACCACCCACCATCAACCACGCACCCACAACCACCCACCCTCAACCACCCACCCTCAACCACCCACCATCAACTACCCACCATCAACCACGCACCCTCAACCACCCACCCACAATCAACCACCATCAACCACCCACCATCAACCACGCACCCTCAACCACCCACCCACAATCACCCATGTAAACAGCAAACGCTCGTAATACATCAGTGCCAGCATTCACTGCATAGTCCCATTGCAAATCTTTAATAAAACGGATTTGATATAAATCCAGAAACGTATCCAACGTACATTCAATAAAACGCATTTGACATATATTTAATAAAACGCATTTGACATATATTCAATAAAACGCATTTGACATATATTCAATAAAACGCATTTGACATATATTCAATAAAACGCATTTGACATATATTTAATAAAACGCATTTGACATATATTCAATAAAACGCATTTGACATATATTCAATAAAACGCATTTGACATATATTTAATAAAACGCATTTGACATATATTCAGAAACAGCAGAGCATAAATTATATTCCAATCCTGTGATAGGACTGGCGAAACGAAGCGTGACACTCGCAGGAGAGTGTAACACTTGGAGTTTGCCGTCACCATCACTCGCAGGAGAGTGTAACACTTGGAGTCTGTCGTCACCATCACTCGCAGGAGAGTGTAACACTTGGAGTCTGTCGTCACCATCACTCGCAGGAGAGTGTAACACTTGGAGTTTGTCGTCACCATCACTCGCAGGAGAGTGTAACACTTGGAGTTTGCCGTCACCATCACTCGCAGGAGAGTGTAACACTTGGAGTCTGCCGTCACCATCACTCGCAGGAGAGTGTAACACTTGGAGTTTGCCGTCACCATCACTCGCAGGAGAGTGTAACACTTGGAGTCTGTCGTCACCATCACTCGCAGGAGAGTGTAACACTTGGAGTCTGTCGTCACCATCACTCGCAGGAGAGTGTAACACTTGGAGTCTGTCGTCACCATCACTCGCAGGAGAGTGTAACACTTGGAGTCTGTCGTCACCATCACTCGCAGGAGAGTGTAACACTTGGAGTCTGCCGTCACCATCACTCGCAGGAGAGTGTAACACTTGGAGTCTGCCGTCACCATCACTCGCAGGAGAGTGTAACACTTGGAGTCTGTCGTCACCATCACTCGCAGGAGAGTGTAACACTTGGAGTCTGCCGTCACCATCACTCGCAGGAGAGTGTAACACTTGGAGTCTGCCGTCACCATCACTCGCAGGAGAGTGTAACACTTGGAGTCTGTCGTCACCATCACTCGCAGGAGAGTGTAACACTTGGAGTCTGTCGTCACCATCACTCGCAGGAGAGTGTAACACTTGGAGTCTGCCGTCACCATCACTCGCAGGAGAGTGTAACACTTGGAGTCTGCCGTCACCATCACTCGCAGGAGAGTGTAACACTTGGAGTCTGTCGTCACCATCACTCGCAGGAGAGTGTAACACTTGGAGTCTGTCGTCACCATCACTCGCAGGAGAGTGTAACACTTGGAGTCTGCCGTCACCATCACTCGACGGAGAACAGGATTGTTATTTCTTGTTAAATTTATATTTTTCACGTGATAGGTCTAATTTTTTGCGTCAGTCATCACGTGGAGAGTGGAGGCTCGATCCTCCGTACTAATTTGTACTGATTTTATCCTAAATACCACTATTATTATAATCAAGGGGGAGGCGCTAAACCCGGAGGATTATGCAGCGCCTGGGTGGGGGGGGGATGTGGAAGGCATTCAGGTTCAATTCGGGGAACTGGAGATCCAATTCCCTAAATCAAGAGCCCCTCACCAATATCAAGGAACCTTCCTTGAGGGGTAAATACCATTAAATACCGGGACTTCAACTTAACTAACTAAACGAAGGAGATATCTCGTATATACCATGAGAGATGTTTATATCTCTTTGTATATACTCTATGAGGAACTCTTCTATTTGCACTCACTTATTTGTGGTTGTATGGGTCGAGCCACAGCTCTTGGCCGCGCCTCTTCACTGGTCGCTATTAGGTCCATTCTCTCCCTTCTCCGTATGGTTCCTGCCTCCACTACGTCACTGTCCAGATTGTTCCACTTCCTGACAACTCTGTGACTGTAGAAATACTTCCTAACATCACTATGACTCATCTGAGTCTTCAACTTCCAATTGTGACCTCTTGTTTCTGTGTCCCATCTCTGGAACATCCTGTCTCTGTCCACCTTGTCTATTCCTCGCAATATTTTATATGTCGTTATCATGTCTCCCCTGACCCTCCTGTCCTCCAGTGTTGTCAGGCCGATTTCCTTTAACCTTTCTTCGTAGGACATTCCCCTTAGCTCTGGGACTAGTCTTGTTGCAAACCTTTGCACCATCTCTAATTTCTTGACTTGCCTGACCAGGTGTGGATTCCAAACAGGTGCTGCATACTCCAGTATGGGCCTGACGTACACGGTGTACAGAGTCTTGAACGATTCCTTACAAACGCATCGGAACGCTATCCTTAGGCTTGCCAGGCGCCCATATGCTGCAGCAGTTACCTGATGTATGTGCGCCTCAGGAGATGTGTTCGGTGTTATACTCACCCCAAGATCTTTCTCCTTGAGGAGAGGTTTGCAGTCTTTGGCCACCTAGTCTATACTCTGTCTGAGGTCTTCTTTGCCCTCCCTCGATCTTCATGACTTGCATTGGCGGGGTTAAATCGAGTAGCCAGTTGCTGGACCAGGTGTCCAGTCTGTCCAGGTCTCTTTGTAGACTTGTGTGATCCGCATCTGATTTAATTCTCCTCATTAACTTCACATCATCTGCAAACAGGGACACTTCTGAGTCTATCCCTTCCATCATGTCGTTCATTTTTTTTTATTTTTATTATCACACTGGCCGATTCCCACCAAGGCAGGGTGGCCACCAAGGCAGGGTGGCCACCAAGGCAGGGTGGCCACCAAGGCAGGGTGGCCACCAAGGCAGGGTAGCCACCAAGGCAGGGTGGCCACCAAGGCAGGGTGGCCACCAAGGCAGGGTGGCCACCAAGGCAGGGTGGCCCACCAAGGCAGGGTGGCCACCAAGGCAGGGTGGCCACCAAGGCAGGGTGGCCACCAAGGCAGGGTGGCCCACCAAGGTAGGGTGGCCACAAAGGCAGGGTGGCCACCAAGGCAGGGTGGCCCGAAAAAGAAAAACTTTCACCATCATTCACTCCATCACTGTCTTGCCAGAAGGGTGCTTTACACTACAGTTTTTAAACTGCAACATTAACACCCCTCCTTCAGAGTGCAGGCACTGTACTTCCCATCTCCAGGACTCAAGTCTGGCCTGCCGGTTTCCCTGAATCCCTTCATAAATGTTACTTTGCTCACACTCCAACAGCACGTCAAGTATTAAAAACCATTTGTCTCCATTCATCTCCTATCAAACACGCTCACGCATGCCTGCTGGAAGTCCAAGCCCCTCGCACACAAAACCTCCTTTACCCCCTCCCTCCAACCTTTCCTAGGCCCGACCCCTACCCCGCCTTCCTTCCACTACAGACTGATACACTCTTGAAGTCATTCTGTTTCGCTCCATTCTCTCTACATGTCCGAACCACCTCAACAACCCTTCCTCAGCCCTCTGGACAACAGTTTTGGTAATCCCGCACCTCCTCCTAACTTCCAAACTACGAATTCTCTGCATTATATTCACACCACACATTGCCCTCAGACATGACATCTCCACTGCCTCCAGCCTTCTCCTCGCTGCAACATTCATCACCCATGCTTCACACCCATATAAGAGCGTTGGTAAAACTATACTCTCATACATTCCCCTCTTTGCCTCCAAGGACAAAGTTTTTGTCTCCACAGACTCCTAAGTGCACCACTCACCCTTTTCCCCTCATCAATTCTATGATTCACCTCATCTTTCATAGACCCATCCGCTGACACGTCCACTCCCAAATATCTGAATACATTCACCTCCTCCATACTTTCTCCCTCCAATCTGATATCCAATCTTTCATCACCTAATCTTTTGTTATCCTCATTACCTACTCTTTCCCTGTATTCACTTTTAATTTTCTTCTTTGCACACCCTACCAAATTCATCCACCAATCTCTGCAACTTCTCTTCAGAATCTCCCAAGAGCACAGTGTCATCAGCAAAGAGCAACTGTGACAACTCCCACTTTATGTGTGATTCTTTATCTTTTAACTCCACGCCTCTTGCCAAGACCCTCGCATTTACTTCTCTTACAACCCATCTATAAATATATTAAACAACCACGGTGACATCACACATCCTTGTCCAAGGCCTACTTTTACTGGGAAATAATTTCCCTCTTTCCTATGTACTCTAACTTGAGCCTCACTATCCTCGTAAAAAACTCTTCACTTCTTTCAGTAACCTACCTCCTACACCATACACCTGCAACATCTGCCACATTGCCCCCCTATCCACCCTGTCATACGCCTTTTCCAAATCCATAAATGCCACAAAGACGTCTTTTAGCCTTATCTAAATACTGTTCACTTATAATGTTTCACTGTAAACACCTGGTCCACACACCCCTACCTTTCCTAAAGCCTCCTTGTTTCATCTGCTATCCTATTCTCCGTCTTACTCTTAATTCTTTCAATAATAACTCTACCATACACTTTACCAGGTATACTCAACAGACTTATCCCCCTATAATTTTTGCATTCACATATATCAAAAATAGCACTGGTCCTAGGACTGACCCCTGTGGGACCCCCGCTCGTCGCAGGTGCCCACTGTGATACCTCATCACGTTACCATGACTCGTTGTTGCCTCCCTGTTAGGTTATTCTCTGATCCATTGCAGTGGCCTGCCTGTTGTAAGCGCCTGATCGTCCAGCTTCTGCACTAATCTCTTGTGGGGAACTGTGTCAAACCCTTTCCCTGCAGCCCCAGGAAAATGCAATCAACTCACCTGAAGATGTTATATCTCGTTGATAAATTTCCCCGAGTTGGTATATCTCTTTGTAAATATTCAGATTGTGTAAAATCTCTTTTGGTAAAATATTTTTGAGTTTTTAATCTCGTTGTAAAATTTTCCCTGATTGTTATACCGTTGTATATATTCTAAAGTTGTGAATATCTCGTTGTATATATTTTTAAGTTTTGTATATTTTCTTTTTTAATATCCCCGGGCCTATGGGGTGCTAAGGATATCCCCTGAAAAAATAGGGTTTATCCCTTTGGGTAAAATACTTAACGGGTTAAAACCTCTTTGGAAATTTCGAAGATGTCCCATATCTCGTTGTGTAACCCTGAAGATATGAAACACTCGGTATATAAAAACCCTAAAGGATGTGTATATAGTCAAAAATCCCTTTTAAAACAGGGGGAAAAATTTTCGGAATATAAACACGTAGATTGCAAAAAACCCGGGACAAGTATTTTTAAATAATAATCATCCCCGAAGCGCTAAACCCCTTAAGGGGCCATACAGGGGTTTGCCCGAGTGATGGGAATGTGTCTCTTTCTCTCGGGGGTTGGGGGGAAAGGGGTTGTCTTCCCTCGGTGGTAGAGGGGCGTGTTTTAAACAAGAAAAAAATTCAAAAAAAATTCCCCCCGGGTTTTGGGGGAATGTCCCGCGTTAGGATTCACCAATTTTAAAAACCGGGTTTGGTTTAATACTGGGCCCCCTCACGGTTTTTTAAAAAAGTTCCCTGTGGGGTGTTAAATTTCTGCTTCTTCCATTCATCTCCCTTTGTGTGGTGTGTGTGGGGTGTGTGTTGGTGTACTCACCTAGTTACTCACCTATTTTTAGGTTTCGGGGTCGACCAGGGGGGGGGTTTACCCGATGTAAAGGCCCAAAACCCCCTGAAGGGGGGGGGGGGGGGGTTTTCCCCCCTTGGGGGGGGGGGGGGTGGGGGGGGGGTTGGGGGGTGGGGGGGGGGGGGTGGGGGGGGGGGGGGGGTTGGGGGTTGGTTTGTGTTTTTTTTTTTTTTTTGGGGGGGGGGGGGGGGGTGTGTGTGGTGTGGGGTGTGGGGTGTGTACTTTCAGCACAGCACGATGATATTTAACCACAATACCACATAACAGGCCCTCGCAATAACAACGGCAAATAGCAAAAGCAGTAAAAAACAACATAACAGCGGCCCCGTAGCAACAACCGTAAACAAAGGGAATAAAAAACACAAAGCAACAGCCGTAGCAACAAAGAACAAAGCATAACAGAGCAATAGCCTACTAACAGTAACAAAAGCAGTAACCCGTAGCAATAGCAGTACTTTAAAATAACAAAAGCAGGGAATAACAGCAATAACAACAGTCACCAAAACAGTACAACAGCAGTAATACAGCAGAAAAAACAGGGTAACAAAATAGCAAAAAGTTTTAATAACAGCGTAAAAAGCAGGGGTATTAAAAAGCAAGTAACAGCAAAAAAACAACAACAGTAACAAAACCCCGTAGCAACAAAATTAAAAACAAGAGCAACCCGCAATAACAACAGCGGTAAAACAAAAAAAGTACTAACAACGCAGTAACTTCAACCCAAAATAAAAACCACACAAAAAACAGCAGTAACACCCGCACCATCAACAAAAGTAACCCCCAAACATCATCAACAAAATAAAAAACCAGCACCACAACAAAAAGTAACACCAGCATCACAACCCAAAAGTAACACCACACCATCAACAACAGTAACACCAGCATCATCATCAACAACAGTAACACCAGCACCATCAACAACAGTAACACCAGCATCATCAACAACAGTAACACCAGCACCATCAACAACAGTAACACCAGCATCATCATCAACAACAGTAACACCAGCATCATCAACAACAGTAAACACCAGCACCATCAAACAACAGTAACACCAGAATCATCAACAACAGTAACACCACATCATCAACAACAGTAACACCAGCACCATCAACAACAGTAACACCAGAATCATCAACAACAGTAACACCACCATCATCATCAACAGTAACACCAGCACCATCAACAACAGTAACACCAGAAATCATCAACAGTAACAACAGCACCATCAACAGTAACACCAGAAACCATCAACAACAGCAACACCAGCATCATCAACAACAGTAACACCAGCATCATCATCAACAACAGTAACACCAGCATCATCATCAACAACAGTAACACCAGCATCATCAACAACAGTAACACCAGCATCATCAACAACAGTAACACCAGCATCATCAACAACAACAGTAACACCAGCATCATCAACAACAGTAAAAACCAGCATCATCAACAACAACAGTAACACCAGCATCATCAACAACAGTAACACGAGCATCATCAACAACAACAGTAACACCAGCATCATCATCAACAACAGAAACCCACCAGCATCATCATCAACAACAGTAACACCAGCATCATCAACAACAGTAACACCAGCATCATCATCAACAGTAACACCAGCATCATCAACAACAGTAACACCAGCATCATCATCAACAACAGTAACACCAGCATCATCAACAACAGTAACACCAGCATCATCAACAACAACAGTAACACCAGCATCATCACAACAGTAACACCAGCATCACAACAACAACAGTAACACCAGCATCATCAACAACATAAACACCACATCATCATCACAGTAACAACAGCACCATCAACAGTAACACCAGCACCATCAACAACAGCAACACCAGCATCATCAAAAACAGTAACACCAGCATCATCAGCAACAGTAACACCAGCATCATCAGCAACAGAAAACACCAGCATCATCAGCAACAGTAACACCAGCATCATCATCAACAGTAACAACAGCACCATCAACAGTACCCAGCATCACAACAACAGTAACACCAGCATCATCATCAACAACAGTAACACCAGCATCATCATCAACAGTAACAACAGCACCATCAACAGTAACACCAGCACCATCAACAGCAGTAACACCAGCATCATCATCAACAACAGTAACACCAGCATCAGCAACAACAGTAACACCAGCATCATCAACAACAGTAACACCAGCATCATCACAACAACAGTAACACCAGCATCATCATCAACAGTAACACCAGCATCATCAGCAACAGTAACACAAGCATCATCATCAACAACAGTAACACCAGCATCATCAACAGTAACACCAGCATCATCACAACAGTAACACCAGCATCATCAGCAACAACATTAACACCAGCATCATCACCAACAGTAACACCAGCATCAACAACAGTAACACCATCATCATCAACAACATAACACCAGCATCATCAACAACAGAAAACACCAGCATCATCATCAACAACAGTAACACCAGCATCATCAACAACAGTAACACCAGCATCATCAGCAACAACAGTAACACCAGCATCATCAACAACAGTAACACCAGCATCATCAACAACAGTAACACCAGCATCATCAACAACAGTAACACCAGCATCATCAACAACAGTAACACCAGCATCATCATCAACAACAGTAAACACCAGCATCATCATCAACAACAATAACACCAGCATCATCAACAACAGTAACACCAGCATCATCATCAACAACAGTAACACCAGCATCATCAACAACAGTAACACCAGCATCATCATCAACAACATAACACCAGCATCATCAACAACATAACACCAGCATCATCATCAACAACAGTAACACCAGCATCATCATCAACAACAGTAACACCAGTATCATCAACAACAGTAACACCAGCATCAACAACAGTAACACCAGCATCAACAAGAACAGGAGCACCAGCATCATCAACAACAGGAGCACCAGCATCATCAACAGTAATACCAGCATCATCAACAACAGTAACACCAGCATCATCAACAACGCAACACCAGCATCATCAAACAGTAACACCATCATCATCAACAACAGTAACACCAGCATCATCATCAACAACAGTAACACCAGCATCAACAACAGAAAACACCAGCACCATCAGCAACACCAGTAACACCATCATCATCAACAACAGTAACACCAGTATCATCAACAACAGTAACACCAGCATCATCAACAACAGTAACACCAGCATCAACAACAGTAACACCAGCACCATCAGCAACACCAGTAACACCAGCATCATCACACAACAGTAACACCAGTATCATCAACAACAGTAACACCAGCATCATCAACAACAGTAACACCAGCATCAACAAGAACAGGAGCACCAGCATCATCAACAACAGGAGCACCAGCATCATCAACAGTAATACCAGCATCATCAACAACAGTAACACCAGCATCATCAACAACAGCAACACCACATCATCAACAACAGTAACACCATCATCATCAACAACAGTAACACCAGCATCATCATCAACAACAGTAACACCAGCACCATCAGCAACACCAGTAACACCATCCATCAACAACAGTAACACCAGCATCATCATCAACAACAGTAACACCAGCATCAGCAACAACATAACACCAGCATCATCATCAACAACAGAAAACACCAGCATCATCAACAAGAGTAACACCAGCATCATCAACAACAGTAACACCAGCATCATCAACAACAGTAACACCAGCATCATCAGCAACAACAGTAACACCAGCATCATCAACAACAGTAACACCAGCATCATCATCAACAACAGTAACACCAGCATCAACAACAGTAACACCAGCATCATCAACAACAGTAACACCAGAATCATCAACAACAACAGTAACGCCAGCATCAATAACAGCAGTAACACCAGCACCATCAACAACATAACACCATATCATCAACAACAGTAACACCAGCATCATCAACAACAGTAACACCAGCATCATCAACAACAGTAACACCAGCATCATCAACAACAGTAACACCAGCATCATCATCAACTACAGAAAACACCATCATCATCAACAACAGTAACACCAGCATCAACAACACCAGTAAAAACCAGCATCATCAACAACAGTAACACCAGCATCATCAACAACAGTAACACCAGCATCAACAACATAACACCACATCATCAACAACAGTACACCAGCATCATCAACAACAGTAACACCAGCATCATCAACAACAGTAACACCAGCATCATCAACAACATTA
Organism: Cherax quadricarinatus; assembly: GCF_026875155.1. Taxonomy (NCBI): domain Eukaryota; kingdom Metazoa; phylum Arthropoda; class Malacostraca; order Decapoda; family Parastacidae; genus Cherax; species Cherax quadricarinatus. Next base: position 13,652,024 of record NC_069457.1, read on the forward strand.
ACACCAGCGTCATCAACAACAGTAACACCAGCATCATCAACAACAGTAACACCAGCATCATCATCAACAACAGTAACACCAGCATCATCAACAACAGTAACACCAGCATCATCATCAACAACAGTAACACCAGCATCATCAACACCAGTAACACCAGCATCATCAACAACAGTAACACCAGCATCATCAGCAACAACAGTAACACCAGCATCAACAACAGTAACACCAGCATCATCAGCAACAACAGTAACACCAGCATCAACAACAGTAACACCAGCATCATCAACAACAGTAACACCAGCATCATCAACAACAGTAACACCAGTATCATCAACAACAACAGTAACACCAGCATCATCAACATTAACACCAGCAATCATCAACAACAGTAACACCAGCATCATCATCAACAACAGTAACACCAGCATCAACAACAGTAACACCAGCATCATCAGCAACAACAGTAACACCAGCATCATCAACAACAGTAACACCAGCATCATCATCAACAACAGTAACACCAGCATCATCAACAACAGTAGTAACACCAGTATCATCAACAGCAGTAACACTACGAACAACAGCATTAGCAGCAACAACAACGGTAACACCGGAATCGTCAACAACAGCAGTAACACTAAGAACATCAACAACAGCAATAACAACAGCAGCAGTAGCAGCAACAACAGTCACTTCATCATTGTCAACAAGTGTTGTTGTTGTTGTTGGGTCAGTGGGTTGGCGAGGCGTGTGTGGCCGTTCATCAAGCCAGAACACCGTAATGGCTGCCTTACCTCGTTCATCCAGCCGCTATATTTCTCAGTCCTCGGCCGGAACATCCCTTGACGTGAACACCAGTATAAAACTCATGGAAATATTCCATTCCTGCTGGCCTGACCCTCGACACAGAGGCAGATCAAGGGGTGAGTGGTGTGGGTTCGTTTTAGAGATTGCGTGTCGGGATATTGAAACCGGGGTTCGGATAAGAGGAACCGGAGGTTCGGGATACTGGAATTGTGGTTCGGATAAGAGGAACTGGAGTTCAGAATGGGGGGAAGTGGATAAGAGAGCTAAGGGAGTTCGGTATAGAGGGACTGGAGTCTGGAATAGAGGGACTGGGGTCTGGAACAGAGAGACTAGGGTCTGGAACAGAGACTGGGGTCTGGAACAGAGTGACTGGGGTCTGGAACAGAGCGAATGGGGTCTGGAACAGAGAGACTGGGGGCTGGTACAGATGGACTCTGGTCTGGAACAGAGGGATGGAGTCTGGAACAGAGGGACTGGGAACTGGAACAGAAGAAATGGGGTTTGGGACAAAGGGACTGAGATCTAGAATAGAGACTAGGATCTGGAACAGAGGGACTGGGGTCTGGAACAGAGCGACTGGGGTCTGGAACAGAGATTTAGGTTTGGAACAGAGGAACTGGGGTCTGGAGCAGAGAGACTGGTATCTGGAACAGAGGGACTGGGGTCTGGAACAGAGGAACTAGGGTCTGGAGCAGAAAGACTTGGGTCTGGAACAGAGGGACTGGGGTCTGGAACAGAGGGACAAGAGTCTAGAACAGAGAGACTGGGGTCTGGAACAGAGGTACTGGGGTCTTTAGCAAAGGGACAGGGGTCTGGAACAGAGAGACTGGGGTCCGGAACAGAGCAACTAGATTCTAGAACTGAGCGAATGGGGTCTGGAACAAAGGGACAGGGGTCTGGAACAGAGGGACTCTGGTCTGAATCAGAGAGACTGGAGTCTTGAACAGAGGGACTGGGGTCTGGAACACAGACACTGGGGTCTGGAACAGAGGATCTGGAGTCTGGAACAGAGGGACTGGGATCTGGAACAGAGCGACTGATGTCCTGAACAGAGACACTGGGGTGTGGAACAGAGGTACTGGGGTCTGGAACAGAGGGACCGGGATGTGGAACAGAGGTACTGAGGAGTGTGCAGACACTACACTTTAAAAGATACTCAGATTTGTAACACTCCAACACATCCTTCAGAGTGCAGGCACTGTACTTCCCACCTCCAGCACTGTAACATCCTCACTCATCCTTCAGAGTGCAGGCACTGTACTTCCCACCTCCAGCACTGTAACATCCTCACTCATCCTTCAGAGTGCAGGCACTGTACTTCCCACCTCCAGGACTGTAACATCCTCACTCATCCTTCAGAGTGCAGGCACTGTACTTCCCCACCTCCAGACTGTAACATCCTCACTCATCCTTCAGAGTACAGGTACTGTACTTCTCACCTCCAGGACTGTAACATCCTCACTCATCCTTCAGAGTACAGGTACTGTACTTCCCACCTCCAGGACTGTAACATCCTCACTCATCCTTCAGAGTGCAGGTACTGTACTTTCCACCTCCAGGACTGTAACATCCTCACTCATCCTTCAGAGTGCTGGTACTGTACTTCCCACCTCCAGCACTGTAACATCCTCACTCATCCTTCAGAGTGCAGGTACTGTACTTCCCACCTCCAGGACTGTAACATCCTCACTCATCCTTCAGAGTGCAGGTACTGTACTTCCCACCTCCAGCACTGTAACATCCTCACTCATCCTTCAGAGTGCAGGCACTGTATTCCCACCTCCAGGACTGTAACATCCTCACTCATCCTTCAGAGTGCAGGTACTGTACTTCCCACCTCCAGCACTGTAACATCCTCACTCTTCCTTCAGAGTGCAGGCACTGTATTCCCACCTCAAGGACTGTAACATCCTCACTCATCCTTCAGAGTGCAGGTACTGTTCTTCCCACCTCCAGCACTGTAACATCCTCACTCATCCTTCAGAGTGCATGGTACTGTACTCCCACCTCCAGACTGTAACATCCTCACTCATCCTTCAGAGTGCAGGTACTGTACTTCCCACCTCCAGCACTGTAACATCCTCACTCATCCTTCAGAGTGCAGGTACTGTACTTCCCACCTCCAGGACTGTAACATCCTCACTCATCCTTCAGAGTGCAGGCACTGTACTTCCCACCTCCAGGACTGTAACATCCCCACCATCCTTCAGAGTGCAGGTACTGACTTCCCACTCCAGGACTGTAACATCCTCACTCATCCTTCAGAGTGCAGGTACTGTACTTCCACCTCCAGCACTGTAACATCCTCACTCATCTTCAGAGTGCAGGTACTGTACTTCCCACCTCCAGAACTGTAACATCCTCACTCATCCTTCAGAGTGCAGGTACTGTACTTCCCACCTCCAGCACTGTAACATCCTCACTCATCCTCAGAGTGCAGGTACTGTACTTCCCACCTCCAGGACTGTAACATCCTCACTCATCCTTCAGAGTGCAGGTACTGTACTTCCCACCTCCAGGACTGTAACATCCTCACTCATCCTTCAGAGTGGCAGGCACTGTATTCCCACCTCCAGGGACTGTAACATCCTCACTCATCCTTCAGAGTGCAGGTACTGTACTTCCCACCTCCAGGACTGTAACATCCTCACTCATCCTTCAGAGTGCAAGGTACTGTACTTCCCACCTCCCAGCACGTAACATCCTCACTCATCCTTCAGAGTGCAGGTACTGTACTTCCCACCTCCAGGACTGTAACATCCTCACTCATCCTTCAGAGTGCAGGTACTGTACTTCCCACCTCCAGGACTGTAACATCCTCACTCATCCTTCAGAGTTGCAGCACTGTATTCCCACCTCAGGACTGTAACATCCTCATCATCCTCAGAGTGCAGGTACTGTACTTCCCACCTCCAGGACTGTAACATCCTCACTCATCCTTCAGAGTGCAGGTACTGTACTTCCCACCTCCAGGACTGTAACATCCTCACCTCATCCTTCAGAGTGCAGGTACTGTACTTTCCCACCTCCAGGACTGTAACATCCTCACCCATCCTTCAGAGTGCAGGTACTGTACTTCCCACCTCCAGCACTGTAACATCCTCACTCATCCTTCAGAGTGCAGGTACTGTACTTCCCACCTCCAGGACTGTAACATCCTCACTCATCCTTCAGAGTGCAGGTACTGTACTTCCCACCTCCAGGACTGTAACATCCTCACCCATCTTCAGAGTGCAGGTACTGTACTTCCCACCTCCAGGACTGTAACATCCTCACTCATCCTTCAGAGTGCAGGTACTGTACTTCCCACCTCCAGGACTGTAACATCCTCACTCATCCTTCAGAGTACAGGTACTGTACTTCCCACCTCCAGAACTGTAACATCCTCACTCATCCTTCAGAGTACAGGTGCTGTACTTCCCACCTCCAGAACTGTAACATCCTCACTCATCCTTCAGAGTGCAGGTACTGTACTTCCCACCTCCAGGACTGTAACATTCTCACTCATCCTTCAGAGTGCAGGTACTGTACTTCCCACCTCCAGGACTGTAACATTCTCACTCATCCTTCAGAGTACAGGTGCTGTACTTCCCACCTCCAGGACTGTAACATCCTCACTCATCCTTCAGAGTGCAGGTACTGTACTTCCCACCTCCAGGACTGTAACATCCTCACTCATCCTTCAGAGTACAGGTACTGTACTTCCCACCTCCAGAACTGTAACATCCTCACTCATCCTTCAGAGTACAGGTGCTGTACTTCCCACCTCCAGAACTGTAACATCCTCACTCATCCTTCAGAGTGCAGGTACTGTACTTCCCGCCTCCAGCACAGTAACATCCTCACTTCTCCTTCAGTGTACAGGCACTGTACCTCCCACCTCCAGGACTCAACTCCGTCAACTAACCACTTCCCCGAAATTCCTTCTTGGATATTACCTTTCCCATACTTAACAAGCACCTCAAGACAATTTTCTTATCGTAACTCGAAACCAGAATCGCACAGAGGACTGAAAGCCATGAAGACGAGAATACAAACAGTGACCATTGCCGATACTGGAACTAAACTAGCCATCTAAATGCCAGACCGGAGATTACAGTTTGCTATTGCGGTCCTGGACCGAATTTACCGTCCCAGAAACATTCCCAGAATTCTCTGAACTGATACGAAGGTACTCAAGACAGTCCTTTGCGATGCGACTGAGTCCTCTTTACATAGGATTGAATCCTCTTAAAAACTAATGAACCCTCTTTAGATACGATTAATTATTTTTTTAGATACGATTGGTTCCTCTGGAGCAACTGCATTGCTTCTGGAGGAACACTTCTGGAGATGTTGCACTGGTTCTGGAGATGTTGCACTGGTTCTGGAGATGTTGACATGGTTTTGGAGATGATACACTGGTTCTGGAGATGTTGCATTGGTTCTGGAGATGTTACACTGGTTCTGGAGATGTTACACTGGTTCTGGAGATGTTGCATTGGTTCTGGAGATGTTACACTGGTTCTGGAGATGTTACACTGGTTCTGGAGATGTTACACTGGTTCTGGAGATGTTGCATTGGTTCTGGAGATGTTACACTGGTTCTGGAGATGTTGCACTGGTTCTGGAGATGTTACACTGGTTCTGGAGATGTTGCACTGGTTCTGGAGATGTTACACTGGTTCTGGAGATGTTGCACTGGTTCTGGAGATGTTACACTGGTTTTGGAGATGTTGCACTGGTTCTGGAGATGTTACACTGGTTCTGGAGATGTCGCACTAGTTCTGGAGATGTTACACTTGTTCTGGAGATGTTACACTGGTTCTGGAGATGTTGCATTGGTTCTGGAAATGTTGCACTGGTTCTGGAGATGTTGCATTGGTTCTGGAGATGTTGCATTGGTTCTGGAGATGTTGCATTGGTTCTAGAGATGTTGCATTGATTCTGGAGATGTTTCATTGGTTCTGGAGATGTTGCATTGGTTCTGGAGATGTTGCATAGGTTCTGGAGATGTTACACTGGTTCTAGAGATGTTGCATTGATTCTGGAGATGTTTCATTGGTTCTGGAGATGTTGCATTGGTTCTGGAGATGTTACACTGGTTCTAGAGATGTTGCATTGATTCTGGAGATGTTTCATTGGTTCTGGAGATGTTGCATTGGTTCTGGAGATGTTGCATTGGTTCTAGAGATGTTGCATTGATTCTGGAGATGTTTCATTGGTTCTGGAGATGTTGCATTGGTTCTGGAGATGTTGCATAGGTTCTGGAGATGTTACACTGGTTCTAGAGATGTTGCATTGATTCTGGAGATGTTTCATTGGTTCTGGAGATGTTGCATTGGTTCTGGAGATGTTGCATTGGTTCTGGAGATGTTGCATTGGTTCTGGAGATGTTTCATTGGTTCTATTGACGTTGTATTGGTTCTATAGATATTGCAATGGTTCTAGAGATGTTTTATTGGGTCTGGAGATTTTGTATTGGTTCTACAGATGTTGCATTGATTCTGACATTGCATTGGTTCTAGAGATGCTGCAATGGTTCTAGAGATGTATTGGTTCTGGAGATGTGTTGGTTCTAGATATGTATTGATTCTGGAGATGTTGTGTTGGTTCTATATATGTTGTATTGGTTCTGGAGAAGATGTAGCGGTTCTAGAGTATGTATGATGGACCCAGAGTAGCCATAATGGTTCTGGAACATGTATAGCAGTTCTGGAAGAAGCTCAGTAGCAGTAAAATAAGTATAGTGCTTCTGGAACAAGTATAGTGGTTCTGGAACAAGTATAGTGGTTATGGAACAAGTATAGTGGTTCTGGAACAGTATAGTGGTTCTGGAACAAGTATAGTGGTTCTGGAACAAGTATAGTGGTTCTGAAACAAGTATAGTGGTTCTGGAACAAGTATAGTGGTTCTGGAACATGTATAGTGGTTCTGGAACAAGTATAGTGGTTGAAATTAAGACACATGTGCAACATCTGGGTATCTTTATTGTAGACGTTTCGCCATCCAGTGGCTTTATCAATACAGATTCCAGGACATAACTTGAAGACAGTAGAACTATGTACAGAAGATGAGGTAATCAGTCCCTCAACCCAGATGTTGCACATGTGTCTTAATTTCACCTTGTCGGTATTATATACCATTCTTGCACAACTTGTCAGACACTGCAACATCATGGAATCTTGATTCTGAGGACATGTACATAACCTTCACGACTACGACAACTACTACTACAACTAACCCATCTCTTTGGGTAGGACCTACTTCCACTGGGGAATCCCGCCTACCAGTGACTATGTCCTCGTCTGCTACCCGTCCCTTTTCCACCTGACGTTAGTATATAAGCGTCAGGCCCCTTGCCTTTGCTTCAGAATCTCCACGACTACGGTGCTCTTCGCACCTACTCCTAGGTTGAGGGACTGATTACCTCATCTTCTGTACATAGTTCTCCTGTCTTCAAGTTATGTCCTGGAATTTGTATTGATAAAGCCACTGGAGGGCGAAACGTCTACAATAAAGATACCCAGATGTTGCACATGTGTCTTAATTTCATCTTGTCGGTATTGTATACCATTCTTGTACAAGCATAGTGGTTCTGGAACAAGCATAGTGGTTCTGGAACAAGTATGGTGGTTCTGGAGTAGGTATAGCAGTTCTGGAACAAATAAACTAGTTGTGTAACAAGTATAGCAGTTCTGGAGCACCTGCTGTCACTGTTCACCTAGCAGTAAGTAGGTACCTGGGTGTTAGGCAACTGGTGTGGGTCGCATCCCGGGGACAAAATTAACCTAATATATCAGGAATGCTGTACATAACCAGAGGCTTTATAGTATGTCATTGATGTCAGCTATGGTATGTATAAGTTGAACCATGTACCTTTCAGAAATAAAGATTATTATTATTATTATTATTATTATTATTATTATTATTATTATTATTATTATTAACCAGTTGCTCTATAGAATGTCATTGATTTCAGCTATGGTATTTATAAGTTGCATCATGTACTTGCAAAAATCAAGATTATTATTTATATATTTAAAGGGGTTAGGAGAATTCCTTCGAAGCGTGAAAAGATTAAGTCAATGTTTCAGAGAATCAGAGCAAAGGAAGAGTTTCTGTACTAAATGATCACTTATGGGATTCCTTTTACAAGAAACATGAGCAGGACTCAGTATAAAACCAAAAGCTTATTCGATACCATATAAAGACAGCAGTCAAGTGTTTACCAGGACTGGAAGGACGATATTAACTAGGATCACTGAACACAAGATGAGGATCATTATGTACATGAGAGTCCAGACATCTATCAATATATATGCTAAATAATCACAGTGAGCAAAAGGCACAATACCGTGACTGGAACGATACACAAATAACCGCACAGAGGAGAGAGGAGCTTACCACGACGTTTCGGTCCGACTTGGACCATTTACTCACGCAGTGTGACTTTGTATAGGCACTTTGTATGGCCACTTTGTATAGCCACTTTGTATGGCCACTTTGTATAGCCAATTTGTATGGCCACTTTGTATGGCCCCTTTGTATGGCCACTACGCCTAAGAAATCTCACGGGGACAACTGTATCAGATGTTGCTTCAAAATTAGCCACACCAACCTAATTCAGAACAGTGAATCTGCTTGTCAGTGTTGAGATGAGTTCCAGTCACCTGCTGCTCCACACCTGCTGCCTGACCTGCTGCTCCACACCTGCTGCCTGACCTGCTGCTCCACACCTGCTGCCTGAACTGCTGCTCCAACGTGCTGCTGACCTGCTGGCTCCACACTCACTTGCTGCCTGACCTGTTGCTCCGCACCTGCTGCCTGACCTGCTGCTCCACACCTGCTGCCTGACCTGCTGCTCCACACCTGCTGCCTGACCTGCTGCTCCACACCTGCTGCCTGACCTGCTGCTCCACACCTGCTGCCTGACCTGCCTCCACCTTTTCTGCCTGACCCGCTCCCCACACTTGCTGCCTGACCCTCTCCAACCTGCCCTGACCCTTTTC
>NC_069457.1:13661321-13694730 GCF_026875155.1 Cherax quadricarinatus
CCCTGGTGCCTCGCCCCTTGGGGCAGCGCCCCCTGTCCAGCGCCCCTGTTTGCCATGCGCCCCCGTTGTCCGCCACCCAGGGTCCGCCCCAGTTTCTCCTCAGCCACTGGGGGAAGAGCCACATGGAGAGAAGAGCATAGGGAAAGAGCCAGGGGGGAAGAGTCAATGGGAAGAGCCGAGGGGGAAAAAGAACCACAGGGTGGGAAACCACGGGGGAAGAAGTCACGGGAGAAGAGCACGGGGGGAAAAAGCCACATGGGTAAGATCAACCGGGGAAGAGCCACAGGGGAAGAACCAAAGGGGAAAGAGCCACAGGGGGAAGATTCACAGGATGAAGAGCCACGGGGGGAAGAGCACGGGGGAAGAGCACGGGGAAGAGCCGCGGGAAGAGCCACGGGGGGAAGAGCCATGGGGAAGAGCGAAATGGAGAAGAGCCAACAGGGTGAAGATCCACGGGGAAGAACCACAGGGGGAAGAGCCACGGGGAAGAGCACGGGGGAAAAGCCCACAAGGGGAAGAGCCACAGGAAGAGCCACAGGGAGAAAGCCACTGGGGAAGAGCCCACGGAAAGAGCAAAAGGGGAAAAGCCACAGGGGAAAGCCACAGGAGAAAGCCCGGGGGAAGGGAGGCACGGGGAGGTGCCACAAAGGGGAAGAGCCACGGGGATGAAGTCACAGAGGGAAGAGCCACAGGGGGAAGAGCCACGGGGGGAAGAGCCACGGGGTGAAGAGCCACAGTGCCGAAGAGCCACTGAGTGAAGAGCCAACAGTTGAAGAGCCACTGAGTGAAGAGCCACAGGGTGAAGAGCCACAGTGGGGGGAACAGCCATATGGGAAGAGCCACTGAGTGGAAGAGCCCACTGAGTGAAGACCACTGAGTGAAGAGCCACAGATAAGAGCCACAGGGGGAAGAGCCACAGGGGGAAAGCCACAGGGGGAAGAGCCACAAGGGGAGAGAAACAGGGGAAGAGCCACAGGGGGAAGAGCACAAGGGAAGAGAAACAGGGGGAAGAGCCACAGGGGGAAGAGCCACAAGGGGGGGGAAGAAGAAACAGGGGGAAGAGCCACAGGGGGAAGAGCCCACAAGGGGAAGAGAAAACAGGGGGAAGAGCACAGGGGGAAGAGCCACAGGGGGAGACCACAAGGGGAAGAGAAACAGGGGAAAAGAGCCACAGAGGGAAGAGACACAAGAGGGAAGAGAAACAGGGGGAAGGCCACAAGGGGGAAGGGCCCACAAGGGAAGAGCCACAAGGGAAGAGAAACAGGGGATGAGCCACAGGGGAAAAGAGGCCACAAGGGGAGATGAAACAGGGGGAAGAAAGTCACAAGGGGGAAGAGCCACAAGGGGAAGAGAAACAGGGGGAAGAGCCACAGGGGGAAGAGCCACAAGGGGAAGAGAAACAGGGGGAAGAGCCACAGGGGAAGAGCCACAAGGGGAGAGAAACAGGGGGGAAGAGTCCCAGGGGAAGAGCCACAAGGGGAAGAAGAAACAGGGGGAATGAGCCACAGGGGAAGAGCCACAGGGGGAAGGAAAGTTCCCAGCAAGTGATAAACTGTGTAAGATGAGTTTTAAAAGTAGTGATTGATGGCACGACCGTCGGCAGGGGTCACAGGGGGCGGCAGGGGTCACAGGGGGCGGCAGGGGTCACAGGGGGCGGCAGGGGTCACAGGGAGCGGCAGGGGTCACAGGGAGCGGCAGGGGTCACAGGGGGCGACGGCCCCTCACACACACTGGTAAAAAGCACAGTGTTAGTCACTACCTTGATATTGTCTTGACTAAGGTATCTGAGAGCCTTCCAGGCTCTCTGATCCTTCAGTATAGGATCCTTCTTGATATATCTCGCTATACACTCATATATCTCGCTATACACTCACATATCTCGCTATACACTCATATATATCGCTATACACTCATATATCTCGCGATATACACTCATATATCATCACGCTATACACTCATATATATCGCTATACACTCATATATCTCGCTATACACTCATATATCTCGCTATACACTCATATATCTCGCTATACACTCATATATCTCGCTATAAACCTCATATAACTCGCTACATACACTCATATATCTCGCTAGTACACTCATATATCTCCGCTATAACCCTCATATATATCGCTAAATACACTCCATATTATCTCGCTATACACTCTATATCTCTGCTATACACTCACATATCTCGCTATACACTCATGATATCCGCTATACACTCATATATCTCGCTATACACTCATATATCTCGCTATACACTCATATATCTCGCTATAACACTCATTATCTCGCTATACACTCATATATATCGGCTATACACTTCATATATCTCGCTAACACTCATATATCTAGCTATACACTCATATATATCGCTATACACTCGTATATCTCGCTATACACTCATATATCTAGCTATACACTCATATATATCGCTATAAACCATATATCTCGCTATAAGCACCTCATAATATCTCGCTATACACTCATATATCTAGCTATACACTCATATATATCGCTATACACTCATATATCTCGCTATACACTCATATATCTAGCTATACACTCATATATATCGCTATACACTCATATATCTCGCTATACACTCATATATCTAGCCTGATACAACCATATATATCGCTAAAAAACACTCAATATCTCGCTATACACCACCTCATATATCTAGCTAACACTCATATATATCGCTATACACTCATATATCTCGCTATACACTCACATATATCGCTATACACTCATATATCTCGCTATACACTCACATATATCGCTATACACTCATATATCTCGCTATACACTCACATATATCGCTATATAAACACTCATAATCTCGCTATACACCACATATTATCGCATACACTCATAATCACGCTATGAACACTCACAATACGCTATACACTCAATATTCTCGCTATACACTCACATATATTCGCTATAAAACTCATATATCTCGCTATACACTCACATATATCGCTATACACTCATATATCTCGCTATACACTCACATATATCGCTATACACTCATATATCTCGCTATACACTCACATATATCGCTATACACTCATATATCTCGCTATACCACTCACATTATCGCTTATACACTCATATATCGCGCTCTTATACACCAGATATATCGCTATGCACTCTATAATCTACTATAACCCTCACAGATATATCGCATACACCTCATATATCTAGCTATACACTCAGATATATCGCTATGCATCATATATCTAGCTATACACTCACAATATCGCTTATTACACTCCAATATATCTCGCTATACACTCACATATATCGCTATAAACACTCATATACTCGCTATACACTCAATATATCGCTATGCACTATAACTAGCTATACAACACCTCAGATATATCCGCTATAACACTCATATATCTTGCTATAACACTCAGATATATCGCTATGCAACTCATATACACGCTAGAACACTCAGATATATCGCTATACACTCGATACATTCGCTATACACTCAGATATATCGCTATAAACTCAGATATATCGCTATACACTCATACATCTCGCTATACACTCAGATATATCTCTATACACCAAACATCTCGCTATACACTGCCATATAGTTTCGCTATAACACTCCAGATATATCCGCTATACACTCAGATATTATCGCTATAACACTCATAAATCTCGCTATACACTCAGAAATATCGCTATATCAACTCAGATATAATCGCTATAACTCAGATATATCGCTATACACTCAGATATATCGCTATACACTCATATATCTCGCTATACACTCAGATATATCGCTATACACTCATGATATAATCGCTATACACTCAGATATACGCTATACACTCATACAATCTCGCTATAACATCAGATATATCGCTAATACACTCATATATATCGCTATAACACTCATCAGAGTAATATCGCTATACACCATATATCTCGCTATACACTCACATATATCGCTATACACTCATATATCTAGCTATACACTCAGATATATCGCTATACACTCATATATCTCGCTATACACTCAGATATATCGCTATACACTCATATATCTAGCTATACACTCAGATATATCGCTATACACTCATATATCTCGCTCTACACGCAGATATACGCTATACACTCATATATCTTCTAGACACTCAGATATATCGCCTATGCACTCATATATCTAGCTATACACTCACATATATCGCTATACGACCGCTCATGGATTCGGGGACGCGTATACACTCGATAATATCTCTATACACTCATACATCTCGCTATACACTCAGATATATCGCTATACACTCAGATATATCGCTATACACTCATATATCTCGCTATACACTCAGATATATCGCTATACACTCAGATATATCGCTATACACTCAGATATATCGCTATACACTCAGATATATCGCTATACACTCATATATCTCGCTATAACACTCAGATACATAGCTATAACAACTCATAATCTCGCATAACTCTCAGATATATCGCTATATCACTCAGATATAACGCTATAAAACACTCAGATATAATCCCTATAACACTCATACATCTCGCTATAAAAACACTCAGATATATCGCTATAAACACTCAATATATCGCTATAAAGAAAACACTCATACATCGCGCTATACACTCAGATATATCGCTATACACTCAGATATATCGCTATACACTCAGATATATCGCTATACACTCATACATCTCGCTATACACTCAGATATATCGCTATACACTCAGATATATCGCTATACACTCATACATCTCGCTATACACTCAGATATATCGCTATACACTCAGATATCTCTCTATACACTCATACATCTCGCTATACACTCAGATATATCGCTATACACTCAGATATCTCGCTATACACTCTTACATCTCGTCTATCAACAGATTATATCAGCTTATAACACACAGATATATCGCTATAACACTATAGACATCTCGCTATACAACTCAGATATATCGCTATACACTCAGATATCTCTCTATACAAAAAAAAAATAAAGCACTCTCATAACATCACGCTATAAACACTCAGATATATCGCTATACACTCAGATATCTCGCTATACACTCATATTTCTCGCTATACACTCAGATATATCGCTATACACTCATATATCTCGCTATACACTCATACATCTCGCTATACACTAACATATCTCGCTATACACTCATATATTTAACTACACACTCTCATCACACTCAAGCCAGAGTGCACCTCACTCTGTACCTATATATACCCTCTGTGTCCAGGTACTGTTTGTAACAGCTTGACAAAGCTCCTGGTGAGCGAAACGTTGCCACAGTAAAATGTCCCATTAGTTGCACTTGTGTCCTTTTGTCTAACAGAGTGTATCTCATTATCTGTGTGTTATATGATCCCATACGGGCTTAATGCTTCCCAAACCATACCACGGGTGGGGTTAGAACCCGCGATCAGAGAGTCTCATAATTCTGATCGCGGGTTCTAACCCCACCCGTGGTATAAGAACATAAGAACATAAGAAAGAAGGAACACTGCAACAGGCCTACTGACCCATGCGGAGCAGGTCCATGTCCCCCCCCCCCCCGGATTAGACCAATGACCCACCCAGTCTGGTCACCTCCACTCAAGGAAGGAGCACTGCACCAGACCCAGTAGCACAAGCTAGTCAGGTCCAACTCACACCCACTAATGTCGTGAGTCGCAATGTTTCCCCCGTGACTACACTTTAATAATGTCGTGAGTCACAATGTTTCCCCCCCGTGCTACACTTTAATATGTCCGTGAGTCGCATGTTTCCCCCGGACTACACTTTAATAAGTCCGTGAGTCGCAATGTTTTCCCCCGTGACCTACACTTATAATAATGTTCGTGAGTCACAACGTTTCCCCCGTGACTTACACTTATAATAATGTCGTGAGTCGCACTGTTTCCTTCCTCCCGTGACTACACTTAAATAATTCGTGAGTCCACAATGTTTCAGCCCCGGATAGCTACACTTATAATAATGTCGTGAGTCGCAATGTTTCCCCCGTGAAACTACACTTTAATAATGTCGTGAGACGCAATGTTTCCCTCGTGACTACACTTATAATAATGTTTCGTGAGTCACACGTTTCCCCCCTGACTACACTTATAATAATGTCGTGAGTCGCAAATGTTTTCCCCCGTGAACACACTTATATAATGTCGTTAGTTCGCATGTTTCCCCCCGTGACTACACTATAATAATGTCCGTGATCCGCAATGTTCCCCCGTGACTACACTTATAAAATGTCGTGAGTCGCAATTTTCCCCCCGTGACTACACTTATAATAATGTCGGTGAGTCCGCAATGTTTCCCCCTGTGACCCTACAACTTTAATAATGTCGTGAGTCACAAATGTTTCCCCCGTGTCTACACTTTAATAATGTCGTGAGTCTCAATGTTTCCCCGTGGACTACACTTTAATAATGTCGTGAGTCATACAATGTTTCCCCCGTGACTACACTTTAATAATTGTCGTGAGTCGCAATGTTTCCCCCCGTGACTACACTTTAATAAGGGTCGTGAGTCGCATGTTTCCCCCGTGACTACACTTTATAAATGTCGTGAGCGCAATGTTTTCCCCCATGACTACACTTATAATAATGTCGTGAGTCCGCATGATTCCCCCCGTGACTACACTTTAATAATGTCGTGAGTCGCAATGTTTCCCCCGTGACTACACTTTAATAATGGTCGGTGAGTCCAATGTTTTCCCCCTGACTAACAACTTTAATAATGTCGTGAAGTCGCAAAAGTTTTCCCCCGTGACTACACTTTAAATAATGTCGTGAGTCCACAATGTTTCCCCCGTGACTACACTTTAATATGTCCGTGAGTCGCAATGTTTTCCCCACCGTGACTACACTTAATAATGTCCCGTGAGTCCGCCAATGTTTCCCCCCGTGACTACACTTTAATAATGTCGTGAGTCGCAATGTTTCCCCCGTGACTACACTTTAATAATGTCGTGAGTCGCAATGTTTCCCCCGTGACTACACTTTAATAATGTCGTGAGTCGCAATGTTTCCCCCGTGACTACACTTATAATAAAGTCGTAGTCACAATGTTCCCTTCCCCCGTGACTACACTTATAATAAATGTCGTGAGGTCACATGTTTCCCCCGTGACTACACTCATAATAATGTCGTGAGTCACAACCGTTGCCCCCCGTGACTACACATATAATAATGTCGTGAGTCACACGTTTCCCCCGTGACTTTACAACTTTAATAATGTCGTGAGTCACAACGTTTCCCCCGTGACTACACTTATAATAATGTCGTGAGTCACAATGTTTTTCCCCCGTGACACACTTATAATAATGTCGTGAGTCACAATGTTCCCCCGTGACTACACTTATATAAAGTCTTGAGTCACAATGTTTTCCCCCGTGAATACACTTATAATAATGTCGTGAGTCACAATGTTTCCCCCGTGACTACACTTTAATAATGTCGAGAGTCGAACGTTTCCCCCCGTGACCTACACTTATAATAATGTCGTGAGTCACAACGTCTTCCCCCGTGACTACACTTTATATAATGTCGTGGAGTCACAACGTTTCCCCCGTGACTACACTTATAATAATGTCCGTGAAGTCACAATGTTTCCCCGTGACTTACACTTATAATAATGTTCGTGAGTCACAATGGTTTCCCCGTGACTACACTTATAATAATGTCGTGAGTCACATGTTTCCCCCGTGATACATACTTATAATAATGTCGTGAGTCACAATGTTTCCCCGTGACTACACTTTAATAATGTCCGTGAGTCGCAACGTTTCCTCCCCCGTGACTACACCTTATAATAATGTCGTGAGTCACAATGTTCCCCCGTGACTCACTTATAATAATGTCGTGAGTCACAATGTTTCCCCCCCGTGACTACACTTATAAAATGTTCGTGAGTCACAACGTTCCCCCGTTACTACACTTTAATAATTGTCGTGAGTCACAATGTTTCCCCCGTGACTACACTTATAATAATGTCGTGAGTCACAATGTTTCCCCCGTGACTACACTTAAATAATGTCGTGAGTCACAAACGTTTCCCCCCCGTGACTACCACTTATAATAATGTCGTGAGTCACAACGTTCCCTTTTCCCCCCCCGTGACTACACTTAAATAATGTCGTGAGTCGCAAATGTTTTCCCCGCCCCCGTGACTACACATATAATAATGTCGTAGTCGCAATGTTTCCCCCGTGACTACACTTTAATAATGTCGTGAGTCGCAAATGTTTCCTCCCCGTGACTACACTTTAATAAAGTCGTGAGTCACAAATGTTTCCCCTGTGACTACACTTATCATAATTCTGAGTCGCAATGTTCCCCCGTGACTACACTTTAATAATGTCGTGAAGTCACAATGTTTCCCCGTGACTACATTATAAATAATGTCCCGTGAGTCGCAATGTTCCCATCCGTGACACACTTATATAATGTCGTGATCGCAATGTTTCCCCCCGTGACTACACTTAATAATGGTCGTGATCTCAATGTTACCCCCGTGACTACACTTTAATAATGTCGTGAGTCGCAATGCATCCCCCCGTGACTACACTTTAATAACGTCAGTGAGTCACAATGTTTTTCCCCCGTGACCTACACTTTAATAATGTCGTGAGTCCGCAATGTTTCCCCCGTGAACTACACTTTAATAATGTTCGTGATCGCAATGTTTCCCCTCCTCCTCCCCCGTGACTACAACTTTAATAAGTCGTGAGTCGCAATTTTCCCCGTGACTACACTTATAAAATGTCGTGAGTCGCAATGTTCCCCCCCCGTGACTACACTTTAATAATGTCGTGAGTCGCAATGTGTTCCCCCCCCCGTGACTACAACTTTAATAAATGTCGTGAGTCCAATGTTTCCCCCCGAGACTACACTTTAATAATGTCGTGAGTCGCAATGTTTCCCCCGTTGACTACACTTATAATGTCGTGAGTCACAATGTTTCCCCCGTGACTACACTTTTAAATAATGTCGTTGAGTCGCAATGTATCCCCCGTGACTCAAACTTTAAATAAATGTTCGTGAGTCGCAATGTTTCCCCCGTGACTAACACCTTTAATAATGTCGTGAGTCGCAATGTTTCCCCGTGACTACACTTTAAAATGTCGTGAGTCCAATGTTTCTCCCCGTGACTACACTTTAATAATGTCGGATCGGCAATGTTTCCCTCCCGTGACTACCACTTAAATATGTCGTGAGTCACAATGTTTCCACCCGTGACTACACTTATAATAATGTCGTGAGTCACAATTGTTTCCCCCGTGACTACACTTATAATAAATGTCGTGAGTCACAACGTTCCCCGTGACTAACACTTATAATAATGCGTGAGTCACAAACGTTTCCCCTCCCCCGTTGACTACACTTTAATAATGTCGTGAGTCACAACGTTTCCCCCGTGACTACACTTATAATAATGTCGTGAGTCCACAATGTTTCCCCCGTGACTACACTTATAAAAATGTCGTAGTCGCAAGATGTTTCCCCCGTGAACTTACACTTATAAATAATGTCGTGAGTCACAATGTTTCCCCCTTGACCTACACTTATAATAATTCGTGAGTCCACAACGTTTCCCCCAACCGTGACTAAACATAAAATAATGTCCGTGAGTCACAATGTTTTCCCCCCCCGGTGACTACACTTAAAAAATGTCGTGAGTCCAACGTTTTCCTCCCTCCCGTGACTACACTTATAATAATGTCGTGAGTCGCAATGTTTTCCCCCCGTGACTACACTTATAGTAATGTCGTAGTCACAATGTTTCCCCCGTGACTACACCCTTATAAATAATGTCGGTGAGTCACAAATGTTTCCCCCGTGACTACACTTATAATAATGTCTGAGTCGCAAATGTTTCCCCGTGACTACACTTATATAATGTCGTGAGTCACAATGTTTTCCCCCGTGACTACACTTATAATAATGTCGTGAGTCACAACGTTTTCCCCCGTGACTACACTATAATAATGTCGTGATTCGCAATGTTTCCCCCCGTGACTACACTTATAATCATTCGTGAGTCACAATGTTCCCCCCGTGACTACACTTTAATTAATGTCGTGAGTCACAATGTTTTCCTCCCCCGTGACTACACTTATAATATGTCAGTGAGTCACAATGTTTCCCCCCGTGACTACATTTAAAAAATGTCGTGAGTCACAATGTTTCCCACCCCGTGAATACACTTATATATGTCGTGAGACACAATGTTACCCCCTGACTACACTTTAATAATGTCGTGAGTCCGCAAACGTTCCCTCCCCACCTGACAACACTTATAATAATTGTCGTGAGTCCACAATGTTTCCAATCCCGTGACTACACTTTAATAATGTCGGAGTCACAATGTTTTCCCCCGTGACACACTTATAATAATGTTCGTGAGTCACAACGTTTTTCCCCGTGACTACACTTTAATAATTTCGTGAGTCACAATGTTTCCCCCTGACTACACTTTATAATAATGTCGTGAGTCACAATGTTTTCCCACCCGTGACTAACACTTATAATAATGTTCGTGAGTCACAACGTTTCCCCCGTGACTACATCTTATAATAATGTCGTGAGTCACAACGTTTCCCCGTGACTACACTTATAATAAATGTCGTGAGTCGCAATGTTTTTCCCCTGGGGGTCCCCCGTGACTACATTATAATAATGTTCGTGAGTCGCAATGTTTCCCCCGTGACTACACTTTAATAATGTCATGTGAGTCGCAATTTGATGGCTCGACCGTGACTACACTTTAATAAATGGTCGTGATCAGACATGTTTCCCCTTGTGATCTCTCCTTATAATAATGTCTGAGTCGCAATGTTTCCCCGTGACTACACTTTAATAATGTCGTGAGTCACAATGTTTCCCCCGTGACTACACTTATAATAATGTCGTGAGTCACAACGTTTCCCCCGTGACTACACTTATAATAATGTCGTGAGTCGCAATGTTTCCCCCGTGACTACACTTATAATAATGTCGTGAGTCGCAATGTTTCCCCCGTGACTACACTTATAATAATGTCGTGAGTCACAATGTTTCCCCCGTGACTACACTTATAATAATGTCGTGAGTCACAATGTTTCCCCCGTGACTACACTTATAATAATGTCGTGAGTCGCAATGTTTCCCCCGTGACTACACTTATAATAATGTCGTGAGTCACAACGTTTCCCCCGTGACTACACTTATAATAATGTCGTGAGTCACAACGTTTCCCCCGTGACTACACTTATAATAATGTCGTGAGTCACAAACTTTTTCCCCGTGACTACACTTATAATAATGTCGTGAGTCACAACGTTTTCCCCCGTGACTACACTTATAATAATGTCGTGAGTCGCAACGTTTCCCCCGTGACTACACTTATAATAATGTCGTGAGTCACAACGTTTCCCCCGTGACTACACTTATAATAATCCAGTTCTTCTATTGACCTGTTAGGACTTTGGCCATTTATGGAAAAAAGACATTTATGTACTGTTCAGAACATTTATTGGAGGGAACGTTTCGCCCCGAGTGGCTTCAGGACTGAAGAAACCACTCGGGGTGAAACGTTTTTTCCACATCCTGTCGGTATCAGCAGACCACCTTTTACGTGTACCAATTAACCAGACAATATCTAAAAGGTCAATAAAACCGAATATTTTTATTAGTTGATAAAAGGCACCTCGAAAAATGGGACGTAAATCGTACAGTCCGTACACCATTAATAATGGGACGTAAATCCTACAGTCCGTACACCATTAATAATGGGACGTAAATCCTACAGTCCGTACACCATGAATAATAGGACATAAATCCTACAGTCCGTACACCATTAATAATGGGACGTAAATCCTACAGTCCGTACACCATTAATAATGGGACGTAAATCCTACAGTCCGTACACCATTAATAATGGGACGTAAATCCTACAGTCCGTACACCATTAATAATGGGACGTAAATCCTACAGTCCGTACACCATGAATAATAGGACATAAATCCTACAGTTCGTACACCATTAATAATGGGAATTAAATCGTACAGTTCGTACACCATTAATAATGGGACGTAAATCGTACAGTCCATACACCATTAATAATGGGACGTAAATCGTACAGTTCGTACACCATTAATAATGGGACGTAAATCCTACAGTTCGTACACCATTAATAATGGAACATAAATCCTACAGTCCGTACACCATTAATAATGGGACATAAATCCTACAGTTCGTACACCATTAATAATGGGACGTAAATCCTACAGTCCGTACACCATTAATAATGGGACGTAAATCCTACAGTTCGTACACCATTAATAATGGGACGTAAATCCTACAGTCCGTACACCATTAATAATGGGACGTAAATCCTACAGTCCGTACACCATTAATAATGGGACGTAAATCCTACAGTCCGTACACCATTAATAATGGGACGTAAATCCTACAGTCCGTACACCATTAATAATGGGACGTAAATCCTACAGTTCGTACAATCCATTAATAATGGAACATAAATCCTACAGTCCGTACACCCATTAATAATGGGACATAAATCCTACAGTTCGTACACCATTAATAATGGGACGTAAATCCTACAGTCCGTACACCATTAATAATGGGACGTAAATCCTACAGTTCGTACACCATTAATAATGGGACGTAAATCCTACAGTCCGTACACCATTAATAATGGGACGTAAATCCTACAGTCCGTACACCATTAATAATGGGACGTAAATCCTACAGTCCGTACACCATTAATAATGGGACGTAAATCCTACAGTCCGTACACCATTAATAATGGGACGTAAATCCTACAGTCCGTACACCATTAATAAGGGGACATAAATCCTACAGTTCGTACACCATTAATAATGGGACATAAATCCTACAGTTCGTACACCATTAATAAGGGGACATAAATCCTACAGCTCGTACACCATTAATAAGGGGACATAAATCCTACAGTTCGTACACCATTACGAGAGTTTACCTGTAAATTCTGTCCACTTCTTGTAAACACATTAACCCGTAAACGGTCCGGCAGATCTACGTTCACATGTCTAGTGATACAAAAATTGATCTACGTGTTTTTCTTTTTACATATTTTCAAATATAACAAAAAAAAAGTAGATCAAAGTTTTTTTTACACATTTTCAAATGTAAAAACAAACAAAAAAAAAGAAGATATACTTTTTTTACGTACTTTCGAATGTTGAAAAAACGTATATATACGTTTGGACCGTTTACGGGTTAAACACCAGATCTGCCACGTATATATTACTCTATATTTAAGTTAAAAATTGAGAGCAACACGACCCTGTAGCTAATTACTGTGACTTCAACATTCCTTCAGCTTTGTGTACACAGATATTTTATTGTTATATCTGGTAGATATACATAAAAATCATATACACTGGAGACGAGGTATGTTTTAATTGTCACTTGTTTCGTGGTTTCATTACTATATAAACTGTTTGTGGAGGCTGGTATCAAGAGGGAAGTGGATATAATTAACCTTGAGTTTGCTACTGCCACGAGTGTCCTCGGATCATGAACAGCGCCTAGCTCTGCTGGGTGCATGTTCATGATCATTGTACGTTTGCTGGGTAAGTGGTTAAAGTAATGTGAATATATATATATATATATATATATATATATATATATATATATATATATTATATAATCACAGTAAGCAGATAATTTCTGTCACAAGATACATAATAACCACTGTGAAAAAATAAAGAAATTCCAAGCGCTTTCGTGACTTCTCACATTATCAAGGAACTATATAAATAAAAGATTAACAGGAAGGCATGTAAGGACGAGACTACACCTCACTGTCACCCCACAACAACACCTGACTTTATGACGATGTTGGATTGCAGTTAGTGATCCCTGACACACAGTTTATATTCTGCTTAAAAATTTTGGGTAGAATATAAGTTGGACTGCATATTTTTACCCTCGGTTGGAGTCCTCTTCAGCAGATGCCAAAAAAGTGAGATGGGTACATGTTTATATAGGGAGGTTGCTCCCACAGGTGTGGCAGTGAGCTGAGAGCGTCGGGTCAGGCAGCAGGTGTGGGGAAGCAGGTCAGGCAGCAAGTGTGGAGCAGCAGGTCAGGCAGCAGGTGTGGAGCAGCAGGTCAGGCAGCAAGTGTGGAGCAGCAGGTCAGGCAGCAGGTGTGGAGCAGCAGGTCAGGCAGCAAGTGTGGAGCAGCAGGTCAGGCAGCAGGTGTGGAGCAGCAGGTCAGGCAGCAGGTGTGGAGCAGCAGGTCAGGCAGCAGGTGCGGAGCAACAGGTCAGGCAGCAAGTGAGTGTGGAGCAGCAGTTCAGGCAGCACGTGTGGAGCAGCAGGTCAGGCAGCAGGTGTGGAGCAGCAGGTCAGGCAGCAGGTGTGGAGCAGCAGGTCAGGCAGCAGGTGTGGAGCAGCAGGTGACTGGAACTCATCTCCAACACTGACAAGCAGATTCACTGTTCTGGATTAGGTCTGGTGCTGGCTAATTTTGAAGCAACATCTGATACAGTGTCCCCGTGAGATATTCTTAGGCGTAGTGGCCATACAAAGTGGCCATACAAAGTGGCCATACAAAGTGGCTATACAAAGTGGCCATACAAAGTGCCTATACAAAGTCACACTGCGTGAGTAAATGGTCCAAGTCGGACCAAAACGTCGTGGTAAGCTCCTCTCTCCTCTGTGCGGGTTATTTGTGTATCGTTCCAGTCACGGTATTGTGCCTTTTTGCTCACTGTGATTATTTATGCATATATATTGATAGATGTCTGGACTCTCATGTACATAATGATCCTCACTCTTGTGTTCAGTGATCCTAGTTAATAACGTCCTTCCAGTCCTGGTAAACACTTGACTGCTGTCTTTATATGGTATCGAATAAGCTATTGGTTTATACTGAGTCCTGCTCATGTTTCTTGTAAAAGGAATCCCATAAGTGATCATTTAGTACAGGAACTCCTTCCTTTGCTCTGATTCTCTGAAACACTTGATTTAATCTTTTCACGCTTCGAAGGAATTCTCCTAACCCCTTTAAATATATAAATAATAATCTTGATTTCTGCAAGTACATGATGCAACTTATAAATACCATAGCTGAAATCAATGACATTCTATAGAGCAACTGGTTAATAATAATAATAATAATAATAATAATAATAATAATAATAATAATAATCTTTATTTCTGCAGGTACATGGTTCAACTTATACATACCATAGCTGAAATCAATGACATTCTATAGAGCAACTGGTTAATAATAATAATAATAATAATAATAATAATAATAATAATAATAATAATAATCTTTATTTCTGCAGGTACATGGTTCAACTTATACATACCGTAGCTGACATCAATGACGTACTATAAAGCCTCTGGTTATGTACAGCATTCCTGATATATTAGGTTAATTTTGTCCCCGGGATGCGACCCACACCAGTTGCCTAACACCCAGGTACCTACTTACTGCTAGGTGAACAGTGACAGCAGGTGTTCCAGAACTGCTATACTTGTTACACAACTAGTTTATTTGTTCCAGAACTGCTATACCTGCTCCAGAACCACTATACTTGTTCCAGAACCACTATGCTTGTTCCAGAACCACTATGCTTGTACAAGAATGGTATACAATACCGACAAGATAAAATTAAGACACATATGTAACATCTGGATATCTTTATTGTAGACGTTTCGCCATCCAGTGGCTTTATCAATTCAAATTCCAGGACATAACTTGAAGACAGTAGAACTATGTACAGATGATGAGGTAATCAGTCCCTCAACCTTGGAGTAGGTGCGAACAGCACCGTAGTCGTGGAGATTCTGAAGCAGAGGCAAGGAGCCTGACGCTTATATACTAACGTCAGGTGGAAAAGGGACGGGTAGCAGACGAGGGCATAGTCACTGGTAGGCGGGATTCCCCAGTGGAAGTAGGTCCTTCCCAAAGAGATGGGTTAGTTGTAGTAGTAGTTGTCGTAGTTGTGAAGGTTATGTACATGTCCTCAGAATTAAGATTCCATGATGTTGCAGTGTCTGACAAGTTGTGTACGAAATGGTATATAATACCGACAAGATGAGAGTAAGACACATGTGCAACATCTGGGTATCTTTATTGTAGACGTTTCGCCATCCAGTGGCTTTATCAATACAAATTCTAGGACATAACTTGAAGACAGTAGAACTATGTACAGAAGATGAGGTAATCAGTCCCTCAACCTAGCAGTAGGTGCGAACAGCACCATAGTCGTGGAGATCCTGAAGCAGAAGAAAGAATCCTGGCGCTTATATAGTAACGTCAGGTGAAGCAGACGAGGACAAATTCACTGGTAGGCGGGATTCCCCAGTGGAAGTAGGTCCTTCCCAAAGAGATGGGTTAGTTGTAGTAGTAGTTGTCGTAGTCGTGAAGGTTATGTACATGTCCTCAGAATTAAGATTCCATGATGTTGCAGTGTCTGACAAGTTGTGCAAGAATGGTATATAATACCGACAAGATGAAATTAAGACATGTGCAACATCTAGGTTGAGGGACTGATTACCTCATCTTCTGTACATAGTTCTACTGTCTTCAAGTTATGTCCTGGAATTTGTATTGATAAAGCCACTGGATGGCGAAACGTCTACAATAAAGATACCCAGATGTTGCACATGTGTCTTAATTTCAACCACTATACTTGTCCCAGAACCACTATACTTGTTCCAGAACCACTATACTTGTTCCAGAACCACTATACTTGTCCCAGAACCACTATACTTGTTCCAGAACCACTATACTTGTTCCAGAACCACTATACTTGTTCCAGAAAACCCCTATACTTGTCCCCGAACCACTATACTTGTTTCAGAACCACTATATTTGTTCCCCCCGAACCACAACTTGTTCCAGAACCACTTACTTGTTCCAAACCACTAACTTTTTCCCAGAACCACTATACTTGTTCCAAAACCACTAATTTGTTCCAGAACCATATACTTTTCCAAACCACTATACTTGTTCCGAACCCAACTTTTAAACCCTTTTTTTTCCAAACCCTTACTTGCCCGAACCACTATACGTGTTTCAAAACCCACTATACTTGTTGCAGAACCACTATACTTTTTCCAGAACCACTATACTTGTCCAGAACCACATACTTGTTCCAGAACCCTAATTTGTTTCAAACCACTATACTTTTTCCCAGAACCACATACTTGTTCCAGAACCACTATACTTTTCCAGAACCACTAACTTTTTCCAGAACCACTATACTTGTTCCAGAACCACTAAATTGTTCCAAACCACTATACTTTTTCAAACCACTATACTGTCCCAAACCACATACTTCCCAGAACCACTATACTTGTTTCAAAACCCACTATACTTTTTCCAAAACCCACTATATTTGCCCCAAACCCACAACTTTTTTCGAACCACATACGCCCCAAACCACATACTTTTTTCAGAACCACTATACTTTTTGCAGAACCACTATACTTTTTCCCAAACCACTATACTTTTTCCCAAACCCACTTACTTTTTCCAAAACCACTAACTTTTTCCAGAACCACTATACTTGTCCCAGAACCACTATCTTGTTTCAGAACCACTATATTTGTTGCAAAAACCACTATACTTGTCCAAACCACTATACTTGTTCCAGAACCACTTTACTTGTTCCAGAACCACAAACTTTTCCCAGAACCACTATCTTGTTCCAAACCACTAACTTGTTGCAAAACCCCACTAACTTGTTCCAGAACCACTATACTTTTTCCAAAAACCCATACTTGTTCCAGAACCACTATACTTTTTTCAGAACCACTATACTTGTTCCAAAACCACTATACTTGTTCCAAAACCCACTATACTTTTCCAGAACCACATATTTTTTTCCGAACCACTATACTTGTTCCAGAACCACTAACTGTTCCAAACCACTATACTTGTTCCAGAACCACTATACGTTCCAGAACCACTTACTTTTTTACTGCTACTGAGCTTTTTTCCAGAACGCTATCATGCCCAGAATCTTAAGGGCACTCTGGATCCATCATACTACTCTAAACCGCACATCTTCTCCGAACCAATAAAAATATAAGAACCAACCATCTCCAAACAAACAATCTAGAACCAACACATCTCCAGAACCAATACACTCAAAAACCATTCAGCATCTCAAACCAAGCAATGCCCCAGAATCATTGCAACATCTGTAGAACCAATACAAAATCTCCAAACCAAAAAAACATCTCTAGAACCATTGCAATATCTATAGAACCAATCACGTCAATAGAAAAAACAACATCTCTAAATAGTGCAAATCCCAAAACCCAAATGCAACTCTCCAGAATCAATGCAACATCTCTAGAACCAGTGTAACATCTCCAAACCAGTGAAAACATCCCAAACCAATGCAAACATTTCCAGAAAAAAGCAACTCTCCAGAATCAATCAACATCTCTAGAACCAGTGAACATCTCCAGAACCAGTGTAACATCCCAACTAGTCGACTCCCCAGAACCAGTGAACACTTCAAAACCCAATGCAACCTCCCCAAAACCATGAAACGTCTCCAAAAACCAAGGAACACCCCAAACCAGTGTAACATCTCCAAAACCAAGCAACACTCCAAAAACCAGGTAACATCCCAAAAAAAAAATCAACTCTCCAAACCTGCAACATCTCCAGAAACACTCCAAACCAATCAACCTCTCCAAAACCCCAGTGTAACATCTCCAAACCAATGCAACATCTCCAGAACCATGCAACTCCCAGAACCAGGAAAACATCCCAAACCGTAAATCCCAGAACCAATGCACATCTCCAAAACATCTCCAAACCAATCAACATCTCCGAAACATCTCCAAACCAATGAAAACATCTCCAAAACCCGTGTAACATCTCCAAACCAATCCCAACATCTCCAGAACCATGCAACATCTCCAGAAAAATGCAACTCTCCAACCATGAACATCTCCAGAACCAGGTAACATCCCCAGAACCAGGGGGAAATCTCCAAACCCAATGAAAAACATCCCCAAACCCCAATTAAAACATCTCCAGAACCATGTAACTCCCCAAACCAATCAACTCCCAAACCATGTAACATCTCCAGAACCATTGTAACATCTCCAAACCAGGTATCATCCCCAAAAAACCATGCAACATCCCAGAACCAGTGCAACTCCCCCAAACCATGCAACACTCCAGAAGTGTTCCTCCAGAACATGCGTTCCCAGGGAACCAATCGTTCAAAAAAAAATTAATCTATCTAAAAGGGTTCTTAGTTTTTAAGAGGATTCAATCCTATGTAAAGGGGACCAGTCGCATCGCAAGGACTGTCTTGAGTACCTTCGTATCGTTCGGGGAAATTCGGGAATTTTTCTGGACGGTAAATTCGGTCCAGGACCGCAATAGCAAACTGTAATCTCCGCTGGCTTTTAGATGCTTTTATTCCAGTATCGGCAAGGGTCACTGTTTATTCTCGTCTTCAGGCTTTCAGTCCTCTGTGCGATTCTGGTTTCGAGTTACGATAAAAAAAATTGTCTTGAGGGCTTTTTTAATTGGGAAAGGTAATACCAAAAAGGGAATTTCGGGGAATGGTTAGTTACGGAGTTGACCCTGGAGGGGGGATACAGTGCCTGTACACTAAAGGGAGAAGTAGATGTTACTGTGCTGGAGCGGGAAGTACGTACCTACTCAAAGGATGAGTGGGGAGTTACAGTGCGGGGGGGGAAACAGTACCTGCACTCTAAGGATGAGTGAGGATTTACAGTTCGGAGGGGGAATACAGCACCTGTACTCTAAAGGGAGGGTGGGGATGTTCATTCTGGAGGTGGGAATACATACCTGGTACTCTAAAGGATGATGGGGATGTTACAGTCCTGGGGTGGGAAGTACAGTACCTCACTCAAAGGGAGAGTGAGGATTTACATTCTGGGGGTGGGAAGTACAGCACCTGTACTCTGAAGGATGAGTGAGGATGTTACAGCCTGAGGGGAAGTACATACCTCACTCTGAAGGATGATGAGGAGTTACAGTCCTGGGGGTGAAAGTACAGTACCAGCACCTGAAGAGGGTGAGGATGTTACAGTGGGGGGGGAAGTACAGTCCCTGTACTCAAAGGATGATGGGATTTTACAGCCTGGGTGGAATACATACCAGCCTCTAAAGGGTTTTAAGTAGGAGTTACAGTCCTGGGGGAGAAGTACAGTACCTGCACCAAAAGGAGAGTGAGGATTTTACAGGCGAGGGGGGAAGTACAGTCCCACCTCTGAAGGAGAGTGAGGTGTTACAGTGCGGGAGGGGGGAATACATACCTTACTCAAAGGGATGATAGGATGTTACAGTCCGGGAGGTGAAAGTACAGTACCACCTCAAGGATTAGTGGGGATGTTCAGCCGGGAGGTGAAAGAACAGAACCACACTCTGAAGGATGAGTGAGGAGTTACAGGCGGAGGGGGTTTTGGAAGTACAGGGCCCTAAAAGGGGAAATTTGGGTTTTTTAAGTGTAGGTGGGAAGTAAAGTCCCCTGCACTTCTGAAGGATTGTTAGGTTACAAAACTGAGTATCTTTTAGGTTGGGGTTCTGCACACTCCCCCAGTCCTTTTTTTCCACATCCCGGCCCTCTTTCCGCCCCCGTCCTTGTTCCAACCCCAATTCCTTTCGGGAATCATGCTCTGTTCCAACCCAGTCCCCCTGTTCCAGACCCGTCCCTTCCAGACCCCATGTCTTTTTTCCAGCCCCCAGCCCTCTTTTCGACTCCAGTCTCTTGATCAGACCAATTCCCTCTGTTTCCGACCCCTGTCCCTTTGTTTCCAGCCCCACCCATTTTCAAATTAGTTGCCGCCGACCCCATCCTCTTTCCAGACCCCGTCCCTTTGCAAAAAACCCCATATCGTTCAGCCCCCAGTCTCTCTGCTAACTTTTGCCCCGTTCGACCCCAAAGTTCGTTCCAGACCCAAGTCTTTCTGCTCCAACCCTAGTTCCTTGTTCCAGACCCCAGTCCCTTTGTTCCGATCCAGCCTCTGCCCAGACCCCGTTTCTGTTCCAACCCTTCTGTTCCAACCCCATCCCCTTGCCAGACTGTCTTTTTCAGAACCAGTCCCCTCGTCCCAAACCCTTTTTCTTCTTTCCCATTTCCCGGGGCCCTCTGTTAGTCCCCCCTCGCCGGGACTCTAGTCCTCCTCTTTTCCGACCAGATCCTCTGTAACCCCCATTCCTTCTCTTTCCAAAAACCCCCTTTCGCTCGTTCCGACCCCCCCAGTCACTTGCCAGACCCCAGTCTCTGTTCCAGACCCTAGTCCTCTGTCCCGCCCCCGTCCCTCTTTTCCCAGATCCATCCCCTATAACCGAACTCCCTTACTCTCTTCCACTTCCCCCCCTTCTGAACTCCATTTCCTTTTACCGAACCACAATTCCAGTATCCCGAACCTCCGGTTCCCTTATCCGAACCCCGGTTTCAATATCCCGACACGCAATCCTAAAACGAACCCACACCACCCCCCCTTGATCGCCTCTGTGTCGGGGGTCAGGCCAGCAGGAAGGGAATATTTCCAGATTTATACTGGTTTTCCGTCAAGGGATTTTCCCGGCCAGGACTGAGAAATATAGGGGCCCGGAAACGAGGTAAGGAGCCATTACGTGTTTCGGGCTTGTGAACGGCCAACACGCCTCGCCAACCCACTGACCCAACAACAACAAAAACACTTGTTGACAATGATAAGTGACTGTTGTTGCTGCGCTGCTGCTGTTTTTTTTGCTGTTGTTGATTTTAGTGTTACTGCGTTGTTTACGATTTCCGGGTTACCGTTTTTGTTTCTGCTAAGCTGTTTTTCGTAGTGTTACTGCGTGATGATTCTGTGTTACTACTGTTTTTGATGCTGTGGTGTTCGCTGTTGTTGATGATGCTGGTGTTACTGTTGTTGAGATGCTGGTGTTTCTGTTTTTGTAGAGATGCGCTGCATACCCTTTTGGCTTTGCGCTTCTTTTTTTATTATAAAAATAATAATGGGATAATGCTGGGGTTCTGTTTTTGTTGATGAGCTGGTGTTACGTTGTTTATGATAATGCTGGGGGTTTACTGTTGTTTGGGGATGCTGTGTTATGTTGTTTGTTGATAATCTGGTTACTGTTGTTGATGATGATGCTGGTGTTTCTGTTTTATGAAATGCTGGTGTTACTGTTTTTTGGATGATGCTGGGGTTCTGTTTGGATGATGCTGGGGGTTACTGTTTTGTTGAGATTGGTGTTACTGTTGTGGATGCGCGGTGTTTTCGTTGTTGAGATGATGCGGGGTTACTGTTTTGATGATGATCGGGTTACGTTTTTGTGGATGAGCTGGTGTTACGTTTTTGAGCTGGGTTTCTGTTGTTGATGATGACTGGGGTTTTCTTGTTGATGATAAGCTGGTGTTACTGTTTTTTGGGTGATCTTGTTACTGTTTTTTGGGGATGCGGTGTTACTGGGTTTGTTTATGACTGGTGTTACTTTTTGGAGATGCTGGGGTTACTGTTGTTGTTTATAATGCTGGGGTTTTTTCGTTGTTGAGATGATGCGGTGTTTCTGTTTTTGATGATAATGCTGGTGTTTGTTGTTGTGGATGAGCGGGGTTACTGTTTGGATGATCTGGTGTTACTGTTGTTTTTGATGATCTGGTTTACTGTTGTGGATGATGCTGGTGTACTGTTGTTTCGATGATGCTGGTGTTTTCGTTTTGTTGATATGCTGGGGGTTCTGTTGTTGATGATAATGCTGGGGTTACGTTTTTGTTGATGATCCCGGGTTACTGTTGTTTTATATAATGCTGGTTTTTCTGTTTTTTTGATGCTGGGGTTTCTGTTGTTGATGATGACGGGGTTTCTGTTGTTTTGAGATCTGGTGTTACTGTTGTTGTGATATCTGGTTTTACTGTTGTGATGATAAGCGTGTACTGTTGTTGATGATAATGCTGGGGTTACTGTTTTGGATGATGCTGGTGTTACTGTTGTTAATGATGCTTGTTACGTTGTTGATGATATGCTGGGTTTCTTTTTGATATGAGCGGTGTTTCTTTGTTGATATGATGCGGGGTTACTGTTTTTGATGATAATGCTGGTGTTACTGTTTTTGATGATAATGCGGGGTTACTGTTGTTGATATAATGCTGGGTTACGTTGTTTGGATATGCTGGGTTACTGTTGTTTATGATAATGCTGGGGTTACTGTTTTGATGATAAGCTGGTGTTACTGTTGTGGATGATGCTGGGGTTCTGTTTTTTGATGAAATGCGGTGTTACTGTTTTTGTTGATGATGCGGGGTTACGTTTTTGTGGATGATCGGTGTTATGTTGTTGTGAAATCTGGTTACTGTTGTTGTGGGGATGCGTGTTACTGTTGTTGAATAATGCTGGTGTTACTGTTGTTGATGAAATGCTGGTGTTTTCTGTTGTTGAATAATGCTGGTGTTACTGTTGTTGATGATGATGCTGGTTTACGTTGTTGATGATCTGGGGTTACGTTTTTGGATGATGCTGGTTTACTGTTTGGATGATCGTGTTCTGTTGTTATGATATGCTGGGGTTTCGGTTGTTTAGAGATGCTGGTGTTACGTTGTTGTGGATTATGCTGGTGTTACTGTTGGGATGATGCTGGGGTTACTGTTGTGGGTATGCTGGGGTTTTCTGTTTTTTTCTGATGATCTGGTTTACTGTTGTTGTTTTATTCTGTTTACGTGTTGATGATAAAGCGGGTTTTCTTTGTTGATGATAATGCTGGTTTTCTGTTGTTTTTGATAATGCTGGTGTTACTGTTGTTTTGGATGATGTGGTGTTACTGTGTTTATGATAAGCGGGGTTACTGTTGTGAGATATGCTGGTGTTTCTGTTGTTGAGAGCTGGGGTTAAGTTGTTGAGAAATGCTGGTGTTTTCTGTTGTTGAGATAATCGGGTTACGTTGTTGTGATGATGCTGGTGTTTCTGGTGATGAGCTGGGTTACTGTTGTTTTTTGTTCGGGGGTTTCTGTTTTTTGATGATAATGCTGGTGTTACTGTTGTTTTGATGATCGGGGTTACTTTGTTGATGAAAGCTGGTGTTACGTTGTTGTTGATTCTGGTGTTTCTGTTGTTGTGATAATGCTGGGGTTACTGTTGTTGTTGATGAGCTGGTTTTACTGTTGTGGAGATCTGGTGTTACTGTTGTGGGTGATGCGGTGTTTCGGGTTTTTTGGGTGGCGGTGTTACTGTTTTGATGAGATGGTGTTTCTGTTGTTTATGATAATGCGGGTTACTGTTTTTTTGATGATCTGGTTTTTACGTTTTGTGATGCTGGGGTTACTGTTGTGGTATGCTGGTGTTACTGTTGTTGTTTATGATCTGGTGTTACTGTTTTTGAGAAATCTGGGGTTACGTTGTTGTGGGTGATGCTGGGGTACTGTTTGTTTAGAAAGCTGGTGTTTCTGTTGTTGATGATAAAGCTGGTGTTACTTTTTTGTGATAATCGTGTTCTGTTGGTTGATGATCTGGTTCTTTTGTGGAGATGCGGTGTTACGTTTTGTTGATGAGCTGGTGTTTCTGTTGTTGATGATAATGCTGGTGTTACTGTTGTTGTGGATATCTGGTGTTACGTTGTTTTTGGAGATTCTGGTGTTACTGTTGGGATGATGCGGTGTTTCGTTTTGGTGATAATGCGGGTTACGTTGTTGCGATGAGCTGGGGTTACTGGGGGTTGTTGATTCTGGTGTTTCTGTTGTTGATGATAATGCTGGGTTACTGTTGTTGTTGATATGCTGGTTTACTGTTTTTATGATAATGCTGGTGTTAAATGTTGTTTAGAAATGCGGTGTTACTGTTTTTTGCTGAGAGCTGGGGTTTTCGTTGTTGTTTATTTTGGTGTTTTCTGTTGTTTATGAAAGCTGGTGTTACTGTTGGGTGATGCTGGGTTACTGTTTTGTGGATGAGCTGGTTTACGTTTTGATGGCGGGGTTACTTTTTTTTTGGGTGATGCGGGGTTACTGTTGTGGAGAGCTGGTTTACTGTTGTGGATAGCTGGTGTTACTGTTGTTTTGGATATCTGTTTAATGTTGTGGAGATCTGGGTTACTGTTTTGATGATGCTGGGGGTTACTGTTTTTTTGATGATGTCGGTGTTACTGTTGTTGATGAGCGTGTTACTGTTTTGATGATAATCTGGGGTTACTGTTGTTTATATGCTGGTGTTACTGGTTTTTATATCTGGGTTACTGTTGTTGATGATGCTGGTGTTACTGTTTTGTTGTGGATGATGCTGGGGTTACTGTTGTGGATGATCTGGTTACGTTGTTTTATGATGCTGGTGTTACGTTGTTAGATGCGGTGTTACTGCTGTTGTTGATGGGGCTGGTGTCTGTGTGGTGATGCTGTGTTTTCTGCTGTTTTGAGGGGCTGGTTTACTGTTTTTTGGGGTATGCGGTGTTACGTTGTGTTGAGAGCGGGGTTACTGTTGTGGTGATGCTGGTGTTACGTTGTTGTTGAGTTGCGGTGTACTGTTTTGATGAGCTGGGTTTCTGTTTTTTGATGATGATGCTGGGTTACTTTTTTGATGAGAGCGGGTTACGTTGTGGAGTGCTGGGTTACTGTTTTTTGTTTATGGCGGGGTTTACTGTTGTTCATGATGCGGGTTACTGTTGTTGTGGATATGCTGGGTTACTGTTTTTTGATGATTCTGGGGTTACTGTTGTTGATAGCTGGTGTTCGTTGTTGAATCTGGGTTACTGTTGTTGATGATGCTGGTGTTACGTTGTTGACGATCGGTGTTTCGTTTTGATGATCTGGTTTACTGTTGTTGTTTAACTGGTGGGTTTCTGTTTTTTTTTATGATGATGGGGTTACTGTTTTGACGATGCTGGGGTTTTCGTTTTTGATGATGCGGTGTTTCGTGTTGATGATGCGGTGTTACTTTGTTGTTTATACTGGTGTTTCGTTTTGTTGAGAGATGTGTTACTGTTGTTGACGATGCTGGTTTACTGTTTTTGATGATCTGGTGTTACTGTTGTTGATGAGCTGGTGTTACTGTTTTTTGTTGATACTGGGGTTACTGTTTTTTTTTGGATGAAAAATGGTGTTACTGTTGTTGACGATGCGGTGTTACTGTTTTGAGATGCTGGGTTACTGTTGTTGATGAGCTGGTTTACTGTTGTTGTGAGCGGGGTTTTCTGTGTTGACGATGCTGGGGTTTCTGTTGTTGAGAGCTTGTTACTGAGATGATCTGGGGTAAAGTTTTTGAGATGATGGTGTTACGTTGTTGATGACTGGTGTTACTGTTGTTGATGGCTGGTGTTACTTTGTTGTTGATGATGGGTTACGTTGTTACGAGCGGGGTTACTGTTGTTGATGATCTGGTTTACTGTTTTTGTTGTACTGGGGGTTTACTGTTGTTGTTGAGATGAAGGTGTTACTGTTGTTGACGATCTGGGGTTTTTTGTTTTTGATGATGCTGGGGTTTCTGTTGTTGTGATGCGGTGTTTTCTGTTGTTGAAATTTCTGGGTTACTGATATGATGCTGGGGATACTGTTGTTTTTAGAGAGGTGTTACTGTTGTTGATGATGGTGTTACTGTTTTTTGTTTTAAAATGATGGTTTACTGTTGTTGATGATGCTGGTTTACTGTAGTTTTTGATGAGATGGGGTTACTGTTTTTGAGATGATGGTGTTACTGTTGTTGAGATGCTGGTGTTACGTTTTTTTTTTGATGTGTGGTGTTACTGTTTTTTGATGATGCGGGGTTACTGTTGTTTTGATGATGATGGGTTACTGTTTTGAGATGATGGTGTTACGTTGTTTATGATCTGGTGTTACTGTGTTGATGCTGGGTTACTGTTTTTTGATGCTGGTGTTTTCTGTTGTTGACGATGCGGTGTTACTTTGTTTTATGATGCGGTGTTTCTTGTTATGCTGGGTTTCTGTTGCTGATGATGCTGGGTTACTTTGTTGTTTATGAGCGGGTTACTGTTGTTGAGAGCTGGTGTTACTGTTTGTTGATGATTCTGGGTTACTGTTGTTGACGATGCTGGGGTTTCTGTTGTTGATGAGCGGGTTACGTTGATGATGCTGGGCTCCTTTGTTTATGATGCGGTGTTACTTTTTTGATGAGCTGGGGTTCGTTATGAGATCTGGTGTTACTGTTGTTTTTTATGAACTGGTGTTACTTTGTTGATGAGCTGGTTTTACGTTGTTGCGTATTCTGGTGTTACTTTTTTTGACGATGCTGGGGTTACTGTTGTTGAGATGCTGGTGTTTCTGTTTAGATGCGGGGCTCCGTTTTGATGATGCGGTGTTACTGTTGTTGATGATGCTGGTGTTACTGTTGTTTTTGAGCTGTTATTGTTGTTGATGATCTGGGTTACTGTTGTTGAGATAGCTGGTGTTACTGTTTATAGCTGGGGTTTTCTGTTTATGATGAGCCCGGTTACTGTTGATGAGCTGGTGCTCCTGTTGTTTTACGTGCTGGGGGTTACTGTTGTTATGATGCGGGGTTACTGTTGTTGAGATGCTGGTGTTACTGTTGTTGATGATGCGGGGTTTTCGTTTTTGATGATTTGGTGTTACTGTTGTTGATGTGAGGTGTTACTGTTTTGATGATGCTGGGGTTTCTGTTTTTTGACGATGTGGGGTTACGTTGCTGATGATGCTGGTGTTACTGTTGTGAGATGAGCTGGTGTTACTGTTGTTGATCTGGTGTTTTTGTTTTATGATGCTGGGGTTTTCGTTGATGAGATGACTGGGTTACTGTTGATGATAAGGGGTTTTCTGTTGTTGATGATGAGGTTTACTGTTGTTGATGATCTGGTTTACGTTGGTTTAGCTGGTTTACTGTTGTTTATGAGCTGGTGTTTCTGTTGTTGATGATGATGGGGGTTACGTTGATGATGATGCTGTTTTTACTGTTGTTGATGATATGCTGGGGTTACTGTTTTGATCGCTGGTGTTACTGTTGTTGGGATGATCTGGTGTTTAAATTTTGTTGATATGATGCGGTGTACTGTTGTTGTTGTGACGGTTTCTGTTGTTGATGAGATGCTGGTGTTACTGTTGTTGATGATGATGCTGGGTTACGTTGTTTATATGATGCGGTGTTACTGTCGTTTATGATGATGCTGGGGTTTACTGTTTTTGATGATGATGCTGGGGTTACTTTTTTGAGTGATGGGGTTACGTTGATGATATGCGGGTTACTGTTGTTGCTGATGATCTGGGTTTAAAGTTGTTGATGCTGGTGTTCTGTTTTTTGAGATATGCTGGGGTTTCGTTGTTTTATGACGGGTTTCTTTTTTGATGATGTGGGGGTTACTGTGTGAGGGTGGTGTTACTGTTTTGATAATGCTGGGGTTACGTTGTTGTTGATGATGCTGGGGTTTCGTTGTTGAGCGGGTTCTGTTGTTGAGGGCGGTTTACGTTGTTGATAATGCGGGGTTTTTCTGTTTTGATAATGCGGTGTTACGTTTTTGATAAGCTGGGTTACTGTTTTGTTGATATGCTGGGGTTACTGTTTTGAGCTGGGGTTTTTCTGTTGTTAGATGCTGGTTTTACTGTTTTTTATGCGGTGTACGTTTTTGATAAAGCTGTGTTACTGTTGTTTATGGGGCGGTGTTCTTTGTTTAAATGCGGCGTTACTGTTGTTGTTGATGATTCTGGTGTTACTGTTGTTGATGATTCTGGTGTTACTGTTGTTGATGTTTTCTGGTTTTTACTGTTGATGATGATTCTGGTGTTATTTGTTGTTGATGATGCTGGTGTTACGGGTTGTTGATGATTCTGGTGTTACTGTTGTTTATGGTGCTGGTGTTACTGTTGTTGATGATGCTGGTGTTACTGTTGTTGATGATGCTGGTGTTACTGTTGTTGATGATGCTGGTGTTACTGTTGTTGATGATGCTGGTGTTACTGCTGTTATTGATGCTGGTGTTATGTGGTGTTGAAGTTACTGCTGTTGTTAGTACTTTTGTTGCTGCTACTGCTGTTGTTATTGCTGTTGCTCTTGTTGTTACTTCTGTTGCTACTGGTTTTGTTACTGTTGTTGCTACTGCTGTTACTACTGCTGTTACTACTCCTGCTGTTACGCTGTTATTACAACTGTTGCTACTGTTGTTACCCTGTTGTTACTGCTGCTATTACTGCTGTTCCTACTGCTGTTGTGACTGTTGTTATTGCTGTTATTACTGCTTTTGTTACTGTTAGTACTGCTATTGCTACTGTTACTGCTTTTGTTACTGTTGTTGCTACTGCTGTTGCTATTGCTGTTGTTATTGCCTTTGTTACTGTTGTTGCTACTGCCGCTTTTACTGTTGTTATTACTGCTGTTGCTACTGCCGTTGTTATTGCTGTTATTTGGTATTGTGGTTAATATCATTGATGTGCTGCTGCACGTCACACACACACACACACACACACACCACACACACACACACACACACACCCCACACACACACACACACACACCACACACACACACACCGTACACACACACACACACACACACACACACACACACAACACACACACACCCCACTACACACACACACACACACACGTACACACACACACCACACACCACACACACACACACACACACACACCCCACACACACACACACACACACACACCACACACACACACACACACACACAACACACACCACACACACACACACACACACACCACACACCACACCCACAACACACACACGTACACACACACACACACACACACCCCACACGTACACCCCACACACACACACACACACACACACACACCACACCACACACACACACACCCCAAAACCACACACACACACACGTACACACACACAACACACACACACACACACACACACACCACACACACACACACACACACACACCACACACCACACACACACACAAAACCACACACACGTAAAACACACACACACACACACACACGTACACACACACACACACACCCCACACACACACACACACACACACACACCACACACACAACAAAACACACACACCCACACGTACACACACACACACACAACACACACACACACACACACACACACCCCACACACACACACACACACACACACTACACACACACACACACACACACACACACACGTACACACACACACACACAACACACACACACACACACACACACACACCACACACACACACACACACACCACACACACACGTACACACACACACACCCCACACACACAACACACACACACACACACACACTTTACACACACACACACACACACACACACACACACACACACCCCACACACACGCACACACACACACACACACACACACACACACACACACACACACACCACACACACACACACGGGAGATGAATGGACAGAAGCAGCAATAACACCCCACACGACTGTTTTAAACCGCTGACGGACAGTATTAAACACTAAGCCGGTGTTATATTGGTGAATCCTAACGCAGACATTGCACCAAACCCGGTGGGAATTCTATAGAATATTTCTTGTTTTCAACACCGGCCGTCTACCACCGAGGAAAGACAACCCCTCCCCCTACCCTCGAAGAAAGAGACACATTCACCAAACACTCGGGCAACATCGGGATTGCCAGAAATGTGAATTTGGTGGGGGAAACTATGCATATTGTTTTGCACATATATGTATATATACCTTTCGGTTACCGCTGTATGGCCCTCATGGTTTAGCGCTTCGGTATGATTATAATAATAATACTTGCGGTATATATGCAATGTACGTGTTTTATATTCCGAATTTTTCCCGCTGATAAGAGTATTTTCGACTATATACACATCTCTCAGGGTATATATACCGAGATTTTAAAATATTTTCTCAGGGTATACACAACGAGATATGCAAATCTCTCAGACTATATACAACGAGATATACCTTTAAGTATATACAATGATATAAAGATATCTTTCAGTGTATATCCATAGCACCTCATAGGCCGGGTATATACAACGAGATATACACAACTCAGAATATATTACAACGAGATATACCCCATCTCCAGGTGAGTTGATTGCATTTTCTTGGACTGCCGGAAGGCCTTTGACACAGTTCCCCCCAAGAGATTAGTGCAGAGTGGACGATCAGGCGCTTACAACAGGCAGGCCACTGCAATGGATCAGAGAATACCTGACAGGGAGGCAACAACGAGTCATGGTACGTGATGAGGTATCACAGTGGGCACCTGCGACGAGCGGGGTCCCCCCGGGGGTCAGTCCTAGGACCAGTGCTATTTTGGTATATATGAATGCAAAAATTATAGGGGGATAAGTCTTTTTGAGTATACCTGGTAAAGTGTATGGTAGAGTTATTATTGAAAGAATTAAGAGTAAGACGGAGAATAGATAGCAGATGAACAAGGAGGCTTTGGGAAAAGGGTAGGGGGGGTGGACCAGGTTTTTAAACAGTGAAACATATAATGAACAGTATTTAGATAAGGCTAAAGAGGTCTTGTGGCATTTATGGATTTGGAAAGGCGTATGACAGGGTGGATAGGGGGGGCAATGTGGCAGATGTTGCAAGTGTATGGTGTAGGAGGTAGGTTACTGAAAGCAGTGAAGAGTTTTTACGAGGATAGTGAGGCTCAAGTTAGAGTATGTAGGAAAGAGGGAAAATTATTTCCCAGTAAAAAATAGACCATAGACAAGGATGTGTGATGTCACCGTGGTTGTTTAATATATTTATAGATGGGTTGTAAGAGAAGTAAATGCGTGGGTCTTGGCAAGAGGCGTGGAGTTAAAAGATAAAAATCACACATAAAGTGGGAGTTGTCACAGTTGCTCTTTGCTGATGACACTGTGCTCTTGGGAGATTCTGAAGAGAAGCTGCAGAGATTGGTGGATGAATTTGGTAGGGTGTGCAAAAGAAGAAAATTAAAAGTGAATACAGGAAAGAGTAAGGTTATGAGGATAACAAAAAAGATTAGGTGATGAAAGATTGGATATCAGATTGGAGGGAGAGAGTATGGAGGAGGTGAATGTATTCAGATATTTGGGAGTGGACGTGTCAGCGGATGGGTCTATGAAAGATGAGGTGAATCATAGAATTGATGAGGGGAAAAGAGTGAGTGGTGCACTTAGGAGTCTGTGGAGACAAAGAACTTTGTCCTTGGAGGCAAAGAGGGGAATGTATGAGAGTATAGTTTTACCAACGCTCTTATATGGGTGTGAAGCGTTGGTGATGAATGTTGCAGCGAGGAGAAGGCTGGAGGCAGTGGAGATGTCATGTCTGAGGGCAATGTGTGGTGTGAATATAATGCAGAGAATTCGTAGTTTGGAAGTTAGGAGGAGGTGCGGGATTACCAAAACTGTTGTCCAGAGGGCTGAGGAAGGGTTGTTGAGGTGGTTCGGACATGTAGAGAGAATGGAGCGAAACAGAATAACTTCAAGAGTGTATCAGTCTGTAGTGGAAGGAAGGCGGGGTAGGGTCGGCCTAGGAAAGGTTTGAGGGAGGGGGTAAAGGAGTTTTGTGTGCGAGGGGCTTGGACTTCCAGCAGGCATGCGTGAGCGTGTTTGATAAGGAGTGAATGGAGACAAATGGTTTTTAATACTTGACGTGCTGTTGGAGTGTGAGCAAGTAACATTTATAGAAGGGATTCAGGGAAACCGGCAGGCCGGACTTGAGTCCTGGAGATGGGAAGTACAGTGCCTGCACTCTGAAGGAGGGGTGTTAATGTTGCAGTTTAAAAACTGTAGTGTAAAGCACCCTTCTGGCAAGACAGTGATGGAGTGAATGATGGTGAAAGTTTTTCTTTTTCGGGCCACCCTGCCTTGGTGGGCCACCCTGCCTTAGTAGGCCACCCTGCCATGGTGGCCACCCTGTCTTGGTGGGCCACCCTGCCTTGGTGGCCACCCTGCCTTGGCGGCCACCCTGCCTTGGTGGCCACCCTGCCTTGGTGGCCACCCTGCCTTGCTGGCCACCCTGCCTTGGTGGCCACCTGCCTTGGTGGCCACCCTGCCTTGGCGGCCACCCTGCCTTGTGGCCCACCCTGCCTTGTGGCCACCCTGCCTTGGTGGCCACCCTGCCTTGGTGGCCACCCTGCCTTGCTGGCCACCCTGCCTTGCTGGCCACCCTGCCTTGCTGGCCACCCTGCCTTGGTGGCCACCCTGCCTTGCTGGCCACCCTGCCTTGACATGATGAAGGGATAGACTCAGAAGTGTCCCTGTTTGCAGATGATGTGAAGTTTATGAGGAGAATTAAATCAGATGCGGATCATACAAGTCTACAAAGAGACCTGGACAGACTGGACACCTGGTCCAGCAACTGGCTACTCGAGTTTAACCCCGCCAAATCAAAGTCATGAATCGAGGAGGGGAAAAAAGACCGCAGAAGGGA
>NC_069457.1:13695230-13717351 GCF_026875155.1 Cherax quadricarinatus
AAAATTTAAAAAAAAAATTTAAAAACTTTAAAAAAAAAAAAATATATTTTTTTAAACGTTGGGGAAAAATTTTCAAAAGGGCCCCTTAATTTAAAATGAGTTTTGCTAATTGACCATTTTTAAAAATTCGGCACGCATAAAATAATATTTATAAAATATTTTTTTTATATATATATATATTATATATTTTATTTTTATATATATATACCATACATAGAACATTAACGTAAATATTAACCCCCCCCTCAAAAAATCCCCTTTCCCAACCTCAACAGAAAACTTTTTTTCATAAACAAGGCACAGATCACTCTTTATGTTCCGGTGTCCATCTCACACTATGCAAAACTAAAAATGCACAAAAAAAGGTTCCTAAAATCGGGAAAACCCCCTTTACCTGAAAATTTTAAAAAAAAGAAACTCTATTTTTTTTTTTAAAAAATTTCAAGTTTTCTTCCCCAAAGATCATTTTACTCACCCAAAACCAAATAAAAAATTTGAAAAAACCCCTAAAACCTTAAAAAATTGGTTTTACCCATAAGTTACTCACAATTATTTTCACAAAAATTTTTTTAAAAACCAAAAACCCTTTAATCAAAACTTTATTATTTTTTAAATACACTATTTTAACAGAATACTCCTTTCCCTACTGAATGTACAACAATCCCATGCAACCATTTGCCCTTTGCCCTTTGAAATTACTCCCCCGTGTTTTATATTTTATCGGGTTTACAATAAGTTTTTTTAAATATTTATCTTTCCCTTTTTAAATTCTTAATTTAAATTTTTTAAACCAGCCCGTAATGCATGCATAGTAAAAGTGGTTTTTGGTATGCGGTTTTTTTTCGTTTTTTTTGTCCCTCTTATGTTGTTTCCAAAATTGAAAATAAATAAAAAAATTAAAAATTATATAAATTGACCCCTCTGCCCGGGGAAAAAGGCCCCCGGGGGCCACCCTGGGCTCAGTGTTTTTTGGCACAATATCTTTCCAATCAAGAACACCTCCAGGATTATCATCAAAAAAATTGGTGTGTGAATATCTGTTTGGTCGGTTGGGAAAGGGCCGAAGACGGGCCCGCTTTTCTTTCTTTTCCGTCAGAATCAAGAAAAGTTCTGTGTATGTGGATTCATGGGGGAAACAAAAACGGTCACCTATGGGTAGGAGAGGTCGGTGAGGGGGGGGCCCAAAAGGGGGGGGAGGAGGGGGGAGGTTGGGGGGGAAAAAAATTGTTCCCCCCCCCCCCAAAAACAGGGCGCGAAAACACCGTGTCCCTCGGGTTACAAAAAATGGGTGTTTGTTCCCCGTGTGTATAGTGTAATAGCCCTATTTGTACAGTGCATATTTAGGGTGCATGGTATGCGTTTCCCAATGTGAAGTGAAATACGGTGTGTCTTGATAGTGGGGGCATGCACTGAGCATAGGGGGTATAGTGATTGCCCTGGGAGGGAGTGGAGTGCCCAAACTCCCCTCATCACAAATTTTCCCATTTCCTCCCTTTTTTACCCCCCCACCACAAGGCCCTGGACACCCCTTCCCCCCCCAAACCACCACAAAAACCCCCTTTTTGGGAAAGTCCCCATGGGGCCATTTTCCCTTCACCCTTGGGGCCTTTCCACCCCAGTTTGAGGTTGGCAAAACGTTTGAAGCCAGCCACCCAAAGCCAGGGAAAAAACGCCCAACAATGAAAAAAAGGGCACATGTCAGGTGTGTGGGATTTCAGCACCCCAACAGGGACCCCCCATTCTTGAAACCCCAATGGGTGGC
This sequence comes from Cherax quadricarinatus, assembly GCF_026875155.1. Classification (NCBI taxonomy): domain Eukaryota; kingdom Metazoa; phylum Arthropoda; class Malacostraca; order Decapoda; family Parastacidae; genus Cherax; species Cherax quadricarinatus. The sequence continues at coordinate 13,696,993 of NC_069457.1, forward strand.
AGGATCACATATCCCCCCAAAGAGAGAGCAGCCCCAGCCTCCCCCAAGGCAGATGAAAATTTCCCAAAGGGCCCAACCTTGTATTTGGAAAACCCTTTTGGCTTTCAAATCGACTGTAGCAGTACACTACCAAAAACCCCCCAAAAAGGGGCCCCCCAAATATCCCACCCAGGGAAATTCACAGCCCCTTTCTTAAGCGGGGTAAATTGGAGGCCCAAACTTGGGAACCCCGGGGCACCATCCAAGCATGGCGCAACCTACCTTGTTCGGCAATGTTGTCTTGCAGTTCCTGAAAGACGAGGGAAACTGCTAACCACGTCGTTATCAAGGTGCGCAACTACCAAGAACGGATAACTGTGTCCCTCTGCCCCATCATCGCAGGGTTTAAAAAGGCAGAAACCCCAAAAAAAGTCCCACCCGAGAACGAGAATTTTCCGCACAGGTTTGCCCCCCAAAAAAATTAAGAAGGTAATTTAAATGGGGGAAAAAAGAACAAATTAAAAAATGAAAAACTGTTGCCCCCAAGGATGAGACCCCGCCCAAGCACTAAGAAAACAAGTACCAAAACCCGGGGCCCATAAACCATCAAAACCAAACCCCGAGGAGGCCCCCTCCCCTGAACAATTAAAATTTTTCCAGAATCCCGGGAAATTTTATAAGGCGTTTGTGTCATTTCCCGCAGGATCTGGGAAGGTTTCATGGAATTCGACCCCAACCTCAAAGAGATGGTAAATTTCCTGGTTTCTCGGTTTAATTTTGCCCTCAATTCTTTTACCAGTTAACAACTTTCGTCAACAAATTTCCTGGCGGGGGGAATCCCCGAAAAAATTTTAAAACCCTTTTTTTTTTGGAGCCTCACTATTTCTTTGGGAAGGGAAAAAGGGATGGGGGAAACAGACCCCTTTCGTTGGAAACACTCTTTGCCGTCCCCCGGTTTCAAAACGCTTTAGAAACATTCGCCTGAAGCTGCCACTTTTCTCCAGCCCCCACCAACCCGGGCTTTGGGGTTCTCAAAACAGGGAAACTGCAGCTCATGGGCAAAGGGCCTACTTTAGGGGCCCACCAGAAGACCAAAGGGCCTAGTCAAAATTGATTTTAGAAATTCCCCTTTTTAAAAAGGGGAAGAGAGATCTGTCTTGCCAAAATTTTTCGGACGCTTTTCCCCCGTCTTTTTTTCCCTTTTTTTTCAGCTGGCTTTCCGCAAACCCTCAAATTTTTTTGTTTAGGAACAGGGAAAATTTAAAAATCAGAGGGGGTTAGCAGGGGGACCCACTCGCTCCACTTTTCCCTTTTGCTTGGGAGTAGAGAACTAACTTCCACCTATCAGTGGCTCAATATCTGGTACCTGGATGCCCGGCCCCTTTGGGAGATATGAAGAGTCCCCCGTGGGGGGCCTTCCCCCCCCCATTGAAAAACACAGGGAAGAAAACTTTTACTAACCACAAACCCTCCCAAATGTGAAATCATCACACGAAACCCGGAAAAAAAACAGTGCTGTGCGAAGAATCCTCCCAGAATTTTCAAAAAATTTTTTTTTTTTTTTTTCAACTCCCCCTCCAACAGTTCCCTCTTGGGGGGGACCGCCCGGGGCACCAGGCCTGATACTGTCCTCAGGGGCAAATTTAATGAATGATGAGAATGGGGAAGGAAAAAGCGTTTTTGGGTGCCCCTTGGGGTTTGTATCCCTAAAAAGGTTTTCTTACTATGCCCAAAACTTTACTTTTTGAGGTGTCACCCCCTTTTGGGCAACCCCAAAACCCGTGAATATGAAGCAAAAACCTGGATTTAATTTTTAAAAAGCCCTGAACCTGTCCAAAAGAGGATGAGCAATGGGTTTAAAGGGAAAACCCCCCCAGTGCGACCGGGGGTTTAGGGGGGCCTAAAGCAAAAGCATGTTTCTTTTCCCGGGTTTTCTGTCTTCGTGTTTGGCTTTCCAGTGCATTTTTTTAAGAAGATAGTGCCCGAACGCTTTAGAGACTTGGTAGGAGCTCCCAAAACCCCCGGTTTTAAGAAGGGGATTCGGTGGGCACCCTTAAAAGACTCCCCAGTAGCCGCTCCTCCCAAAAAAAGCACAAACAGGCCCCCCGGGGCAAACCCAAACAGGAAAAAATCGCCAACACAATCTCCCAATGCTTTTATAAAGAACAAAGCTCTCCCTGGCAGGAAAGGGCCCCCACTAGGAGATTTCCGTTAGCTGTTCCCCAAATTTCCCCCTGGGGATCCGTCTCGACCCACGGCCATTCGGATTGGGTTGCTCTTCGCCTTTCCGCCCCCATCCTCACGAACAAAAAGGGGTAAAATTTTTGGCAGGGCGACAGCTGATCAATTCGGGTTCATGGTCTCTTTTGCCACCGCAGAAAGGGGAAATTTTTGCCAGCATTTGGGGGTTTAATTTACATAATAAAAAGAACCCGCCACAGGGGGCCCTTGGGCCCGCTCAAAAGGGGGCCCCAAGTACAGGGGGTTGTTGGGAAATCCCAAAAACACCCGAAAGGAGCCCTATGCTACCCTGGGAAAGGGTTTGGGAAAACAGATTGTGGGGCTAAAACCTGTGCTGGGCCCCTTGGGAGACACCTACTTTCCAAAACCTGTAGTGGAGGGGGGGGAGCGCCCCCACAAAGGGAAAAACCCCAAAAATCCAAAAATTTTAAGACCTTCCCCCTTTCCTTTTAAAATTCATTCCAAAAGGGTTTGGAGACCCTTTGGGGCATGGGGGCAAGTGTGCTCTAAAAAACCTCAAAGAGCCCGGGGAAAAAAAATCATAGAAACCCCGGACCACAGGGGGACCAGCTTCCCCCTTTCAAAACTCAGTGTTGGGATCCAAAAGGAAATGCCCCGCACAAAATTTTGGGGACGCGGCCCCCCGCAGGGGGGGCTGGCCCAAGTATTCGAGTTCAAACTCTGAAATTAAACCCATGTTGTTTTATTTTTGTTTTATTTTTGGTTTAAAAATTTTTGGGCCCCAAGTATTTTGTCTTTAAAAAAAAACCCAAAATTTAAATTAGGGGGTGGTAGGAGAAAAAATTTCAAAAACTTCAGGGGGAAAATTTATTTTCCCTGAAACAAGGTTTTTTCTTTTCTCTGAGGTTTAGGGGGGCCCCAAGACAGTTTTAAGGTTTGGGACCTTTCCCTTTTTTTTTAATATATAAAATTATAAATATATTTTTATATATTTTTTTTTTTTATAACAGGGCCGATTCCCCCAAGGCGGGGTGGCCGAAAAAAAAAACTTTCCCCAATTCACTCCATCACTGTCTTGCCAAAAGGGTGCTTTACACTACATTTTTAAACTGCAACTTTTAACACCCCCCATCAGAGTGCAGGCACTGTACTCCATTCCGGGACTCAGTCGGCCCTGCCGTTTCCCTAAACCCCCTTATAAAGTTACTTTGCCACACTCCAACACACTCAAGTTTTAAAAAATATTTGTCTCCATTCATCCTATAAACAGCCCCGCATCCGCGGGAAGTCACCCCCTCGCACAAAAAACCCTTTACCCCCTCCCCCCAAACCCTTTTCCTAGGCCGCCCTCCCCGCCTTTCCTTCCCCTAAGATGATACACTCTCGAAGTCTTTGTTTGCTCCACTCTCTCATGTCCGAACCACCTCAACAACCCTTCCCTCACCTCTGGACAACATTTTTTGGTAACCCGCACCCCCTCCTAATTTCCCAAACACTTTTTCTCTGCTTTAAATTTTCACACCACACATTGCCCTCAGACATGAATCTCCCTGCCCCCCAGCCTTCTCCTCGCTGCAACTTCATCACCCATGCTTCACCCCCATATAAGAGCGTTGGAAAAACTTTACTTCATACATTCCCCTTTTTGCCCCAAAGGACAAAGTTTTTGTCTCCACAGACCCTAAGTGCCCCACTCACCCTTTTCCCCTATAATTCTATGATTCACTCATCTTTTATTGACCCTTCCCCTGACACCCCCCTCCCAAATATCTGAATACATTTCCCCCCTCCATACTTCTCCCTCAATTGATATCCAATCTTCTCCCCAATATTTTTGTTATCCTCTAACCTTTTTTTCCCGTATTCACCTTAATTTTTTCTTTAGCAACTTCTCTTCAAAAACTCCCAAGAGCCAGGTCATCACAAAGAGCAACTGTGACAACTCCCCTTTATGTGTATTCTTTTCTTTTAATCCAGCCTCTTGCCAAGACCCCGCTTTTATTTCTCTTAAAACCCCCATCTAAAATTATTAAAAAACCCCGGTCATCACCACCCTTGTCAAGGGCCCCTACTTTTAGGGGAAATAATCTCCTCTTTCCTACAACTCTAACTTGACCCTCCTACCCTCGTAAAAACTCTTCACGCTTTCAGAAACCTACCTCCTCCCCATACCCTGCAACCCATCTCCCACATTCCCCCCTTTTACCACCCTGTCTTACCCCTTTTTCCCAAACCCAAAAATCCCAAAGCCCTCTTTAGCCTTATCAAAATCTGTTCACTTTAGTTTCGCTGTAAACACCTGGCCCAAACCACCCCCTACCTTTCCAAAACCCCCTTGTTCATCTGCTTCCTATTCTCCGTTTTACTCTTAATTTCTTTCAATAATAACTCTACCATACATTTTAAACCAGGATCCCAAACAGATTTATCCCCTATAATTTTTTGCACTCTCTTTTATCCCCTTTCCCTTTATACAAAGGAATATCATGCCCTGCCAATCCCTAGGTACCTTACCTTTTCCATACTTTTTTTAAATAATTGCCCCAACCACTAAAAAACTATATCCCCAGTTTAACATTTCAAAATTTTTACCCATCAACCCCGGCGCCTTACCCCGTTTCTTTTCCTACTCCCTCACGAACTTCCCCCACCCCCCCCCGGGCTTTCCCTCACTCCTACAATTTTTTTCCTCCTTGCCCTTACACAAATACACCCCCCAAATTTTATCAACATTAAAAATTTCCTCAAATTTCCCCCCCCCTTTTCCCAATACCTCTAACCTCCATTTAATAACTCTCCTCTCCTTTTTTTAAACTGACAAATCAATTTTTTCTCTAGGCTTTTTAAACTTGTTAACTCACTCCAAACTTTTTCTTTTTTCAAAAAAAATTTTGTTGAAAACATCTCACCCCTCTCTCATTTCTCTCTTTTTCTTGCTTCAACACTCTTTTAAAACCCCCTTTTTTTTTCCCCTTATACTCTTCCCCCCTTGCATCCTTTATTTTGTAAAAACTTCTCATTTGCAAACTACGGTGGGCTACTAACTAGAAAAAAAAATTTAAAAATTTTTTGGGAATCGTCTGGGGAAATTTTATAAAAGTAAATTAATCTTTTCAAAAAAATTTAAAAAATAATACTTTCTTTGTATACATTGTTTGGCTGAAAGCAATATCACTTTTTAAAATTCTTAATCCCGGGGGTACATTAACATTTAATAAGATTTAAAAATATGTACATAAAAGTAGATGTGTGTAGTGCTCTAAGTAGTCACTATGTTTTCAAGACTCGACTACTTAAAAAAAGGATGAAAAAGTCCTCAAATAAAAACTTTCTTGACGACTGGCAACCGAACAGTCTGTTGAACAAAAAAAGAATGCTAACCCAATAGTAATATAAAACAACGGAACAAAATCAGGAACAAGGAGATAAAATAACGACAAAAAGTGGCCCTTTCAGCGATCCTCCACAAGTCACAAAACCCCATACTACTGAATCTAATTTCAGCTAAGAAAATCCCCGACTGTGACAGTACACAGATACCGGGTAAAATTTTTGGTCAAAAGTAACCCAGGCCTGAGTTGCTCAGAGTGTCTGTGACACACAACCTCATACAAGTCAAAAATCCTAAGTTTTAAACAATGTTTGTGAACAGAGTTCTACGAACAAACAAAATAATGAGACAGTCAATCTTTCCAACCCCCAGGAGTTAGCCAGCTAAATACTTCGGGCGAGGGAGGAACCCCCCCCTTTTCCCCCTCGTCACGTGATAGCTCGGGGGTCGCGCCCAGCAAGAACCGGCAATTTAAAACAAGCAAAGAGCGATAATTATAGTATTAGACAATCAAGACTTTTAACTTTGAGACATAAAAATGGTTTCACCCACCTAAAACATAACAGTCAATAATAATTAAAGCAAAACATTTTGATTTAGCTTTATCGCAAATTTAAAGCTATAAATTTTTAAAGAAAAGGTAAATAAGTAATGTATAACATAATTGCAACCATTCAGGGGTTGCAACACCAGAAAGTATGGGGGCCTAGCCTAGCTAAACGATTACCCCAACCCCGGGGCCCAGACTTTTTTCAAAAATTATTTATTTAAATCCTGCCCATTAGTGGACAAGAAGGAGAAATTTTTGAAAAAATTGTCCACGTCCTATCCTCCAAGAGTCCCGGTCACATTTGGTGTGACCCATGCCCCACTAAAGGTTTTTCAATTTAATGTCGTAGTGGTCCTTTTAGAGGAAGATGGGGGCCAGACTTAGCCCAAAACTAGACAAAGTTTTACCTCGTGATTTGATCTCCCGCAACATCCACCTTCATCTTCTCAAACTTTGTAAGTGATTTGAAAAGTTTTTTCACACACCACACCACACCCCCACCCACACCACACAACACACCGTATATTATATTATATATTAATTAATAATATATATTATATTATATAATTTATATATAATCGGATCTCCTGACTTTACCCGAAGGGGTTTTAAGACAACGGGCTATTTCGGGGGACCAGGGCTCTGGGGTACCTCTCAATTTACGGGCGGGCTGTAAAGGAACGGGGCCAACGCTTACTAAGGGGGAAAAAGGCCCCGTCCCGGGGGGCATTTTTCCGACCCCACCCAGGGAAAAGACTCGTGACCCTTCGTAATTAAAATGACCTTACATGGGATGCATGGGGTGCGTTGGATCAGGGCGTCGTGAGAGTAGTTTTGGGGTTAAATTTTCAACGTACAAACGTAATAAAAATTAGCGCATATGCCCCAAACTGGGGATCTTTATTTTTTGACGTTTTTGCCAACCATGGGTTTTTTATATAAAATTTAAAGGGCATAATTTTTAAAAAGTTTAAATTATACAAAAGAAGGGAAAACAGCCCTATCTCGGGCTGGTGAAGAGCACAGTAGTCTAAAGATCTGAAGCACAGGCAGGAAGACTGGTGCTTATATAGTGGCGGTCAGGTGGAGGACGGGTTGTTTGACGAAAACAGTGTCGCTGGTAGGTGGATTCCCCATGTGGAAGTAGGTCATACCCGAGGGATGGTCCAGTATGATAAATTAGTACATGTTTATCTATTGTGGGAACGCTTCACCACACATGGGGGTTCATCAGTCCTATATAGAGAAGATTGGTGATCTTCACAATTCCTCTTTGAACCGTTACAGGATTAAGACACCCAAGTGTTGCACAAGCGTAAATTTACCAATCAGACCCAGCCCCTCGCACTCACATATCTGTCCAATCAGGCCCCGGTGGCCTGGCGGCTAAAGCTCTCCCTTCACACACTAGGGCTCGGGTTCGATTCCCGGCGGGTGGAAACATTTCGGGCACTTTCCCTTACACCTGTTGTCCTGTTCACCTAGCAGCAAATAGGTACCTGGGTGTTAGTCGACTGTGTGGGTGGCATCCTGGGGGACAAGAAATTTAGGACCCCAATGGAAATCAGACAGTCCTCGATGACGCACTGACTTGCTTGGGTTATCCTGGATGGCTAACTTCCGAGGTTAAAAATCCGAACGAAATCTTATCTCTTATCTTCTTAAAGGTACCCAGGGTCCTAGCCTCGACTACCCTACTCGGATGATTGTTCCACGGATCCACAACTCTGTTCGACAACCAGTACTTACCTATGCTGTTTCTGAATGTAAATTTGTCTATCCTTAATCATTTATTTCTGATTCTTACCTGATTCGATATCCTCAGTAAATGATTCTTGAGTAGTTCTCCTTCCTCCCGCTTCATTATGTGGTCTTTGTCCTTCCTCCCCTTCATGATTGCGTCTTTGTCCTTCCTCCCACTTCATGATGCGGTCTTTGTCCTTCCTCCCACTTCATGATGCGGTCTTTGTCCTTCCTCCCGCTTCATTATGTGGTCTTTGTCCTTCCTCCCGCTTCATTATGCGGTCTTTGTCCTTCCTCCCACTTCATGATGCGGTCTTTGTCCTTCCTCCCCTTCATGATGCGGTCCCTTTTTCCTTCCTCCCGCTTCATTATGTGGTCTTTGTCCTTCCTCCCGCTTCATTATGCGGTCTTTGTCCTTCCTCCCACTTCATGATGCGGTCTTTGTCCTTCCTCCCACTTCATGATGCGGTCTTTGTCCTTCCTCCCACTTCATTATGTGGTCTTTGTCCTTCCTCCCGCTTCATTATGTGGTCTTTGTCCTTCCTCCCGCTTCATTATGTGGTCTTTGTCCTTCCTCCCGCTTCATTATGTGGTCTTTGTCCTTCCGCTTCATGATGTGGTCTTTGTCCTTCCTCCCGCTTCATTATGTGGTCTTTGTCCTTCCTCCCGCTTCATGATGCGGTCTTTGTCCTTCCTCCCGCTTCATTATGTGGTCTTTGTCCTTCCTCCCGCTTCATGATGCGGTCTTTGTCCTTCCTCCCGCTTCATGATGTGGTCTTTGTCCTTCCTCCCGCTTCATGATGTGGTCTTTGTCCTTCCTCCGCTTCATGATGCGGTCTTTTTCCTTCCTCCCCCTTCATTATGTGGTCTTTGTCCTTCCTCCCGCGTCATGATGCGGTCCCTTTTTCCTTCCTCCCGCTTCATGATGCAGTCTTTGTCCTTTTCCCGCTTCATTATGGGTCTTTGTCCTTCCCCCGTTTATATGTGGGCTTTTCCTTCCTCCCACTTTTATGGGTCTTTTTCCTTCCCCGCTTCATGATGCATCCCTTTTTCCCTTCTCCCGCTTTATATCGGTCTTTGTCCTTAAACCCCCTTTTTTGATGCATCTTTTCCTTAACCCGCTTCTGATGCGGTCTTTGTCCTTCCCCCCGTTTATGATCGTCTTTGTCCTTAATCCCCCCTTATATGGGTTTTTTCCTTCCTCCCACTTCTTAGTGGTTTTTTTTCCTTAATCCCGTTCATGATGCAGTCTTTGTCCTTCCCCCCGCTTTCATGATCGGTTTTTTGTCCTTAATCCGTTTTGATGCAGTTTTGTCCTTAATCCCGCTTCATATGCATCTTTTCCCTTAAACCCCCTTCATTATGTGGGCTTTTCCTTAAACCCGTTCACGATGCGGGCTTTGTCCTTCCTCCCACTTCATTATGTGGGCTTTGTCCTTCCCCCCGCTTCATATCAGTCTTTCCCCTTTTCCCGCTTCACGAGCGGTCTTTGTCCCTTTAAACCCGCTTCACGATGCGTTTTTCCTTCCCCCACTTCATTATGTGGTCTTTTTCCTTTCCTCCCGCTTCATGTGCGGGCTTTGCCCCTTTTCCCCCTTATTTTGTGTCTTTGTCCTTTAATCCCCCTTCATGATGCGGTCTTTGTCCCCTCCCCTTTAGATGCGGTCTTTTCCTTCCTCCCCCTTCATGATGTGGTCTTTTTTCCTTTCCCCCCTTCATGATCGGTCTTTTCCTTCTCCGGGTTATGAGGGGGTTTGTCCCTTCCCCCCCGCTTTATGATGTGGCTTTTTCCCTTTCCCCCCGCTTCATGATGTGGTCTTTGTCTTCCCCCTTTGAGGGTTTTGTCCTTCCCCCCGTTTGATTGGTCTTTGTCCTTCCCCCCGCTTCATGAGTGTCTTTGTCCTTCCTCCCATTCATTATTGGTCTTTTCCCTTTCCCCCCGCTTCATTTTGTGGTCTTTGTCCCTTTCCCCGCTTCATTTTTGTGTCTTTGCCTTCCTCCCCCTTCATTATGTGGTCTTTTTTTCCTTCCCCCCCCCTCATGAGTGGGCTTTGTCCTAATCCCCCTTTTATGATTCGGTCTTTTTCCTTCTCCCCCTTCATTTTTGGTCTTTGTACTTCCCCCCGCTTCATTATTGGGGCTTTGTCCCTTCCCCCCCGCTTCTTTTGTGGGGCTTTGTCCCTTTCCCCCCGCTTATGATGTGGTCTTTGTCCTTAATCCCCCTTCATGTTCGGTCTTTTTTTCCCTTCTCCCCTTCATAAAGCGGTCTTTGTCCAATCCCGCTTCTGACAGCTTTTTCCTTTCCCCCCCCTTCAGATGCGGTCTTTGTCCTTAATCCCCCTTCATGATGCAGTCTTTGTCCTTAATCCCGCTTCATGATCGTCTTTTCTTCCTCCCGTTTATGATGCAGTCTTTGTCATTTAAACCCGCTTTATGATGCGGTCTTTGTCCTTCCTCCCCCTTTTATTATGTGGGCTTTGTCCTTCCCCCCGCTCATGTCGGTCTTTTCCTTAAACCCCCCTTCAGATGCTCTTTGCCTTAATCCCGTTCATGATGCAGTCTTTGTCCCCCCGCTCTGATGCGGTCTTTTTCCTTAATCCGCTTCATGATGGGTCTTTGTCCTTTAAACCGCTTTTATGATGCGGTCTTTGTCCTTTCCCGCTTCATTTTTGTGGTCTTTGTCCTTATCCCGCTTCACGATGCGTCTTTGTCCTTAATCCCCTTCACGATGCGGCTTTTGGTTCCTCCCGCTTTATTATGTGGTCTGTCCCTTTCCCCCCACTTCTTATGTGGTCTTTTCCCTTTCCTCCCCCTCTGTGCGGGCTTTCTCTTCCCCCGCTTCAGATGCGGGCTTTTTCCTTAATTTCCCCCTTCTGATGCGGTCTTTGGGCCTTTCCCTTCATTTTTGGTTTTTGTCCCCCCCTCCCGCTTTATGAGCGGGCTTTCTCCTTCCTCCCGCTTCATGGCGGGCTTTGTCCTTAAACCCGTTCATGATGCAGTCTTTGTCCTTAATCCCGCTTTTTGATCGGGCTTTTTCCTTAATCCCCCTTCATGATGTGGTCTTTGTCCTTTTTCCCCCTTATGTGTGGGGTTTCTCCTTCCTCCGCTTCAGAGCAGTCTTTGTCCCTTTAAACCCCCTTCATGACGGGGCTTTGTCCTTTTTCCCCCTTTTATGATGTGGTCTTTCTCCTTCCTCCCCTTCATGATGCACTTTGTCCTTAAACCCCTTCAGATGTGGGCTTTTTCCTTTATCCCGTCATATGTGGTTTCTCCTTCTCCCCTTCTAGCGCTTTCCCCCCTTTAATCCCGCTTCATGTGCATTTTGCCCTTTAAACCGCTTCTGAGGGGGGGGTTTCTTTGTCCTTTACCCCCCGCTTCATGATGTGGTTTTTTCTCCTTCCTCCCGCTTCATGATGCAGTCTTTTTTCTTAATCCCGCCTATGAGCAGTCTTTGTCCTTCCCGTTTTCACGATCGGGTCTTTGTCCTTAATCCCGCTTCATGATGCGTTTTTTCCCTTAAATTCCCGCTTCATGATGCGTCTTTGCCCTTCCCCTTCGATGGGGTCTTTGTCCTTAACCCCGTTTTAGAGCGGTCTTTGCCCTTTTAATCCCGCTTCATATGCATCTTTTTTTTAAATCCGTTTCTATCAGTCTTTGTCCTTAATCCCGTTTCATGATGCGTTTTTGTCCTTCCCCCCTTCTGTGCAGCCCTTTGTCTTAACCCCGTTTCATGATGGGGTTTTTTGTCCTTAATCCGCTTCATGATGCAGCTTTGTCCTTTAAAACCCCGTTCTGGCAGTTTTTTCCCCTTAATCCCGTTTCTGTGCGTTTTGCCCTTAATCCCGCTTCATGATCGTTTTGTCCTTCCTCCCCCCATGATGGGGTTTCTTTGCCCTTTTAATCCGGTTCATGGCAGTTTTGCCCTTTAACCCCCTTCTTGGGGTTTTTGCCCTTTAATCCCGTTCATGAGCATCTTTTTCCTTACCCCGCTTCTGATCAGTTTTTTGTCCAAATCCCGCTTCTGAGCAGCTTTGTCCTTCCCCCCTTCACGTGCTCTTTGCCCTTTCCTCCGCTTCTTGACTCGTAATGTTTGGGGTTAAGCCCATTTTTTGGGGCCAGGTTGCACCCTCCAACCCCCTTTTTGGTTTTCTGTTTCTATCCCCAGTATTCCCCCAAATAACATCACTTTGTCTGCAAACGGGGATCCCTTTGACTTCCTTCTGTCATTGTATTGTTACTCACCTATTTGGGTTTGCGGGGGTCATTTATGCTCCGGGCCCTTAAATGATGCTACTGGGCCCCTCCCCCTGCTCCACGATTTCTCATACCGTTTTAAAACTGTGTATGGTTTCTGCCTCTACTACGTTCTTGCTAATTTTCGCTTCCTCAATCTGTGACAAAGAAATACTTCCCAAAACCCTTTAATCATTTAGTCTTCAACTTTCAATTGTGGCCCCTTGTTTTTGTGTCCCCCAAATTGGGAAATCCCGTTCTGTCCCCTTGTCAGTTCTCGCAGTTTTTGTATGTCGTTATAGTATCCCCCAACCCCACTGTTCTCCTGTCGTCGCTAATTTCCCTTAAACTTTCTTTGAGGGCTTCCCTTAGTCGGGACTAGGTTTTTGCAAACATTTTTACTTCCCCTAATTTCTTTGACGTGCTTGACCCTTTTGGGTTTCCAATGCATATCCATGGGTGGGTTAAACCCACGAACAGTCCCTCAAAACAAAGACAGACGCGTTACGTCAAATGTTTCCAAACTGGTGGCTGCTTACTCCAGTAGGGCCTACAACACGTGTACAGAGTCTTGAACAATTCCTTACTACGGTATCGGAACGCTATTCTCATTTTGCCAGGCGCCCATATACTGCAGCAGTTACCTGTTTGATGGTTTGCTTCCGGAGATATGCTCGGTGCTATACTCACCCCAAGATCCTGTTTCCTTGAGTGACCTTACTCTGTCTCGGTCGTCTTTGCCCTCCCCGATCTCAGGACTTTGCATTTGGCGGGGTAAAAAATTCGAGTATCCGTTTGCTGACCAAGTGTCCATCCCTGTCCAGGTCCTTTGCAGTCTGCCTGTTCCTCATCCGATTTAATTCCTCATTCAAAACATCACATCATCTGCAAACAGGGATACTTCTGAGTCTAACCCTTCCATCATGTCATTCCACGTATACCCCCTTGTCACAGGTCCCACTCTAACACCCTCAATCCACTAACCATGACTCGTTTTGCCTCCCCTGTCAGGGTATTCCCCCCTGATCCATTGCATGCCCTTCCTGTAATGGTGTCTGATCCTCCAGCGTTTGCCACTAATGTCTCTCAGAGAACTGTTCGAAGCCATCTTGCATCTAAGAAAATTAATCTATCCACCACTCTCGTGCTTTACTTCCCGTCACCTTGTCATAAAACTCCAGTAGGGTTCGTGAACACAAGATGTATCCTCCCTGGATCCGTGATGGTTTGTCGATTATAATTCCGTTCTAGTGCTTCCACCACTCATCCTGATAATCTTCTCCATTAACTTTACATACATTCAGAACACTGGTCTGTAATTTAGTGCAGACCTGTTTGTCTTCCTACTTAAGAACTCGTGGAACTATATAGAGTGCATGTCGTCACACCGTCTTGTCAGGATTGAGCTCTGCAGGTTGTTCGATAAGGTGATATATTAGTTGTCAAATAGAGTATTCGATATATACATGTGTTGTCTCTACAGTCATGCACGCGGTGGCGGGGGGGGGGGGGGGGGGGGGGCGGGGGGGGGGCCGTGCTGTCTGCCATTGAGAAGAACCGCATATGAGCGTCTGGGCCACCACCTTCGAGGTATCGTTTTCCCTACAGTTTTTTTCTTCACCTCCACTTCATTGTAAGCAGTGTGTCCACACCTGCCGGGTGCACGCTAACAACCTCGTTTTCTGAGCTTCCCCAGGACCGCCTCACAAACTTCCTGGTCATTTTCTCCATTCCCCTCCTTCCTCCTCGACCTATTACCCTTGTCCGACTGTTATTCCTTCCTGATGTGGCTTACAACTACTCTTGTCAGAGTGGCCTCTATTCCTATGTTATGCTCGTATTGCCACTGCCCTCTCGACTTATCCATGAAAACCCATTTTCATTTTTTCGACTCCAACTCCCTGTTTTCCTGGGTCCTTTGCATTCTATAACATTTTCCATGCTCTGTGGGTGTACTCACCTATTGTGTTGCAGGGGTCGAGACTCAGCTCCGGGCTTCGAGTGTGTCGTGTTGAAAGTACAGAATGGGTAACAAACGGGTTCGCTGCAGAATCTCGTCTAAATAATATATAATAATTGACTCGTCTCAGATTACGTGTGGAGGCCACACAGTGCCTGTTAATTCGTGTTAGCACTCTTCTGTTACGGTGGCCACAGTAATACCGCTTTTGCCTGTGTGGCCAGTCATGGCCAGAGTAATAGCATATTTATGCTGTTTGTCGCCAGCATTGCCATAATATATCTCTGGTTGTGGCCAGTCTTGCCACAAATCCTTTCCAGTATAAGTGATATACCGAAAAAAAATTGAACGTGTTTCGGTGCTGCAGAGACACTCGCTGCCAGACGTTCAATGGAACTTTTGTTATTTTTCATATTAAGTTGCAACATGTTTTACATTCATGGTGATGTTTCTAAACACTTGTACAACTTAAGTAGATGTTGCAACACTTGTTTACATTCATTATTTGAGTTTTGGTAACACTTGTTTCTACACTTATATGTACGAAAACAGTTACAAACCGGAAAGCATGGTGATGTACGATAATGTTTATTAGCTACGACAGCGCGCCAGCGCACAATAACGTACGCGCGTTACGGACGAATCTTTACACGTCGGGAATATAACTCTGATGCAAAATTCTGAACGATAAATTCGAAAAATAACGGACGGAAGATAACGTCAATTTCCCAGTAATCTTCGTTAGTTACGTTTTTTTCCTCGAATAAGTAAAAAATTCGTTAATTATCTTTAGCTCTCCCTCTATTAAGTCCATTACTTTATAACACAGAGAATATTTCGTTTTTTTGTGACGTTAGTAATTTATTTTGAGTCTCGTTGTTTATTTATGCCTTATATACGATTTTTTTATCATTTTCCAGCTGGAAACGATATTTTTGAGTCGAAATGAACGATAATGTTGTTGATATTTTCTGTAAGTGAAATGTTATTAAAATTTCAATATGTATAATAATATAATAATTGTGATAATAATAATTGTGATAATGGTGATAATATAATGTGATAATGTGTTAAAATAATTGTGGATTATTAATAATTGTGATAATGGGTGGATCATATAAATTGTGATAATCAAAATAGTGATAATGTGAGAAAATAATTGTGAATAATAATAAAAATTGTGATAAGGTATAATTTGTATAATAATAATGGGTGGACATTAATAATAGTATTGTGATAATGGTGAAAATAAAATTGTGATAATAATAATTGTGATAATGGTGATAATATATTTGTGATAAAAAAAATAATAATTTAATAAAATTGGTGATAATGGTGTAATTTGATAATAATAATGTGACAATTATAATAAATTGTGATAAAGGTATATATATTTGATAATAATGAATGTGACAAAAATAATGGTAATAATAATAATTGATAATAATAATAAAAGTTCCCAGTTCACCTAGCAGTAAGTAGTACCTGGTGTTTAGTCTCCTTCCACAATGATCCAGAACCACTCTAAAGAGCCAGATCCAGAGACCACCTAACATGATCCCGAACCAGCTCTAACAATGACCAGAGACCCAAGCTCTAACAGATATCCAGAGACCAGCTCAACATATGATCCAGAGACCAGCTTCGAACAATGATCCAGAGACCACTCTAACAATGATCCAGAGACCAGCTTCAAACAATGATCCAGAGACCAGCTCTAGACAATGATCCAGAACAAGCTCTAGCAAACTATGATCCAGAGACCAGCGTCTAACAATGATCCAGAGACCACTCTAGCAACAATGATCCAGAGACCAGCTTTCTAACAATGATCCAGAAACCACTCTAACAATGATCCAGAGACCCCTTCTAACAATGGATCCAGAGACTCATCTCTAACAATGATCCAGAGACCAAGCTCTTAACAATGAACCAAGACACAGCTCAACCATGATCCAGAGACCAGCTCTAACAAAGATCCCAGAGACCAGCCAAGCAAACAATGATCCCAGAGACCACTCTACAAAGATCCAGAGACCAGCTCTAGCAAACAATGATCCAGAGAACACCTAACAAACACTGATCCGCGACCAGCACTGGCAAACAATGATCCAGAAACCAGCTCAACAAACAATTCCAGAGACCACTCTTAGCAAATAAGGATTCAGAGACCAGCCTTTCTAACGACAATGAACCAGAACCACTCTAACAAACAAGATCAGAGACCCAAGCTCTAGCAAACAAATGAAACCAAGACCAGCTCCTCGCAAAAAAGATCCTGAGGCCAGCACTAACAAACATGATCCAGAACCACTCTAGCAAACAAAGTTCCAGAGACCAGCACTAGCACACAATGAATCCAAGGACCATCTCTAACAAACAATGATCCCGAGACCAGCTCTAACAAAAATGCTCCAAGACAGCTCTAACAAACAAGGCCTCCAAGCCCACACTAACAAACAAAATCCCAGAGTCACTCTAATAAATAATGACCAGAGACCCAACTCTAGCAATCAATGATCCAGAGACCAGCTCTACAAACAATGATCCAGAGGTCAGCTCTACAAACCAATGCTCCAGAGACCTCTCTAACAAACAAATGTCCAGAGCCACTCTAACAAATGCGCAAGACCAGCTCTAACAATGCTCCAGAGACCTGCTCTAACAAACAATGCCACCCAGAGACCACTTTCTAACAAAAAATGCTCCAGAACCAGCTTCTAACGATCCTCCAGAGACCACTCTAACAAACACAGCTCCAAGGTCACACTAACAAACAATCTCCAAGGCCAGCCCAACAAACAAGCTCCAGAGGACAGCTCTACAAACAATGCTCCAGAGACCAGCTCTAACAAACAATGCACCAGAGCCTGCACTAAAAACAATGCTCCAGAGACCACCTAACAAACACATGATCCAGAGTACCAGCTCTAGCAAACAATGTATCCAGGACCAGCTCAAGCAAACAATGATCCAGAGACCAGCCTCTAACAAACTATGACCCGAGACCATCTCTAACAAACAATGAATCCAGAGACCAGCACTCAACAAACAATTGCGAACCAAGCCCAGCTTCTAACAAACAATGCCACCAGAGGCCACTCTAACAACGTCAATGCTCCAGAGGCCAGCTCTACAAACAATGCTCACAGAGACCAGCTCTAACAACAATGCTCCAGAGACCACTCTAACAACAATGCCTCCAGAGGCCAGCACTAACAATGCTCCAGAACCTGCTCTAACAATGCTCCAGAGACCACTCTAACTGCTCCAGAACCACTCTAACAAACAAATGCTTCCAGAGACCAGCTCTAACAAACAATGCTCCAAACAGCTTCTAACAAACATGTTCCAAGACCACGCTTAACAAAACAAGCTCCAGAGACCACTCAACTAAATGCTCCAGAGACCAGCTCTAACAAACAATGCTCCCGAGACCACTCTAACAAACAATGCACCAGAGACCAGCTCTAACAAACAATGCCCAAGACAGCTCTAACAAACATTCCCAGAGACCGCTCTTAGCAATGCTCCAGAGACCAGCCTCTAACACACAATGCTCCCAGAGACTCACTCTAACAAACAAATGCTCCAGAGACCACTCTAACAAACAATGCTCCAAGACCAGCTCTAACAAACATGCTCCAAGACCAGCTCTAACATCAAAGAATCACGCGAATAAACACAAACTTGACCTCTTTCCAACTTCGACAATAAAGCTATTGACACACTCCCGTCCTGCAAGACACACCGCCGGATGGAAATCAATTCGAGGGGCCGGATTGGCCCCGCACACCCTACTTAGCCCAACATATAAACTAAACACGAGGGATCCAGGACTAGAGTCAGTTTTTAGAGTCAATAGCACTGTAGGTCATTGAGTCCGGGGTTCGCTGATTATTTTTATTATTATTATATTATTATTATTATTATTATTATTATTAATATTATTATAGTCATTATATTCATTATTGTTTTATTGACAACGAGTCCCCACACAGTGACTTTGTCAGGTCACAAACCTACTACCGGGTAGATTTGGTTTAGGAAAATTGTCAGAAACCGGTCAACAAGTGTTATCCTGACGCTGGTCTTAGTTTTATGATGGTCCCACGCAGCTGCAAACTCTTTGGTCATCTGACCAAATTGATCCATCCCCTAAAAAAAATATTGCTTATGCTATAACCAAGTAGCTGACCTTGTATAAAGTATATATATATATATATATATATATTAATAAATATATATATATAATAATAAATAATATATATATATATATATTATATAATGTGTGTGTGTGTGCGTTGTGTACTCCACCTATTGTGGGTTGCAGGGTACGAGTCATAGTCCGGCCCTGGTTGTGTTGTGTGTGTGCTCCGCTCGTGGGCACTATGTAATAGTGTACGATTATATAGATAGACCAAGTGTCGTTTTGTAGTCCTGAGGCCGTAGGAATTTGACATTTGCGGTGCAATCATGGCACTCTACAGTCCCCTGGCATACAGTTAAATCCAGACGCCAGGAGGTGGAGCTGTGTTGTGTGGCTCGTCTGTTATAACTTAACAAGGCTCAAGCAACTGTCAACATCCCTTGACCTTGATACCTTCAAGAATGCTACCCAATATGACGTGTGTGTGTGTGTGTGTGTGTGTGTGTGTGTGTGTGTGTGTGTGTGTGTGTGTGTGCGCGTGTGTGTGTGTGTGGTTGCAGGGGTCTTGTCACAGACCCTGTATGTGTTTGTGCCACACCTATTTGCGGTTGAATGAGTCGATTTATAGCTCCTGGTCACGCCACTTCACTGGTCCACTCTCTTCCTGCACCATGAGCTTTATCGTACCTCTTCTTGAAGATATATATGGATCCTGCCTCCACTATATAACTTTCCAGATTGTTCCACTTCCTGACAACTCCTGTGACTGAAGAAATACTTCCTAACATCCCTGTAACTCACTGAGTTTCCGACTTCCAGTTGTGACCCCTTGTTACTGTGTCCCATCTCTGAAACATTCTGTCCCTATTCACCTTATCAATTTCTTTCAGTATTTTATATGTCGTTATCACGTCTTCCTTATCTCTCCAGTCCTCCAGTGTGTCAGGATCATTTCCTTAACCTCTCCTCTTAGGGTATACCCCTCAGCCCCGAGACTAGTCTTGTTGTAAACCATTGCAGTTTCTCTAAATTCTTGAGTTGTTTGACCAGGTATGGGTTCCATACTGGTCCTGCATACTCGAATATGGGTGTGACGTATATGGTGTACAGTGTCGTAAAAGATCCTTGCATAAATGTTGAAACGCTATTTAGGATGCAGGCGCCATATGTGAGCAGTTATATGGTTGATGTTGCGCTCAGTAGATGTGCTCGGTAGATGCGCCCCGAAGATCCTTTTCCTTGAGTGAGTTTGTAGCCTTGATCTCTTAGGATGTACCCGTCTGCAGACTCTTTTCCTTCAAGCGTTTTAGCCACTCTTGCACTTGCTGAGGTTAAAACTCCAGGATGCCATTTGTCGGACCAGATTTGCAGCCTGTCCAAACCCCTTTGTAGGCGCACCTGATCCTCGTCCGCTTGTATTCTCCTCTTAAACTTCACATCGACTGCGAACAGAGACCTCAGGATCTATCCCTTCCGTCATGTCATTCACATGTACATGAAACAGCACTGGACCTAGAACTGACCCTGTGGAACCCCACTCGACACAGGAACACGTTCCAACACCTCGTCTCGTACCAACACACGTTGTTTCTTTCCTGTTAGGTATTCCCTGATCCATTGCAGTACTTTCCCTGCTATTCCTGCCAACTCCTCTAGTTTTTCAACCAGTCTCTTGTGTGGTACTGTGCTGAAAGCCTTCTTACAGTCCAAGAAGATGCAGTCTACCCATCCCTCTCTCTTCTGTCTTACTTCTGTTATCTTACTATAGAACTCCAGTAGATTGGTCACGCAGGATTTACCTTCCCTGAAACCGAGCTTGTTGTCATGTTTGAGCCCATACCTTTCTAGGCTCTCCATTACTCTTCTGCTGATAAGTGTTTGTGTGTGTGTGTGCTCTGTGGTTGCAGGGGTCGAGTCACAGATCCTGTGTGTGTGTGTATGTGTACTCACCTATTTGTGGTTGCATGAGTAAAGTCATAGTTCCTAGCCCCTCCTCTTCACTAATCGCTTCTAGATTCACTCTGCTCCAAGAGCTTTATCGTACCTCATCTTCAAGCTATATATGGATCTAGCCTTTGTTACATCACTTGCCAGATTGTCCCACTTCCTGACAAGTCTAAAGCTGAAGAAATATTTCCTACACCGTATGACTCCTCTGAATTATTAATTCCGTTTTGGCCCTTGTTCCTGTGTCCATTCCCCAAAAATTGT